>VZTG01007868.1:1049441-1061285 GCA_013397845.1 Melanocharis versteri | reverse complement strand
GGATGAGGGGTAGCAGGGGTGGAGGGGATGAGGGGCTGGAGGGGCAGCGGGGAATGAGGCATGAGGGGCTGAGAGCCATGAGGGAGTGACAGGGCCTCTGAGGTGTGACGGTCCTGAGGGGGATGAGGGACCCTGGGCGCTGCACCCGCCCGCCCCAGCCCGGCGAGAGGTGCGGGCTCCCAGCCGGCCCTGGAGGAGCCCTCCGTGCATCCAGCGCTGCCCTCTGCCTCCTCCTGCTCTCCGTGAGGCTTAGCCCAGCTCAGCCCAGCCCGGGCTGTTCTTCCGCCAAGCGCTCGGCAGTAGCAGGCCTAGCCATCTTCCTTCTCCCTGCTGTATAAATATGTCATGATACTTTTTGAGGAGGAGGTGGTGTGGAGTTAACTTGGCCGTGGGGTCACCTGGGCACTGTCCTGTCCTTCCTAGGCCATTTCCAGGAGGTGCCAGCGTGCATTCCAGTGTTCCTTCCACTACCCAACCACACTGTTTCTGTAATTGCCTGTAGACCTGAAAATCTGAGAGGTGCACCGGAGCTGTTCTGCTATGCAAATGCCTGGAGAATTATTTTTAAAATAAGTAGTCTGTTAAATCATACATTTTCCAGTGGTAAGGTCTTGTCTGGCACAGCTAGGCAGTCCAAGGCAGTGTGTGCGGAATGCACCGCAACAGGATGGGTGTAAAATCTTTGTTTTACCCATTTAGCTATAAACTGCCATTTTAAATAGTTCTAGGACTGTCGTGTTTATAGTAAACCAGAGCTACTCCACCAGTCTGGAGAGCACACTTCTCAGGGAGAGCTTCTGTATGCAAATGGTGTGTTGTGATGTGACATTTTCCCAACTGTGCACTTCCTAATTTCCTTGTAATTTGCTGGGTGTGGAGAGCTCAGGAGGACCAAAGCTTTTTGCTTTTCTTTTTTTTTTCTGAAATACTCCCGAGGTAAAGCATTTCTCTTTGTTCTTAAAATTCCTGTTAGCAGCCAAGTCTTTCAAATAAATACCAGAATTCATATGTAAAGATGATTTTCACCACTTGTGATCAATGAAATGTTCCATCTAAGTTTGCAGTTCTCGAAGTTAGATGTATATATAAGCAAAGTTTTACTTCATTAAGTTATTCTGGAGAATTATTAATTGCATTATGTGCTTTGAACACATTATGGTGCATTCATAGATTGGTATTTTCACTGCATACACCATTTGTAAAATCAGCTGCATAGTTTGGGTGATGCCATTATAGCTACAGGCTGTGATGCTATAGCCCTTATTTAATCATCAGGATTAATTATTTATATCATTCTTTACTGTTTCTTTTAAATGTTGGGGGGTTTTTTTGAAATTTGGTGAGTAAAACACCGTGTTGTCACCCACCCCTGAGTTTTGAGGGAAGATTTTTTCATTGTAGAGTGTTCTCTCTAAGCCATTTCTGCTAACAGTAAATGCATGTGGTAATGAAAAAACGTCACGTAATGTGCATTTCCTTGGAAGCTACAGCTCCTGATTTCTAATTTTAGCTTTGTTACTGTCTCTCTGGATTATCTTAGGGAAGAATTGTTGGGTTTGAGACATGGCTCATATAAAAATGTGGCTGATAGGGCCCTGATTTTGCATCGAAGTTGGCAAAGGAGTTGCCATGGCTGAAAAAATAAGGCTGAGCAGAGTGAAATTCTGTTCTTGCAGCACCTGGTATCAGCTTGGTCATCTCCAGTCCCGTTGCCAGGGCACTGCAGTAGATTGCAGTGTGTGCCTCTTTATCAAGGGAAATGCTTCTACTGCAGCTCTAAAATTACTGGACAAGAAGTTCCAAAATGGGGCATTCTCTCCTCTCTCTTCCTCCTTTTGCCTGAAAAAATGCCTCGGGTTTCCATCCCATCTCTGCCATGCAAGAGCCCTGTTCCTTGTGTCACTGCTTAGATGTTTATATACTTAAATGCATCAAAAGGCCATTAGACCATTTCATTTTCTTCTAGGTATATTAATACACATTCAGAATATATATATATTTCATATATCATCACTGAATGATGATGATGATGAATGACCAAAATCATTGGTACAAATACCAAATTGTTACCAAATATCAAAACCAAAAATGTTTCAGAGTAAATTGCATTTGTTGTAGGGGTTTTGTTGATTGGGAATTTTAGAACTAAACTAAATAAAGACCATGGAGAATAATCCTTTATCAGCCAGGCTGAATGATCTCTGAAAGGTCTTTTTCATCTCTTCATCTTGCTCTTTCGTCCCAGGAAACGCAGCTCCAGCCCAAACCCGTTGATCACTCGAGCAGTTCATGCAGCACTCCACTCTCCAAAGGAGGAAAGGTGACATTACAGCTCTCAGGCTGACAGAATTACCACCAGGTACATTTCATTCCACGAATCTTCCTCGGTGTGCTTCATCTCCTGACAAAGTAATTCCTCGCAGTAATTCTAATGCTACTTCTTACACTTTGTTCTTTGATTACTCCTAATTTCTGACACTGAGTGATGTTGCTAGGACATAAAGAGATAATAATTTGTTATTGCCAGTGCCTGGCAGTACCCGTGTTGCAAAGTTTTATAAAAAAAGAATATTGCCAGGTGGGCCAAATCAGAAATAATGGTGTAGCCAAAGCAAAAAGCTTCTGAGAATGTCTTGTGAGTTTGCTGGACAGCGTGCTCAAACCATTTCACTTGTACTGTAACACAAACTTTCTTCATTTTCTGTACTAATATGTAATAAGTATTAAAAATAACGTATTCTGCATTTTTCTGCTGTGTTTGTTCAGGAGTCTTGGTAGTCAAAATTCCGTCCCCTGATAGAACTTGGTAAGTGGACAGTTACTCTTTCAAAATTGTTAACAAACCCTGTTTTCCAGTAATCACTGTAATACTACTGTTCTCTTTGTGAAGTACACAAGTAGTGTTATTTTTCCTTTTGCTGGCAGAAAAGGAGGGATGAAGTGACCTGTTGAAGACTGTGGTAACTGCTGGGCTGGTGAATGGAGACGAATTTTGTCAACTCGTATTCTGTGCCTTCGACTGTTTGAGCTCTTGGGCCCTGTGACTGTGCTGAGAGAAAGTTCAAAAGGAAATAAACTGAGAGGTACACAAACAGCATTCATTTTTCATGAAGGTTTTTATTCCACTCCAGTGGCAAATGTTTCCAACCAGCACTGAAGGAAGTACTGTCACAACGCAGCAGTTGTTGCCACCTTCTCTTTCTAGCAATTTTCCCTACCTTTTTCTTTTTACATAGAAGTTGACTAAACCTTTCAGAGTTCAGATTAACTTTTTTCATTTGTTTTGTATTCTCTTCCAATTACTGTTATTCATGTTCCTTTCTTGTTTTCTTTATTTTTTTGGTCTCCTATTAGTCCAATACATGTCAAAGTCAACTTGAGACAGGCTATAATCTAGGAAATACTGAGACCATTCATATAAAAGGTGACAACAGTTGAAGGTCTCAAGTGTTGCTCCTGGGCAGGGAAATTGAATTTGGGGGGTGTTGAGACTAATGAGAAGGACTGCTTGATGCAGAAAGATCTTTTTTTTAATTAGCTCACAAATTCTTGGTCAAAACAGCATTAAAATATTGGTGGACAGTGGAGCAAAGGTCATTATTCCATGAAAATACAATGAGAGAATACACTTAGAGCTATAGTAAATATATATATCATTCTAATAAATAAGCAAGTTACTGTCTTTCTCTCTTGCTTTATTAAACCAGGAAACCTACAATACCAGTGTCAAATTTGCTAAAAAGTCAGAAACAAGTTCAAAGTACCGTGTGTGAAATATTTTTGTAGGTAGATCAGAACTAGGAGTAGTTTTATGCAAATAACATAAGTAAAGCTTATTGCTAAGCTCTAGAGTAAATTACTTTTCTAGTACAGGTCTAAAGAATTATTCTACCTAAGGAGACTGATCAGTTGAAGAATGAGAGGGAAATTCTTCAGGGGTGAATTTTTTTTCTTCTTTTTTTTGTAAAATAGAGTAGTTCAACAACAGAAACTATCCAGAAGCCAAGGCAACACAAGGTAAAAAGTATTTCTGTATAGTTTTTTTATAGTATTTATGTATCATATATGCAGTAAATGTTGTGTCCCAGCAGGTTGGACCTAACACATATTCTTGATGTCACAGCACCGCATGCACACAACGCCCTGCACACCAGGGATGTATGGGATCTTTATGTTTGACCCCAGGATTTCTGAGGATCACTTCAGGCACCGTTCCAAGAGCTGGATTTGGTTTCGTTTTTCTTTCTTCCCTATTTTTTTCCCCTTGCCTGTGACACCAAAGCAACAAGCCCTGTAGCTTAAGCTCACAGTCCAACTGAAGCCCTTCCCAGTAAGGCTGTTACCCTGTTATCACTCCCTGTTATTTTAGTAACAGCTAATTTCTCTTATTAAAGACCGTGAAATCCTTCTCTGACTGCTCTGATCCCAGGAGGAAATGCCGGTTACATACCTAGCAGTGGGGCAGCAGAACTGCAGTGTGCTTTTGGCACGCTGGAGACACGCCAGGGCTGTGAAAATACCTCCTGATGGCAGCTGGGTGAGAGCTGTGATGGGGGTATCGTGGGTTTNGAAGTAAAATGGATTGGGGGGCTCTGGGGGAGTTTGGAGGGGTTCTGGGGAGTTTCCATGGATTTGGGGGATCTGAGGGGCTTGGGAGGTGTCTGTGGGACTATAGGAGCTTATAATGAATTTGGGGCAGCTCTGGGGGGTCTCAGGGCTATAGGGCAGTTAACATAGATTTGGGGAGATTTTGGGGGGCTATAGAAGGCATTATCATGGGTTGAGGTGGTCTTTGAGAGTAATGGGAGGGTTATGATGTGACTCTGGGCTTCTGTACCCTAAAAAACATCCACTGGGCTACGGACATGGACCTACAATAATGAAATTAAGCTGCTTTGTGCTGGCACAGGGCATGCCTGTAACACTAGTGTGAGTTTATGAATAGCAGATTGGAGCTGCTTCTGTAAGAAATTTACAAGTTTACTTGGAAAAGAATTGTTATTAAATATCTCTTAAGTACAAGTGCATGGCCCGGTGATGGTCTCTGTGAACGGTTCAAAGCCACTTTTTACAATGTGAGTTAAGCCGGTGTAGAGACAAAGTAACCTAAAACAAGGGATTATGTGGTTCTCCTTCAGGCCTCAGCTCCCCGAGGAATTCTTAATGTTTTACTACTCTCTAGCATTCCTAATACAACAGTTGTGGCACTGGAGGAAATCCCTGTGTTTTCATGTCCTCACCAACATAAGATCACACCCTCTAACTATACATTTTTAATATACCTCTTTCTCCCGTTTGTTAATGATAAGAGTTGCCTTTGCACCGCAGAAAAGACCTGCTGCCTAAAATGAACAGGTTAGCATGTGCTAAAATATCACCTCTATGCTAGACTTCACCAAGTACTCTGTTAAATAGCATAAGTTTATTTATAATGCACATGCTTTTGTTTATCATTATTTGGACAGGGCCAAGGACTTTTTTCCCTTGTTTTGAATTACAGAGTCCAGGAATTTACCAGAACGTCCAAAAGTCATATTAGAGGTTAAATTAGAGGTGTTATCAAATCCAGTTTTGTTTGGGTTTGGTGTTTTTTTCCCCACAACAGCTGTACATTTATTCAGATGAAGTTTGAAACCTGCAGCATGCTGCATAATCACTGCGTCTATCAAGCGAGATGATCCTTTGAATATTGCTGGAATACTTTCCTGACCCTGAAACTGCTGACAATTTCCACTGCAGAAATGTGTCCAAAAAAAGCATCTGTAGGGGTCCAACCATCCAAACTGTGTCAGCAGAATTTCAACACCAGGTTCTTGCAGTTTCAATGCTCTTGTCCATCCCCCCAGTACTTACCTCGGAATTTTTTACCTTTAGTCCATGATTCCCAAATGCACTGACCCACTTGACCAAATTTACCCTGGCACAAGTGTTCACTGAAGTATTTACCTACAGCACGGTTCAGTTATACCACACGGGCAGATTTCAGGCAGGGCAGGGGGTAGAGGTTATCCAAACCACTTCCACTTGCCAGCCCCAGCCATTGTGCAGCACTTTCACCAGGTAAATAATACAGCAGGAGTCAAAGGAAGTCAGGAAGAGAAGAACCTGAGAGCAATCTGTCACCAAAATTTGAATGATTTATTTAATAACACTGTGAAATAGCACACTTTAGCTTCAGCAGCTCATCAGAGGTAGCTCCCCTAATCTGTGCACGGCACTGACAGCTCCTTAACATAACAATGGGATCCACGGGCCAAACTCACCCCAGTGCAGCTCTGCTGGAGTCAGGGAGGCTGTGTCAGAATTCATTCAGTCCAGCAATCACTCTGCATTATCCGGGCTAGTGGTGGGGCTGCAACACCTGAGGAATGACAAACCCGGGTAAGTCCTGTACAGGACTCAGACTAAATCACGCCGAAGAGACAGGTTTCTCTTCCTAGGAATTCTCACAGAAACAGCTAAATTCGAGAAACAAAGCCAAAATAAGACGTAAAATTAAACGGTGGATCCCTGGTGTGCAATGTGTACGTTTGTACGTGATTTGTAGAGGCCAGAGAGGTGGGTATGCTGCGTGTAAGAATAGTGGAATGTGCCCCCAAGCACCAATTCAAAGGAGACCCACCCAGCAGCAGCGATCCCGATCCCGAGCACTGTTTCCCCTGCCATGTTTCTTTTGTCTGCCATCCCGACAGTTTACCCAAATCCAGGTCAGTTTCTGCTTAATCCCCTTAATCCCAACTCTTGGTACCTTTTTCTGTCCCCTCACCTGCTCACAGTCGAACAACATGGCTTTATGGATAGGTGTATTTCACTCATGTAAAAAAACATATCCGTGTATGTTTGCAACAACACCTACAAATGTTGTCTGCCTGGTAAATTATCTTGCCTTTTTTAGGAAAATGTTTACACACTGAGGTGGCTAAAAGCACCTTGGGAGATGACAGCTCCCTGTGGGTTTGCAGAGGCTGAGGAACAGCTGCACCATCCTGTTTTATCAATTGGGGAATTGCTGGGGGATAATGGTGAGGTTGGTTTCACCCATTTTCAGCTCTCACTTTCCATCTCTGCCCCTGCTCTCTCTACTGCCTTTGGCTCCTTGCTGCTATTTTCACCCACCTTTGGAATGAGGATGAGGAGGATAATGGAAGAGGTGTTTTGAAGATCAATTCGATAGTACTTAAGGCCCTTTCAGATGCTCAAGTGAGAGCATGGATGTATAGAAAATCAAAGTATAATTATTATGAATATGTACAGTATTGTTCAGAGTAAAAGGGAAGGGAAGGCAGGATGATGAGATAATCAGACCACTGGAACTGAAGGATTTTGAGACATGATATTAAGTAAGTAAAAAGAAGTATTTTTAATTGAGCTTAGGGAGGGTGTTCCTAGCAAGAAATGTTCATTTCCTTAATTTTTTTTTTTTATGCTAACCTTTGAGGTTGGACAAGCCTCTAAATCAGCAAGTACAACCTTTAACCCAGCACCACATGCTCGCCACTGAACCGTGTTCCCAGGTGCCACAATGCTGGTGTCTGAAAGAGATGTGGCAAGATGGTTGAAAGTGGGAAGCTGTAAAATGGGGTTTTAAGGCCTCAGGCCTGTAACCATATTCACCGTATCAGTGAATACAATATTAACAAGTCTAGATTTAGGTCCCTACTGTTTTGTTAGTACTGGTTATATTATCAGATGAAGGCTTACTGGAGATAATATGTCTGTTATAATTATGAGTCTTTTCTGAAGAACCATGTCATCAGAAAGCACCTGAAGATTTACCATGTTTGAATTCATTAGAGATGAAAGGTCCACACTGACCCACATTGCCCTCAATTCCTTTGGTTGCTCCTGAGGAGGCAATGTTACTTCTGCAACCACTATTCCTTTTTAGAGAACGTGAAATGGAGTACCTCCAGCTCAATCCAGAAAAGGCTAAAGGGGTGGCATTTATAAATCTCACGTTGCTATAGATCACATCAACTATAAGTGTTCTGTACATGACGTAAAATCAGCCGTAAATGAGATATAACACTCAGACTGTGGAACTCGTGTTAGATTGAATTTATTGAACTTTGCTTGTTTGGATTCCACAGTATCATGAACATTCCTGTAGCAGCCCTCTTGTTGGGGTTTCTATTTATAGCATTCTCTCTCTTCATTGGATGCCCCTCCACGTTACTTCCAAAGAGGCAGTAATTAGGGTCTTAAAGCAGAATTCATGTATCTTTAATAATTTAATTTAGATACAAAATATACTCAATATTCTTGCAAAAGACAATCTTTTTTTATAACTCTTTGTTATACTGTGAAAGAGGATGCATTTCTAAACGTTCCTCTTTCACATTTTCTCCTGTTTTTATCTTATGTATTTGGGGGCTAACAGCCACCATCTCCACAAATTCCAGATTTCACACATGCACATATTTAGCCATAAGGCAATTCTGAACTTTCAAAATTAAGCATACAGCTATTCCCTGTAGGATACAAGATTTCTTTTGCATTCTAAATAATTTCTGTCTTCATAGCAGAACTACTTAGCTCTGTGTAGACTCAGACTTTGGCACTGAATTGGAGAGACAGGTTTGAAGGAGGGACTGTTGGATGGATAAGGACCTGGCTGGATGGCTGCATCCAAAAAGTTACAGGAAATCACTCAGCATCCAAGTGGGAACCAGGAACCAGTGGCATAATAAATTAATATCAGCACCTAAAAGGGAGCTGGAGAGAGACTTTGGGCAAGGACCTGGAGGGACAGGAGCCAGGGAATGGCTCCCAGTGCCAGAGGGCAGGGATGGGTGGGATATTGGGCAGGAATTGTTCCCTGGGAGGGTGGGCAGGCCCTGGCACAGGGTGCCCAGAGCAGCTGTGGCTGCCCCTGGATCCCTGGCAGTGCCCAAGGCCAGGCTGGACACTGGGGCTGGGAGCAGCCTGGGACAGTGGGAGGTGTCCCTGCCCATAGCAGGGGTGGCACTGGGTGGGCTTTAAGGTCCCTCCAACCCAAACCAACCTGTGCTTCCATGATTCTACAACTTTAAAGGAAAAAATCAAAGCCAAGAAATATTCAGCAACCTTAATCCTGAGCACGTTGCCAATGCCGCCCTTAGTGCAGCTCTCAGTATTGCGGCCGGTGCTGTTGGAAACACCACCAGTGACACTACGGAGAAATATTTCTTGCTTCCCATCTCTTGTCTGGCATTAAGTCAGGCACCAGTTAATAAACTCGGTGCTGCAGTTCTCACCCCACAACACCCCACACTGACTGTGCTCCTCACCAGCCCCTGGCTGCCTGCGCTGTGGTGTCCCTGCTCACAAGAGCTTCAGTAAGCTTAGAAAGGGAAACTGCAAGTGAGAAGGGGTTTGAATAACAGAGCTGAGTATTTCTTTCCTCTGACTATTCAAGCTATTTTTTCATTGTGGAAACTTTACTCCAAAATTACCTTTTCGGTGTGTGAGAATCAGGCAGATAGCAATTTTGAGAATGTCTTGAGGGAGCAAGGTGATTTGAGTGATGAGACTCATAAGCCTTGTAATTACCGTAATTATGAGACCATACCTCTACAGGTAAGAACTCATAAGTAAAAACATTAGCATGACCATTTAAGAAGCTCAGTAATTCATTCCAGGGCATGTGGTTACAGTGCAATGCTTAACATAAACTTCATGACTCTGCTGGCACTTGGCCTTGCCTCTGGAGCATGCATCCATCCTGCCAGTGTGGGTCCTTTTGTCCCGTGCTATTTGTGTGCAGTTTTTTAAAGACAAATTTACAGCATCAGCAGTTAGAGCTGCTCAGACCTTACCCAGTGTTGTAGACTTTGTTTGACCTGCAGCTTTATAAAAAAGTAGTGGAAACACTGGCGTGTTCTGGCTCAGACAGACTTCACTCTGAGAAATCCATGTTCAAAGGGAACCCTAAAAACAGGACTTTTCTGTCCTACATGTGCTTTACTCCAATCCTGACCTGCTGCCTAATGGGATGGATGAGCAAGAAAAGCTTGGCAGTGTGAATAAATGCCTCATTTTTGGCCATTCTCTGCTCTTTTTTAGTTTGTTTGTTTGTTTACTCAGCACTTCAGTGCCAGGTTATATCTCCTGTCAGTGTGAACAACGTCACCAACCCTCTCAATGAGAGGAGGTTGGTAGGAAGAAGAAAGTCTCTCCCTGAGCAGACATGCCGAGGCAGAGAGTGCGAAAAACACAGGGTCATTAGACGGGATATTGTTAATATTCTTCAAAGTTTGTATCCATGAGCTATAGCATGAACTGCCAGCCACAAAGTGATGGTATCATATGGAAACTGCAGATGATCCTTTTGATCGCAGCATATACAATATTTCTTGAAGGTGTGTGCAGGACAAGTTTGTACGAATCAGAGCTTGTTTGGGTTTTTATTTATACTCATTTCCCTGAGTTTTATTCCATTGGGGAATACCTGCATTGTTCACCACTTACATTTTCAATGCTAACAAAGACATTTTATCACTCGATGGTTTTTCCATCTCAGGGTCACAATTTTGTTTGGACTTTGAGCCGTTCTAGTCACACAAAGTTACTACTCCATGCTAAAATCACTTTTAGTATCAATCCATTTCGGTTACAGCTGAAATTCATTATTTATTTAAAACTTTATCGATGAGGAGCCAGTATAATATTTGCAATCCAAGTAAAACATGCTTGAAAAGTTAAATCAAGCTGCAGTTTTCAATCAAATTAAAAAAAAAATCACTGCATCTGTCCTCCCGCAATCCACCATACAAAGCAAAACCAGCCCTGTAACCTTCACATTATCTCTCTCTCTGTATTTGTGCTGATCTTGCATTAAAAGGTTGCAATAGCTACTTTCCAGATAAGGTAAGAATTTGGTTTTTGAGATAAACATGTTCTTAAGCATCTTCTCTCTTCTGGTCTTTGTTGTTTTGGGGGGTTTTTTAGCTAATGTATAATAAAATAACTCCCTCTGAATTTTGCACTCCTTCTCACTCCCAGATATGTTTTCAAGGACAGTCAAAAAAAAAAAATCCTGAAATGCACTGTTTGAGAACAGGCTGAAATTTTTTTGGTTTTATTTTGACTGAACTTTCCTCTGAAATCTTCACTCTGATTTTGGTTCTCCCAGTAAGGAAAAGTACCCTTTAGAATTTTAGTGAAAATGTTAAAGAATTAAAACGATGTTTATTATTTCTTTCTTTCTTTCCATAAAATGGAAACTTTCCAGGATTTTATGTGACCTTCCCTCTAGAAAAGGGGTCCTCTGAAGAGCACCATTTGTGTTAGCAAAACTGTCAGTATTTTATACATCCTGTACGTAAAATAATGTACAAGATGTATAAATACAATACTACTACACTTGCAAAGTCTAGTACTCAAAAGTCTCAGAACAGAGAATTTAGCTTTAATTTGTTACACATGAGCATTCCGGTGTGGTAATTAGTGATTCATCTGTATTGTGTTTGCCCACTTTTTGAGGGCACAGATTAGATTAAACTCTTTTAATGAGCAGCCGTGTATTTTTTAATGCTCTTGTACTCATTCTCTAATATGTTGTTGCTGGTCTTATTTAAGCCCTGGTTGGAAAATAGAATTATTAAATTGCTTTTGAGGATGTCAGAGAAAGCTTCCCAATCGGGCAGAGGAACCTTCACTGTGGGGGTGTGGCAAGCGTGGTGCCAGGAGCTGGGCTCCTTCACAGGGATGGAGGGAGCATTTCCAGTGTCACTTTGGGAGTTGCTTTGTCCTCCCCAGCCTCTCTGAATTGCTCGCTGACTATTCCCTCGAGATTCCTGTAAACCGAAGGCTTTAGCTGCAGAATCTACCAGCACCAGGGACTTGCTTTTCTGGTGCTGGCAC
>VZTG01007868.1:1011626-1028031 GCA_013397845.1 Melanocharis versteri | reverse complement strand
TTTCCCCTCCTCTTTTTCTTTTTTTTTTTTTTTTTATTTTTTTCCCGGATATCTTAATTCTGCTGATGCAAAGCGCGAGTGGAATTACAGGTGCCCGTCTGCGGAGCAGGATGCTGATAAACAACTCGCCACTTCGCAGTGGCTGGTCACATCTGGAGCCTTTTGGGATGCAAAAAGTACTGGAGGATTATTGCAAAACTTAGAGGCACTTACGTTGCCGTGACTTTTGTTTTTAACCTAAATTTGTGGGTTTTTCTTTCCCGCGCCCCTTCCCCTCCGTTAGAGGGATTTTTTTGGGCTGTATTACAGTTGTGCCGCTCGGCCAGCAGCGAGGCAGACTCAGACCTACAGCCCATGTCAGGAAACTTTTCCAGTTTGACCTTAGACTGAGACAGGCTGGTATAAAACCATGGAACGGTGGATTCCGTGCCATCGATTCCAGCATTTCTTGGAACTCCACAGCCCACAGTCCCCAGCTCCGGCTAAGTCAGCACGGCTGTGCCGTCGTGAGAAAATAAAAACTCACAGAAAAAAAGAAAAAAAAAAAAACCGCATGGTAAATTTGAATTTCTCCACCTTCACATCATCATAATAGTTCCATTAAAAAATCAGAAGATCCACAGACACAGGGAGGTGGGTGGATGGCTCCACGGTGGAGGCTGCATGGATGGTGGCAGCCAGGGTCACTCTGGCATTTTCCTCCTCGTGTGGTTATTCCTGCATGGAATGGGTGGCTCTAACACCCGACTCGATGCAGCCTCCCACCATTTTCGAAGCACTCGGCCACCCTCTCTTGGAAAGCCCTGCTGCAGCTCCAGGGGCTGCGGTGAATTAACACCTTTCCATGATTTTATTCCCCGCTCCTGTTTCGTCAGCGCGCGCGGAAACGCGAGAAGGGCTCGGGGAAGATTTCGGCTCCTCGCACGCCTCTTGAAATCCCTGCAAAATTTCCATCAGGTCACTGTAGTAATAATTATGCATGTATGCAGTTAATGTTCCCTGACTGCCTCTGATCCGCCGTGCCTGTTCCTTCCCTGCGCTCTCCCGTGGAGATCACACGGGCAGGATGGAGCACACAGCCCGGTCAGAGCTCCCCGCCCTGGAAAATCCCTGAGCTCCTGCTCCTGGAGGAAAGATTCCAACCAACTCGAAACAGAATTTAAAAAAAATTTTAAAAAAACAACACAACCCTAAATGCTAATCTGCACATTTATTTTTCTCTTCCCCCCGCCAATAGCGTTCAGTACATGTTGTGTTAGAAATATCTGAAATGGTTTTGATGTATTTTCTGTGATTATCCACAATTTCCTGTTATGTAAGGTATCTCTCAGGAGACTTCAGACTCAAGAATAGGTTGCACTGGGAATTATCACTAAGATCTGGCCCAGTCTGGTTTTTTAGCTCACTGAGCATTGCTGTTGTGCACAGCACTGTATTTTTCCTATACTGTTTAGTCTGCTTATATAAAATATTCACTCTGAAACTGAGAATGCTCCAAATTTATCCTCTTGTGGCACACGTGATCTTTCATGAGAATCCAGTTAAATATAGGGGGTTTTGGTTGGGGGTTTTTTTGTTGGTTTTCTGTTTTGTTTTGTTTCGTTTCGTATTTCTCTTCAGAGGAGATATTGTCAAGTTGGGTCTGGCTTTCTTCCCCCTCCTGTTTGAAGGTCAGTGATCATTTAGGACAGATTTCTATCATGCATTTCGGATGCTAGGGCTGTGTCTGTCGCAGGAGACAGGCCATAATTTATCAGTGGCTCTCAAGCTGTTCTCCAGCCCCTTCCTGGAGAGGTGCTGCAGGGAAGCCTGGTGCCGGATGGCGGTGAACATTTATTTCTGAGTGATTTCGGCCCCCAGCCCCACGCACCCCTCCCAGCCCACCAGGAATTCCTCGCCTGCACACCGACGGTGGTGGGAAGAGAAACCTGGCCCTCCTTCCCTCTGCCACGCGCTGGTGCCAGGCTTGGGAGCAGCCTTGGGAAGGAGCTGGACGTGTGCCTTGGAGCCACCTCCTCCTTCCAGGCGTGACGTGGAACGCAGGATCATCCCGTGTGTTGACTGCAGCATCTCCTCCCTTTCTCCACACCTGGCAGCGTCCCTGACCCTGTGCTCTCCTCTCCCTGTCCTCTGGCAGCTGCAGCCTGTTCTCCCAGCCTGTTCTCCCAGCCTCATCCTGCCCTACTCCTCCAGCACAAAACAGCCTCCAACAAAGAGTGTGTCTCTCTGTGTGCAAGTACAAGTGCTTCTGCAAAGAATTATCAGCATATTCAGGGGTTTTTTCCCCATTATTTCCCATTCCTCTTTCCCTTTCCTGACATTTTCTGTGCACAAAACATCATGAGACAACTCCTTCACAGGTCCTTGGCTCAGTGCAGAAATACCTATGGCTTTCAGATTTTGCCTGTAAAATGTTTTAAGACATGTTTAAGGTGTTAACGTGTCAATCACATTTATTTTTTGTTACCCAAGCTGGCTAATAACACACAGATTTTCTTCGTGATTTTTGCCCTACCTGTCTGGAGACAACAGGGACTCAGTACATCCCTGCTTTCAGTGCTTTCCTTGTCTCCATCCCTGCACTCCAAAAGGCAGTAGAGAAACTTCCACATTCGGTTAAAACTGACTAAAAATCCCGAACTTCTGGCTGAGACACACAGAAAAAAGCCAAGATGTGGACACATTGCAGCACCATCAGGAGAGCCAGGCACCTGCGTTGTCACCCTGCTGGCCACTGCCACGCACCCAGACACGCCCTGCACGTGGTGCCACCTCAGATTTCACCTCGCCAAGGAGTTTTTGTTGGCCCTGGCTCCGATGGCAGCGGTGCAGAGCTGTTCCAGCAGAGCCCTGGCTCCGCACATCCCCGGCACGGCCCCTCCGGAGCGCGGCCCCATCCTGCACCATCAGCAGCCAGGGAGCAAGATCCACCAGGATTTACAGCTCTCCAGGTCCTGCTGATTCACGGGCAGAGCCACGATTAAATCGTGCCGTATCAGAGCTGCTCACAGCCCTGTTGCAGGCTGCAATATTTCCAGACTCCTGCCGGGGTGACAGGGGCTGGACGTCACCTGCGCTGCTCGCTGACCACCCCGGAGCAGGAGCCACCACCAGCCTCTGACCCACAGCCCCACTCCTGTTTGGGATTCTGCCATGGAAAACTCCGCGAGGAGTATGGCACCCGGATTTACAGATGCATTTGTGGGGAAAAAAAAGTAAAAATTAAAGGTGGCTGTTCAACCAGGGCGCATCGTGGGTTGGTGTGGTGGTGCAGGAGCTGCAGCCCAGCAGACGAATTTCCCTGTTCCTGCTCACTCAGGCAGCTCTGGGATGCTGGGATGCTACACCTGACCCTCAAGTCTTTCCTGACAGTGCCTGTGGTACCTCTGTGGATTGGTAGAGGATATAATGAACACGGTTAAAGGAGGGCATGCAAGGGTTAATGAGCTGCTGGCATTTCTCCTCCACTTTGTGGTCTGCTGAGTGCACAGAACAGCTTCGTGCCAAATTCAGCACGTTTGGGAGCCCTTATCAGAAAGAAATCTAAACTTGGGCATGGGGGACTTATGGGAAAGTGGGGATCCCTCTGAGAAGACGTGATTGCAAAGAGCTCAGTGATGCTGAGACCATTTGTGGCAGGGGAACAAACACCTCTGTGGCTTCCCAGGAGGGGAGCCTGGACCCCTTGCCAGCAGCTGGAAGGGGACACCTTACCCAAACCCCTCTTTTGGGTACCACCCCGAACCGAGCCCATCGGTTTACACAATGCTTTGAAGAATTAAAGTGCTGTGCAATTAGTGCTGATGTGCGATCGCTCAGGCAGGACCAGGGCTGCCTCGTGCTAAGCCCTTCCAGACTGGTAGATAAAAGTCTCTGATCCATAAAGTAGACAAGGCATTAGCAGAAATGCAAGAGATAAAGCTGAGAAAACAAAAGAAAGCCGGGACAGCAGCTCACACGTTTTTGCAGGCTGAGGGGCCGGCAGTCATCTCACATGGCACGGAGAAGGGGACAAGGAGAGGTGGCTCTGCTTGGCCTCACAGAGCACTAACTGTTATTACAATCACTATCAAAGCTGGAGGAAATTGCATCCATTTTACTGTTGAAACGTACAGAACGTACAAAGCTTCCCCAGCATCCATAAACAGTTAAATATATTAGAAAACAGAGGACAAGAGCTTGCTGTTGTTCTTCAGCCTCAACTTGTATTGCTTCCAGTGGCCATTTCACCTCAATAAAGACACAAGGACTCAGGCACAATGTTTTTAATTACAAGTGGCATTTCTAAACCTTCTGTGGTCGGTGCCTAATCCAAAAAAGTGACTTCACTTTGGACTCCAGCGTTGTGGGTGCTCCGTGTAGAAGACAGGCTGCAAACTGGTTTCCATCCTGCCTTAATAATAGGTTCATGATCCAAAAAGGTACTTTAAACACTTTACTTCCATATTCAGACTTGGAGTTTTCTCTCTGTAAAGGGTTTTATGACCCAGCAATAAAAGACCGCCTTTGAAAGTTGACTTGAAAGCTCTTAGGAAGGCTGGGGATTTTTAGATTTGAAGCTTCCAGCACTTAACTATTGAACAAGAGGTAAACGAATTGGCGGCACGCATGAGCAAATCTGCCCTGACCAGGTGGGAGGAGTGGAAATAGAGCCACCTTTGCGCAGTCAGAGCGTGCAGGATGCTCCTGTGCAGGGACACTTGCAGCTGTGCTCGCTGCAGGGTGGAGCAGTGGGGAGGGAAACTCCTGGGATGGGGTTTGGTGGGGCAGGGGGAAAGGCACCAGAACCAGAGGGAAAGGAGAGGCAGAGCACAAGAAATGCAGAGAGAAGCACCAAGGGGAACACTGAGGTCTGGTTTCTGCGTGGCAGATGGCCAGGAGAAATATTTCTCTTCTGGGTGGATAAGGGCTCGTCTTCTGCCGAGGTGTAACCAAACCCCACTGAGGCTCCCGCGAGCTTTCAAGGAATTGGCAGAGACCAGGGGAATCCATGTGGAAAAAATCCCAGTTTTTATCCAAATGAGATGTAAATGTTCTGATGGATGAGCTATTCACCATTTCCTTTGAGAACATTGTTGGGCGTCCGCTGCTGGGAGTTTTCCCTCTATTTCCATGACTTATGTATATTATTGATTTCCACACAGTTTGCCTAGTTATGCCATTTTCTCTGCAGTCAGCTATTCCGTGTAAGCCCCAAGGATCCGTCTTTCCCTCAGGAAGCTCCTACTGCAATACCCCTGAATTGACTGGGAGAAGCCATTTGTGTTTGTATTCTCATGGCCTCTGAACGCTGGGACCTTGCCAAACCCTCATGGTTGCCTTTTAAACAAGCTATTTTTACTGCATATATATATAAAAGCATAAATCCTATCACATCGGCATCTGGACATTCTGCTTTGCTCCTTCTCTAAAATTGCCTCTGTTTGTCAATACTTTTTCAGCATGATGCCTTCAGAGCAAGATGTCAAACCACGGCAGAATATTTTACGTAATGCTTCAGTGTCACTTTTTCTGGACATGGAGGAAGAAACCAGTCTCAGCATAGCTCGAAATTTGAAAAGGGCTCTCTTTGGTGAGAGCCCTTACTGAATCTATTGCTCAGAGAAGAGAGTTCTTAGGACTTGTTGGGAACTCGGGCACTAAACTCAAGACCCATAAAATATTATTTCTATGGGAAAGAAACACCAAGAAAGAGAGGAGCGGGGCAGAAATAAAAACCTAACCTGAAAGAGGTTTAAAAAGAGGGAGTACAGAGGTGCATTATGGAGTGGAGTAGGAGTTACCTCAAAGATGAGGCAGCTGTGTGGCTGCGGGCAGGAGGGAAGGTGCCCTCAGCCTGCCTTGCCTGCTCCTCCCAAATTAGGTCTGGTCAGCCTGGATGGAAGCTGCCTTTTCCCTGCCACGTCCTGGGGAGGGAAGGGAAGGTCTCTGCCTGGCAGTGGAGTGATTCCTCAGTGCCTTGGAGAGCCACTGTGCCCCCACCCAGACACGCAGGCAGCCCTTGCGTGGAGAAACGGGAGCGTAATTGTATAATCATTTCTATGGTGACAAGGAGGGAGAACATAACTTCGAGATGTTTAGAATAATAATGTGCCTAAGCAAGTGCATATTTTAAAACCCGCTGCTCGTGCATGAAAAGGTCCTGGGCAACTTCTGGCGGTGAGGAGAGACAGTCTGCCATAAACCTCCTCGCAGCAGCCTGGAAATTAATTTCCAGAAACACAACTGACCACAGAGCAATTTCAGCAGTAGTTTCTGCTGAGCCCTTTGTGGCAAGCAACACTGTTAGCCCAGCACGGAGTGACTGGATTTCCAAATGAGGAGCCAGGTCTGCAGGCAAGGCTGGGAACCCCAGAGTGCCCGTGGTGAGCTCCAGCATCCCTCGTTCCAGGGGGCACTGACCCCTGAATTCCCACTCCAAGGGCAGCTCCTGGAAAAGCAGAACGGGCTGTACTCATCCACATCCACTTGCTCGCCTGAACTCTTTCTGAAAAATAAGCCCTGAAATATTTTCCAATAAGTCAATTTAGAAAGGGGCTTCCAGCCCTCTGTCAGCAGGTAATGATCATTTGCAAGCAGTAAACAAGTGCTTTTGGTAACTTGGGTCTGAATGCAAGGCTTCCTTGGGAAATGCAGTTGATGGGATTCAAACTCACATTGCAAGACAAGAACCAAGACTACATATGTATATATATATATATGCACACACACATAGAGACATGTGTATATATATCTGTATGTTCCAGGAGAGATGCACCAGGTTATTTTTAAAAGGAATAGGAATAGATAGGAAAGAAATAGAAACAAATAGGCAAGAATGGGGTGATTCTTGCCTTCCTTGAGTTTTCACGTGGCCTTGTATGAACTGACTTTCCTCACAAATCTTGATAAAGAAAAGAGATTATCATCACAGAACACTTTAATAGATTCAGGAGATAGTGAATTGTGTGAAACATGCTGGCCATTCCTATGCCTTTTTCTCTGGCCTTTCCTTTGGTCATTTTAACTCAACTCTTGACGTGGTTTGCTTCCAATGAACACTGAAACAAGGAATGTAGCTCATACATTTAACTCTGGTGTCCTTTTCACAGTGTAAGACATTCTCTGTGTTTCAGATAGCTTGGACCACATCACCAAGCTTGTCAGATTCCCCTTCTGTTTCTCATGAACTCACACAATACTGCAGAGTTAGGCTTCATCCTCATGTAGAGAAATATCCAGACCCATCCAAAAGATTGTTTACATTGACATCAGAGAAGATGGAAAACAAATTATGACATTTGTGTTTTTGTTAGGAGCCAGATACTGCTGGAGCCATGGAAATAGGGGACAACATTCAGATTTGGATGCTAGTATCTATAAATCTATTTTTAATTTTCAAGCAGACCTAATCTGGGAAACTTGAAACAGTTTATTAATCCCCTACTGTTCCGACATCCGTCTGTCCAAGAACTTCTCAAATGAGGAGAGGGCTGGGTAGTGGCTGGTGAAAATCTATAGATATATGTGAAGTAGGTTCACTGGAAGGGTTTAAAAGAAAGACTTTCTTCACCGTTTCCCTTGTGGCCTTCAAAAAATTTTGAAGTTTGTTGTTTCCTTACTCCTTAGCAGCAATTCCTAGTCCTACACTGTTTCAAACCATCCTGGTTTCAGTGGGTAACTCACCCATGAGCAGACAACACGAGCAGACCTGCTGCAGCCGAATTTAGCATGTGTTGTGTTCCCCAGACAAGCACCTATGGAGGTGAAAGGAGATTCATAAAACTCAGTGAAAGAGAAAAAAGTCCCACTGTAAAAAAAAAAACAAACAACCAAATCGGTATTTCTCAAAATTTATTTTCAAGAATCAGCATGTAGGGAGAAAGATAAATACAATATAAAGAGAACCTCCTTATTATTGTGTATTTCTTTGCCAGATTAATTTGTCATTTCCATCGACATGCAAGTTACCTTTAATACTGACACCTTTTTATTTAAAAAGGACTGTGTTTCTCAGGATTGAGTGTGCTCAACCCGCAGTATCAAACCCAGAACAATTCTCAGGAGCAGCCACTGACTGATGATGGAAAAGTGGAGTGTTTGGGAAGCCACATCACTGCCTGCTCCTGATTCCCCTCGAGGCGGCGAGGAATCAGGGCCAAACTGTTTAAGGAATGGTAAAAAAAGGGAGACCAGGGAGAAACTGGCACAGGGAGCATGAGCTGGCAGATGGAAATGAACCGGCTCCCTGATTCCTGGGTATTCCAGGCAACTGAGGCATCTTCTCCTAGTAAAACATTTTTACCCCCACAATCTCAAATAACACTTTTTCCATTCTGAGGTGGGACGCTGTGGGCTTCTGAGAAATTTGGATACACTGAAGAGAGGATGCTTAAAATCTGAAGTATGACCCAGGCTCTTGCCAGGGACACTTTAAATAATGCAGCTCTTCAGAACCACAAATACACGTGTCAAGATGCTGGAAAAGCCTGGGTATTGGGGCAGACTGGAAAATGGCATAGGAAGGACCAGCTGTGAAGAGAAATCAGGATGGTCTCTTTAAGAGCAGGTTCATGATCAGACGGAGATGCCAGTCTCAGGATTGCTACAAGGGTTTTGTGCCGAGCAAAGAGAGCAATAACAAACTGAAGAACTTTTGGCATTTCAACTTTATTGAAAAAGGGTACAAAGGAACCACCTCTGGATATTGTAAAACTCACAAATAAATTCTTTACAGCTGCATGAGGAAAGATAACAATGAGAGCCTGATATTTCATTCCTCGCACAGTAAAAAATCCTATTATAGCCAATGCAGTTAGGGGTGCACCAGCTGTACTCTGGGAATTCTATATAACTCCTGCCTCTTTCTGACCCAAAACCCCCGGGGCCAAGGAGGGAGATTAAAAAGCCCTCCTCTTCCATGTACATGCCCTTCCACATCCCTGTTTGCTGGTCAGAGTCTGGAATTGAGTGAGTTGTCATAATGGGACACGATGCCCTCCCAGGCCACGGAGGAGGCTTTCCAGACCTGCCTCCCTGCCCTGAACTCCTGCCTGTTAGCTACAGCCACATGAAAAATGCACGTCTTCCTGCCTCACTAAAATCCATACCTTGGGATGCACTGGTCAGGCACACCTTGTGCTGCTGGAAGAATATTTTGGGTTTCGTGTTTTTTGAAGTGCAGGAGAAAATGAAGGGGAAGAAAAAAAAAAAAAAAGCCAGAACATGAAAGGAAATGGAAGGAATTAAAACAACTCTGCTTCTCAAGGCCACTTTTAAATCACCAGGGGGAAAAGGGTACCACGGGTCAGGCAAGCGCCACGGAGCCGGGCTATAAATTTTGGCCATAAAAGAGGGATATTTTAAATAACACAATTCGCCTTAGATTTCAGGCTCCTCCTCACTCAGCTATCCTAGGAAAACACCGTGCCAGGCAGCGGGTATGTTGGAGAACTCAACAGGAGAGAACAGATGGGAGAAGGCTCTGCTTGTTTCACAGCCCCGGGGCATCCTTGTTCCCTTGCTCAGGACGGGTTTTGTGACCATCCCGCCCTGGGGTCTCATCTCCCGGGACAGAGAGCCCACCTGGGGACAAACCCGGCGGCCTCGGCCCCGAGGGCAGCTCTGCCTGCGCAAACAGATCTCTCCGGGATGAAGCAGGAGGTCAGAGGAGCTCCTCGTGTTCAGCTCCGTAAAAAGCACCGCCAGGATCGGGCACGGGAAGGGCGGCTCAAAAACCAGCAGGGAAGTCATCAGCAGAGGTTTTTGTTCAAGTGTACCGTTTGCACCCAGAAATGGAGAAGCAAGAAGCCTTTTGGAGCTCTCGGATCAGCCCCACGACTTCCGCAGGGTCTCAGCAGGCTCTCACAGCCCTCTGGGTGCCGAGAGCTCCTTCCTGCCAGAAATCCCAAAAAGAGTTAACTTCATGTTTACCTGAGACCCGGAAGTCCCCGAAGACCCTGATTTGGGGTTGTCCTCTCTTATCCATCACACCAAATTCCCAGCACTTGGCTCAAAGGAAAAAGGATATGAGTAAGTCCTTTAATGTAAAAAAAAAAAAAGGCGATGTGCTTAACCTCGGTATTTAGCTTCAATTTCTTGCCGAACTTGTCTGGAAGTGAAGCCAGGATGGACCTGAAGTGGGTATGCACCACAATGCAGACTGGTGGTGCTGGTTACTTCTATCCAGTCATTTGTGCCAAGTAATTCTCAACAAACGTTTAGTATTTCTCTTCTCTTAGAAGCCAGGAGTAATTATTTCCACAATCCTGGCACGCTGATATCAGGGCACTCAATAAGTATTTCAGAAGGGAAGTCTTCAGATTCATGTGATACTGGTTTCTTAGTTAAATAAATAATTGCAGATACATCAATGAAGTGGATTTTTTTCTATCCTGCATGTTCACAAGTTGGTGTCATTTGACACTCACTGCAGTCATTAAATGAAAAAATTGAAGAATTGGGCTCTCCTCCTGGTTTGTAGTTCATCCTGGACTTCCACAAAGGCAGTTTCAGGACAGGGACCTCAGAAAAGGAAACGATGAAGCAGAACTGCAGAGAAGAAAGGAGAGAGAAAGGAGAAGAGTTTGTTCTTTCCATTAATATTAAACTGTCCATTTCCCAGCTGCAGGCTCATGAAAAGGAGACTTCTTGGTTATTACCCAGTAATTCAAACCTTACAAACCCACCTCGGAACACACAAAGACAAGGTAAAAAAGGATTTTTTTTATTGCAGTTTCATGAAATCTGATCCCCAGCAGGGCTCGGAGAATTCGCTAAGCTTTTGAACACATATGCAGACTGGTATCAATTTCTTTTTTTATTTCTTCCTTACCAGATGAACAATATATATGAACAATATCACGTGTGTGTGTGTTGAGAGAAACAAAACATACATGAGCATAAATTAATGAATAATGCTGTGATTTCCTTTCTTACTTTTAACACTGCTCTGGGCCAGCAGTTAAACAATCAGCCAGACCTGGTACCACTTTGATTTGACATGTGCCAGTGCTTTTTATCATCACCACCCCCTCCTTGGGCCACAGGTCCAAAACAGAGTGACATTTTCTCAGTTTTCAATATGTTCTTAGCTGAACACGAAAACCTCAAATGGTTCACAAAAAGCAGAAGAAGCTCAAATCTTGGTGTGGAAAACCGGTGGAGGCACACTCGGTGATCAGAGCCCACCGGCACACTTTGTACTTGCTGAACAGCAGGGCAAGCCCACAGACAGTTGTTCCATTTTCTGTGATCCTTGGGACCCAGAGAAGTTAGCTCCTTGGAATATCAAGCCCACAGGACAGGCAGGAATTATCTCCACCCTCTGTGGGTCACACACAGCGACGACGGCAGGAAAGCTGCGGAGGGGTTGGGTGTGCTGACAGAGCGTGGCTGATGTGGTACAGCACGGGGATGGCACTTAATTCACCAGTATGTGCTCAGTAAATATGTGGAGAGAGAGGGAGGGGACCATTTTATTCACCTTCTGAGTTAGGTATGAACTTCTAATGCAAAGACCTACCCAGAGAATAGAACACCACGCGTGTTTGTTTTATAAAACTGTGTAAAGGTTTGCCAAAGCTGCCGCAGCGCGATAGCTTTGGCCATTTATTTTCCCAGATCTTCACTTCCAGCACCATTGCTTGCTTTGGAGTCTCTTTTTTATGAGCAGACTTTAATAAATGTAAAAATCTTGAGCGTTCTGAAGAGGTTATTTGCCCAAATCATGGTTAAATCCGGGTTAAGGCGAAGCCTTTCTGCTGTCATACTTGTGCAACCTGAGTCCTGCCAGGCCCACGGCCCACTGCAGGCAACCTCATCAGTGCAGCCTCACAAAACTGCATTTTGACTAATCCTAAACCCAAAAGAAACAAATGTGTTAAATAAGCCTGTTGAAGTCGACAGCAGCCTGCAAATGTCAAACCAACTCGGGAATTATCATCAACTCCATACTGGGATCAACCTTTTCCTGCAACATATTGCTGAGGGTACTGACCCTGAAAATAAAAGCAATTTTGATGCTGCTAATATGATTTCTGGCTGGGCTCTTTTTTTTCTTTTTTTTTTTTTTTTTTTTTTTAGCACAGCACTAAGTGCTAAAAGTGGCAGCTAAGGCGCTACAGCAGCAAAGTCCTTTGTCACAAATCCCTGCACCCACATCCTGCAGAGATGGATCTGCCCATGTGGAGCTTCACACAGGATTGGGGTCCCTCTTAGCCTCACTTCCACCTGTATCCCCAGTTTTCCTGCTGTTTTTCTTCTGGTTGTTGCCACACACAGCACAAGGAGCCACATTCCTGGTGCGACACATCGTTGAACCAGCAATGGTGACTTTCAGCCATCCTTCAAATGGTTAATAACTAAGGCTATGTACTTTCTTTTCATACTTTTTCTTTTTTTTCACAGACTGAGTTGTCTGGTAAAATATAATTTTCATCAGACGGCTTAAAACAACCAGCTGACCAATGAAATCAGGGAGATCTTGCATGCCAAGAGTGTTTATGTACATGTAGACATAATTTTAACCCAATTATCAAATAAATTTCCCCGGAAGAAGTATCGGTCCCCATTCTAGAGGTAAAAATACGTGACTGAGGAGAGGAGGAAGACTGGTTTTGAACTTTTCTTCATGAGAGGCAGCACGAGCTCAACCCTTACCCAGCACCAAAGGTGCCAGAGAGAGGCTGTGACAGCCCCTCCAGTGGAAACAGCGCCAGGGAGAGCTAAAAACCACATAAAACACCACAAAATGAAGTCGTGGGGGAAACTAGTACACACAAACGTGTTTTTTTTCCATCGTAAGGTTCAGGCCACATGGCACTGGGTGCCCTGTGCAGATGATTTCCCCTGTTCTGAGCTGCACGTGTGTGCAGCGTTGGAGCAGGCACAGCACTGCCAGCGAGAGCAATAAACCCACGGAAGGTTTCTTCTGAGCAAGTTTCCTGGCCAAGCTGGTGGTATTTGTGCCGTCTCTGGCCCCTTCACGGAGGAACTGTGTGACAGGAGGGCTGGAAAATCATCCTGGCTCCTCCTGCACAGGCGGGAGGGAGCAGTGGCTCCTGCTGGAAGCAGAAAGTGCAGGGGGTTATTGGGTTATTGGTAAACCTTTCTTTGAGACCCGGAATCACAGAGTCTCTCAAGCTGGAAGAGACCCATAAGGATTATCCCTCCCCACCCCGGAGCTGTAATTACTCTTTTTTTTTCCCTCACGGGTGGAAAAGAGGGGCAAATAAAGATTTTGTTTTGACCTACGCGTTCCTGCTCTCTCCGTCCTCCGGTAACGATTTAGGACTCGTTCAATCACCTGAGCAACCCCTGCTCATCTGTTTGGCACAAGAATGAAAGTCTGCAGAATGAGTCTCATAGTTAGACACTCCACAGGAAGATTAAACATTCTACAGAAGGACGGAGGATTCCTCAGAAAAAGCTTCAAAGCTGCCTTGGTCACGTATCTGTTGAAAAGGACCAAACAAAAGCGTCTCTCTCCCATGATATCTTGCCCAAAAAATCTTCCCAGCTACACAGCAATAAGTATAGATAACTGGAATTAAAATAAGGGAGTAGCATTTACTGGCTTAATTTCCTGAACAGCCCTTTGTTATGGGCTGTGTGAGACCTGCCAGTTAGATCAATCAATGATTTCTGAAGATCAACAGAATGGGCAGAAATGCAAAGTAATTGTACATATTACTGTGTCAGTAGAGCTGCGATCCTGTAATGTGACATTGTTTAAGTCAGTCTTGCACAGCCACACAAGCAATGTTTCACTGCAGATATCCTTAACATTAATCCATAACGTAACTAGCTGCAGCAAGAGAGAGGGAAAAAAAAAACAAACCACCCAGTTTGGAGCTATCCTATATCTCAGACAGGGTGATATAACATAACATATGTTTTAAAATGATAAAGACTTCCAAGAATAAGACACAGTTTCCAGAATAATATTCATACACGCCCAAACAAAAGCAAAATCCTGTAATAATTGAATAATTGCAGCTTTCTGTGTCCAAGAAAAATTTAAAGGGAAAAAAAAAAAAAACAAACCAGCCCAAACCAGCCCTTTTCAGTGGCTTAGCTGGTCAACACTCTTACATACAAAGCCCAGTGCTCTTCCCTAAAACCGAAGAATTAATCAGCATTATGTAAGAGATTTTTATAACACTCTAAAAATACATTGTGAATTCCTTTCCAGTGTCGGACTGAGAAGCTTTAAAGTACTGCCACCCCTCATCCCCTTCTGTAACAAAGGCTGGATCTTCATTTCTGATACTGGAAACCCGAATTTTGTCTCGGCGCTTGCGCCTCAAATCTCGTTAATTACAGCGTTGGCCTCCTGAGATACAACTGCTCCTGCTGCGAGCAGCGCTTTGCTCGGAACGTCGGGAGCGAGGGCCGGGGTACGCGGGGGCTGTGCCGCATCCACGTTCCGAGGGAGCATCCCTGGCACGCCGAACCTGGGCGGACTGCTCGGGCGGGGCTTTTTTTGGGGCTGATTGACCCGCTCGCTACGCTGACTTCCGTGCCCGCTTTTGCGGTGAGGTTCTGTCGGCGAGGCCCAGGACATCGTTCCTGCGAAGGCACGGGTAACATCTCCCTTCCCTGCGAGCGCCTCGCTCCTCGCTCCTCTCCCTGCTCCGCTCTCCACACGCGCCAGAAAGAAGGGTTAGCCCCGTTTCTGCGTTTCCCGCTGAAGGATCTCTAAGCGAAATCACGAAGTCATCACCCGAATGTTAATGGCAGCCCGGGAGGCAGACCCGTGGAGAGGACGGGTTCCAGCACTCAGCGTTTTTCCTGCGCCATCCCGCCCGTGTCCCAGCGCCTGCCCCCGTCCTCCCGAGGTTCAGCCCGCTCTGCCCCGGATCGCGATTCGATCCCAGAGCACACAGCCCACTGGAGGGCCTTCAGGCCAAAATAAACCACAGGGGTTCAAATAAACCACAGGGGAAACGGGAACAAAGCTTTTTCAGCGGCAAAAGTCCCGTCCTGGGATGCGTATCCAGAGGACATCACGGCTATCTCACCGCCACGTTTTTAGGAAACACCTCAACATTGTCCTTTCCAAGAAGAAAACTTCTCCCCTCACAGGGCTGACGCAGTCGTTTCCTTGAACTACTCCCCACCCTTAAGCCACGAACAGATCAACCAAAACCATCGAGGCAAACAAAACCGAGAGGTTTGGAGGATTGTCTGGCCCGGGAAGGATTTCGCCACTGCTCTCGGTTTGGTGCGAAAGCCCTGCCGATTCCGCGGCTGATGGGAGGCCGAGGGGAGCCTCGGCGAGGAGTCACTCATCGTGTCTGATCCCGGCCCTTCCCCGAGGGCAAGCAAACATCGGGATCGCCGTCCTGCTCCGGGCGATCCGCACCAAAGCGCCAGCTACCTCCGCACTCGACCGAGGATCTCCCCGCTCACTCCTTTCCTTTCCTTTCCTCAGCAACCTCGTGGTTTATTTTTAAATTCTCACCCCCAGCCCGCGTCCTCCTTTGTCCTGTGCCCCATCCTCGCGGTGCCCGCCGGTCCCTGTGCCGTGTTCCGCTGCCCGTGCTCGCCCCGGCACGGCACGGCACGCGTGGGCACCGCCGTGCCCCGACGCGGCCACAACGCCTCCCTTCCAGGGCTTCTCCGGTTCTCTCCCTACTCTTTTCCCCGCTTTTTACCGCCCAAATTCACCGTGCATTCTTGCTTTTACTTTGCTTCCTCCTCTTCGCATCCTTCATTTCCTCGCCCTTCGTTTCCTCTGCCGGCTTCTCCTTCCCTTCCACTCGCTCCTTCCTCCCTCTTTTTCTCCTTTCCCACTTTCTCCTCACACCATAACCCGCTCCCTCTGGTTTCCTGGGTGTAACTCGGGAGCAGGAGCCTCGGTCCCAACCAGGCTGAATGATGTCAGCCTAATTTACTTCTCTCCCTAGACCCACTCCAACCACACACTCACGCCGTTAATAAAAATAATAACAAAAAAATTACATATAGTGGGGTGAAAGCCCAAGACAACCAACTTTGGCAGAAAACGGCTTTGGCTGCCGTGTGCTTTAACCTGATGAATTACTGTGGTGGGTTCCAAGAGCACGCACATCCCACGCAGCCCGCGCCGGGCAGGGAGCTGCCACCAGCACCTCGCATCCTCCAGCCTCTCTCACTCCTTCCTGTTGTCTCTGCTACTCCCTCGCTAATTTGTTCCAGCCGCTCATTAATACTCTCCTAATCCCCCCCTCCCCAGCTTCACCTCACCAACCATTCCCTTCGCTCCGGCAGCTCAGAATCCAGAGGATGTTTTTTTCCCCTTGCAGCTCCAACAATGATAAACAGATGCTGGTGGTCTACGTCTGGCACAACTTCCCTGCTCGAATTTTGGTCGGTTTTTTTTTTTTTTCGTGGCCCTGGTTGTTCCTGACATTCGCCTGCCAACACGACGGGGAGATAGATG
>VZTG01007868.1:985487-1010494 GCA_013397845.1 Melanocharis versteri | reverse complement strand
CGGGCACCGCGCCCCCCGCCCGCCGCCGGCCGCGCTGCCCGGACTCCTGCTGGTTCCGTGATTTTTTTTTTTAATTTTTATTATTATTATTATTATTATTTCTAATTGCGCATTACCCGCCCGGGCGAGCCGCGCTCCGGCGTCCTGCCGCCCGCCCGGGAGGGCTGGGGGTGGCCCCGGCCGGGGCAGCGCCGGGAGGACGGGCAGGAAAACCCCGCTTTTGCGGAGCGGACGGCGGCTCCTCAAGTTGTCCTGCAGCGGCTGCGACTTGGCGTGAGCGAGGCCGGTTTGGCACGGTGCGGGTGGAGGGGGAGGAAAAGCCCGAGCGAGGAGGAGGAGGAGGAGGAGGAAGAGGAGGAGGGGGACGAAGCGTATCGGCGGAGGGAAGGTCGCGGTGAGGCTGCCGAGGGGGTCCGGCGGCGGAGACCTCCGTCCGGAGCGCAGGTTCGCCCCTCTCCCTTCCGAAAACAGCGTCGCTCCGGAGCTGGTTCAGCACGGGGATCCGCGCTCCGGGCACGGCCGAGGAGTTTCCCTTCAGGCAGCTCGTCTTGAACCTTCACCCAAAAGTTTTTTTTGTTGTTGTTGTTTGTTTGTTGGGTGTTTTTCTTTTTTGGTGTGTGTGTAGGTCCGGGGTTTTTGGGTTTTGGTGGTTTTAGTTGTTTTTTGGCTTTTATTAATTTTTTTTAATGTTGGGTTAGTTCTTTTCGTGCGTTTTTATTTTTGGTTTTGTTTGGTTTTGGGTTTTGGTTGTTTTGGTTTTTTGGTTGTTTTTTTTTTTTTCCAAAAGACTTCCTAGTTCCAGAGGCTGGCATGCACGCTTCCTGCAGCAGCAGCAGGCCAGGCATCTCTGCTTGTACAGGGGAGAGAGGTGGTAGTGGGAATTTAAGGCGTTTGACAATTTCACGCCTAACTTTGCCACGGGAAAGTGGAGGGAGACAGAGGCAGCCCTGACGGGAAGCGTTAATTGCTGAGATGGAGCGGGAGACACAACTTGGGCTCTGAAATCTGATCAACTAGTGGTGCTTCTTAGTTCCAGTGGAGGGATAATTTTAAAAATAATTGCTTAACCGTCTAGTGGAAGCACTGTTTATTTGTCTTAGCAAAATTAGGGAATTAAACCATTTCCTTGTGCTGCATGGTTACTGGTGTTTGTCAATACACTCGGTAAATCACTGAAGGGCACAGTGGGATCTCACAGTGGGACTGAAAACAAATCCATAGTGCTGCTGTGCGTCGGATCAGATGAAGATCATGTTGTTTTAATTCTGCTTTGCAAAACCTACCCAGTTCAAGCCACACATACAAGTGCTCTGGTCGCGGGGCTGAAACTTTAAGCGGTTTTCAGTCGTATTCTTTCATTGTAGCTGATTTCTCTTCGGGGTTCTTGGTGCTGTGAAGCACATAATATTTCGTTTGGTCTGAAAATGCTTAATAATTATCAGGGCAGGCTTGCCAAACTGACTTATTGCCAAGTAGCAACTGCCCTCCTAAGTAAAGTTGCGAGGACCTGCTAGATGGTGCTGTTCGATTTAAATACACGTTGTCTCCCACTTCAGACTAACAGCTGGAAATGTGGGCTCCTCACGTGTAGATTATGTTATGCAAAACACCGAAATGGTTTGTTTTTAGATCGTGGACCTGACAGGTCGGAAACTTCGTGGTCGCATCTACTTACAAATGAACCCAGCTGGGATTTAGAAACATCCTCTTTCTCCCCCCTCCTCCTTCCTGCAGTGAAGAGGAAAAAAAAAAAAAAGAGAAAAAAGCTTTGAGATTTGCTTTATGATGTGGAATACCATTATGTGTAGTCTACGTTCCCGATTTTTTGGTATTACATCTGTTAAAGTTTCTTCTTTCTGATCAGATCGCATCCTTGCCATTTTCATATGCTTTCTTTCTGACTTCCAAAAAACTGAGTGCATTTTTTTTTTCCTCTTGGGACACAGTGTTACAGCCATGAAATGCTTGTCCCAAGGTAATGCGTGAGTTGTTGTTCCACTCAAAAAAAAGTGGCTGTCCAATTAAGCATCTCTACAAAAATACAGCTCTGACTTCTGCATGAGATTGTGTTAATTTGGAAATGATGGGGAAAAATACATATGTTTGACTGATACAATAAGTACTTATTTAATCAAGAAGAGTGGGATTATAATTATGTTTAATATCAAAGTTTTTAGAACAGAATATTCAACTGAACACTGGCGTGTCTCCTCAAGATTTTAAGTGCCTAAAATTTGTAGCCAGTAACCAATCTCCAAAATACACTTGTAATAATTGAGGAAATAATTTTTTTTAAAAATTACACTCCCTCAGTTTTTAATGGCCTGATTATGTGGACCATGTCTCTTCCCCATGAGGATATGTGCCTGTGAGTGGACCAGGGTGTGAAAAGCTTGTTTACCAAGTGTGGAAAAGATGCGTGTTGTTCAGCTGCTGTTTGTGGTGTTCGTTGTGATATATTTTACAGAAAAACCCAGAGCCAAGTGTGTTTTGTAGCACGGTGTCTTGCTGCGTGCTGCCTTCAGTGTTTGTGTCCTTTGAGGTTATGTAATTACTATAAAAACGCACAAGTTTTGCCAGCCGTTTGTAATAGCCCTTGGCAAATCTTCAGTTCCAAGATGGCATTTGTTTCATGGTCCCTCTCTTTGTCCCTTCTGCTTGACCTCTGGGGTAAGTTGCCTGTGTTATTTAGCTTCACAACACATGTGAAGTGTGAGTAGATGAATTTGGGGGCAGCAATACCGAATTTTGTGCCGGAGAGGTGCCAGCGCAGCACAGCTGGGTAGAACGCTGAAGGTGAGGGCACACGATACCTGTGAGGGGTGAGGAAGGTGAGGAGACAAAAATCACAAGAGTCTTTGTGCCCCTTCCTCTCACTCTGGAACAGCCGTGCCTTGATTTTGGGCTGTGTCCGTCCCAGTTGCTCAGGGATGGAAAAGTTGTGTTGAACAGTAGCTCTTCACCATGCTGCTGTGCTGACACCACCTCAGACCCGACTACATTGTCAAAGGAAAAAAGGCTAAAAAGCATCCACGCATCCTCCATTGTTATCCCTTCACAGCAACTGTGAGCAATCTCTTTTGATTTTCCCCCCGCTTATTCCTTAAAATAGGACTATTTCAGGTTAGGAGCTTGGACCTGTCAACATCTCACTGAATGGTGAAACTCTGTCAACTTTTAATCTTTGAGGAAAAAAAGGACCAGACCATGCAAGTTCCATTTGAAAATGGAACTATCTGTTTATATATGAATAATACTTCAGGTTGAAAATACGTGTGTAGAAAAGCGGTTTTGAAAAACATTAAGGAAAACTACATTCTCTGGAAAGATATGTTTGAGTTCAGTTTTCTTTATATTCCAATGGTCGTCTAAACTGTTCCTCTTCCCAAGAAGCCCTTAACTTTCTTGGGGCTTGGTTAAAAACTAACTGGATGACTACAGACTGTGATTTATTTTGTTATAAAAGGATGCTTTATCAAAATATTGTTTCTCTTCAGGTTTGTTTTGAGTGGTTGTCTGTTTGTGTGTGCAGGTCCTTTTTATGAGTGGAGTTGTTTGGGTTTCTTTTTTCATGTTTTTTTTTCCCCCTCAGATTTGAAAAGACTGCATTTCACAAGTTTACATGGTTTAGTCACGTTTTTGCACTACAATGTTTGTAAGCTACGTAAAAATAAGATTCAGATAAAAATTAACCGGCTTCAGTGATGAATTTGCTACTCATCCCTGGGAAATGGCCAGCTAGTTTTTTAAGTTCCTGGTGGTAAAAGATACATTATTTTTTTTCCATCCTTTGAAGAGGAATCTGGTAGTTTAACCCTGCCTGTTTTAGAAAATTCGGGTTTGACATTTACACATGGATTTCATCCATCAGGTCTAACTTGTAAAAGTTGCAGTTGTGCTGCTCAGGGAATCTATGAACATCCGGCGTTTTGGAAGAATATACCTTTTAATAAAGTGTGCAGAAGAAAAGGCTCTGGAAGTAGTAGCTATTTATCAGTATTTATTGTTGGCCGTGTGCTTCAGATGCTCCCTTACTCTGCACAGGTGTCTGGGGAGCACATGAAAATGTTTCAGGTAATGTACGTGCTGCCATTCAGATTAAACAGGTACACGGAAAAAATTCATTCTGCCTAAATTGCAGGCATATGATAGTGTCACAAGTATTAAAGCAGCCAAGATTTTAGTAACTTTGCCAAACTTCTACTGTTTCGGTGGAAAAGTTATAATGCAATATTTAAGCATTGTGCCGATTTATTGGACGTTTTTGTGTGTGAAAGTTCAGTTGAAATGTGGCCCTATTTGAAAATTAGGCAAAGGAAAAAACGTGTTTTCAGATGTTTTAAAAGTTTTCTCAACTTTTACCGTGGAAGACCAACGATACCCCTATCCTTCAACAGACTTGAAATCTGGTCGAAAAAGAAAAGGATGAGGGATTTGATTCCAGGGATGTGTCTTTCTCTCATTTGCATGACAAAGCATCTGAATTTAGCCAGGATACAAGCGTTTTCAAAAAGATCCATTTGCATATGCTTAGGGCTTACTGACTGTAATCGCTGAATATTTCATCTTCGCTGGGAGGCAGCAAATCCTGAGATCAGAGGGGAGGAAAATTGGGGCTGGGTGGGAAGGAAAGTGGAGATGTGAGCAGCTGGAGCCTGCAGCTGTGAGGTGTCAGGACACAGAGATAACAGGGAGCATGGAGGAAACGGGGATGGAAATGGCCAGTCTGGAGAGGGGAGACAGAGAATTGCTCCCTAAGAGAACTGGCCCTGGGATCAGGGGTCTGAGAGGGGGCTGGAGCATCTGGACCAGGGACACAGATCTGGCGGGAGGGAGCAGAGCCAGGACAGCCCGGGGGCAGGTCAGGAAGTGGGAGGCTTTTGTTGAGCTGGGAGGAACATTCTGTCCCTCCAGGTGCTGGGAAATGACCTTTCCTTTGCTGCCAGGAAGGACTTGTGGGAGCGGGGGTGTGAAATGTGTTGTGCCCGAGGTAAAACCTACCCACACCTATGAGGTGGCAGCTGACCGAGGGATGTGTGGCAGGCCTGGAGCTGTGTCTCAGGGATGTCAGAGCCCTGAGAGGGAAGGGTAGGATTTGCCATTCAGAAGCAGCTGGAACAGTGTCTCTGCAGTGTCTGAGTGCTGTACTTGCATTCCCGAAAATGTTCTCTTAACTTGGAAAATGCAGATATACACTGAGCGTATTTCTCACTTTGCCCTCATTTGCATGTTCACTGATTTTTTTTTTTTTTTCCCCTCTGGAAAAAAAAGCTCTGGCGTTTTTATTGTACAGGGAAGAGCATTGTTTTGGTAATGAGCAGCTATTTGATAATTTGCTATTTTGCTGTCTTGCGGTTTGTGCCTTATGGCTGCCTTGCTGTTTCATAATACGGCTGTTCCTACAGGAAGATTGTGTTGTTTCTTTGGTGCCCAGCTCCACAGTGTCTGAGCTTCACCTCTAAAAATAGGCATCAAGCCACTCCTGACCGACAGCCAGTTTGGAAGTGACACTAAGATGCAGGAAAGCAAAAAGCAAAAATGTTTATTGGTTATTGGGTGCTCAATTTGAGCTATGTAGCCCTGAATTTTTTTTTTTCCTTTTTAGAGTATCACATAAACCAGAAATGCATATGGACAGCTTCCACTGTCTCTCTTGCCACAGGATGAGATGCCAAAGGAACTTGTAGAAATGTAGTATTTTTTTGAAACTGCTGTCTCTCTTGTGGATACACTTCAAGCTGGAAAACGCACTCGAAGTTATCCAGGGTGGAGAGCTGCACACTCACCTGCAGCAGGGCCTCTCCAGGCTGCTGTGCTTAGGGAGGGAGACTCACTTGTGTGGTTTGGGGTGACTGATTGAGCAGAGCCACTTCATGGAAGGGTCACTGCCCTGCACAGCCTCCTGTGGTGCTCTGCAGGCGATGAGCTCAAAACACCTTATTTTTGAGAGTTTTCTGCTAAGGCTCCTTTGGGCGCAACCACATGATGTTTTTTCTCCTCGAATGTTCAGGAGCTGTGTCTACAGAGCTTTCCAGCTGTGTTGCTTGGGGTTAGGACCACTTGTTTTCTGCTTTTTTTGGTGCACAAACACTCCAGGAAGGAGTGCTGGTCCAGGCTGAGTCACAGCTGAGGGGTTTCTTCTGCTCAGTTCAGCCACTGACCCCTAAGTCAAGGTTGTTCAGGCAGTGGGCAGGTGTTGTTTCAGCTCCTCAGAGAAAATCATCCTCAGATACCAGCAAACGTGTTCATCCAGAAATCTTGATGATCTCTGTCCATGCTTCTCCAGTCTTTGGGGTAATTCTCACTTCCAGTTCCAGGAAGGGAACGGGTGAGAACATAAAATGTCCCTTTCTTAGAAACTGAAATATGGCAGTAATCAAGACCATAGAGTCCTAGCTGTTTACTTTCCACCAAATATAAAAATAAACGGAACATTTTTGTGGTGGGTCATTTTTTTCCCCTTCACACTTCTTGTTTCTTTTCTCTGGACTGTTTGTTTTTTCTCCATATTGTTAGTAGCGTGTCCAGAGCAGAATTAAATAATTACCTCTCATTTGAGGTAATATAGAGAAAACAATGCTGCTAATACCCTCTGGAACACTTGCATGTTTATTGTTGTTGTTGGGGGGTTGTTTGTTTGTTTGGGGGGTTTTGTTTTATTTAGTTTTTTAACTAATCCATTTTTGCAGTCACACACGCCCTCCAGGTTCTTTTTGCAACATAGCTGCCTTGCCAATTATTCTCTATTTCATATTTGTATATTTGATTTCTTAGTCCTGAGCATGGTACTCCACATTTGCCTGTATTGAATTTTCTGTTATTAACCTTCCATACTCTTTTCCTGTCCCCAGAAGGGCTTGTAATCTTTCCTGATTTGTCATGTACACTTCTGTTTTTATATGTACCACTCATTAATGGAAGTCTTGTAGTGGAGTTGGCTTAGGGTAGGAAGAGCTTTCCTGAAATGTTCTCTGTTCTGTAGAAACATGCTGTTAGTGACTCTTCCATCATTTACTTCATCTGATTGTACCCTGATTTTCTGTTTCATGAAGATGTTTGCTGATGCAGGTGTCATGTGACAGGCAAGTCAAAAGTTAAAATATTAACTTTTCCACCTGCTCCTCCTTTTGCCTGCTGCCCACTCTCCCAGGTGAACCAAACTGAGCTGACATCACTTTTTCTTGATGGATAATGTTGGGCTCTTGCCTTTCTGTTCTGAAGGTGTTTCTATCCCCAAAGCCCTTCCTTTCCCCTCCCTTTGCCCCTGCATTCCCTGTGTCCAGAGTGACCTGAGCCTCTTGTGAAAAAGTCTTTGGCTCCTCCAAGCCCCAGCTGCACACAGCTTTGACATACCCATCTCCTCTCTAGGAAAACGGGCCCAGTTTGTGATAAAAGAACAAAAATTTAGATTAGTATAATTTATATTGCCCATCTTTTTCTCTAGGCTTTCCAAATTTCTCTCAGTCTTTCTTTGAGCAAGAGTACTGGAGTATTTTAGGGTTTATTTTTAAGCTAGAGCCACCTGTGAAAGAACACTGTGACACCACACATTTTTGTGCCCCACCTTGTTTCCTGTGCAAATATCAATTGAAAATTACAATTTGAGGAAATCCAGATTTCAGAAATCACATTTCTGACGGCAGGTACAGTTTGTCAGCTGTGGTTGTGGATGGTGAGGGTTGTTCAGCTCCTCTATGCATTGAATTCATGGGCTGCTTCATCCCATCCTTGTTAGGCTTTAAATCTGCCTTTGGGTTTGTGCTTGGTGGTTTTTGGAGTTTTCTGGGTCTGGTTGAAGTACAACCCTTGATGTTAACCCCAAACTCTAGATGGGGTTGATCAGGCCTACATTGTCAATGAATTCCTAACTTGCTACTTGGGCTTGACTGTTTCTTTTCTTCCTTTCTCCCATTCCTAAATAAAATACTGTCTTTGAAAGACATTTCCATCATGAAGAAGAAATTTAAGAAGTTACTGATTACATGATGTCATGTGCTTTACATTAATTTCCATTTTTTTTCCCATGACTCTGATTCTTGGGAGAGATTTCACCTTAAAACCAACCCAAACCCCTCTAATTTTCATAGAAAGAATCCCGTGTTTCGAAAATACAGAAGCAGTAAGTAATCAGCACTAATGAGTTACCAGTATATGTAAATTCCAGTGCATGCAATTTTATTTTTATATTGCTATTGATAATGTCTTGTTACTAGCAGGTGCATTTTTGTATTTACTTAATGAGTTTGGAAAGTTAATAAGAATGTTCCACTGCTGGAATTGAGCATTTTTACAGGTAGTCAGAAGAAGGTAAAATATTATGTATGTTTTCTGCGGTAAACACCTTAATGCTTATAAAAAAGTGTTGGGTTTTAGTCTTGAAAACATGTTTTCTAGGTTAGAAAAAAAATTCCAGCAACATCAGCATCCATCATTCAGCTTGCTTTACCGGCAAGCTGCAGCAGCCTGTGTTCCTTTCCGTGGGAGGGGTTGTGCTTTCTGAGGAAGATACTGCAGTACAGAAATGGAAGTGTAATTCCTAAATAAATACGTTGTTCTGGACGGTGTTGGGACAGAGTGGATCATGTGGCTGACAGGTGTGTGATTTTGTCATAAATACGGGGGGATTTGTGAGGCTGGAGGTGAGGCTGCCACCTGATGCTCCCTGTAACAGCAACAGCAGGATTGGAGAAACCAAAGCCCCACCCCATTCTCCATGCTAAATATGTTATTTATGTTCTTCTCCCAGCTAACTCTCAAAGAGTGGGGGCCAGCCTTGGATGGCTCCTGTTCGGGTCAGCCTTTGAGCTGAGGTGCTGCTGGGGAGCTGCAGGTGCTTTTTGTGTGGTTGGAGTGTGGGTGAGTTACTGAAATTTCATCAGGTCTGTCAGGAATAATGAGGCTCCCTTGCCAAATCTGAAACTGCCCTGGAAGTGAAGGTTATGACTCCTATTGTGTGTCTCTTGAACTGTTTGTCTCCTTTAATTGTTTAATATTCCTTGAAATGTCAATTTGGAGAGGATACATGTACATGAAGGTGATGTTTAAAAAACTTATGGGCATATATCCCAGCCTGAGGAATTTGGTTTTTCTGTGTGTTTATATGCACATTGTAAAATAATAAAAATGAAAGTTGATTTTCTGAGTTGGTGTAGAAGTACATGACCAACAAATAAACACACAGAGCTTGCACACAAGACAGTTGGTTAACAAAAAAATACAAAGCTGGAAAAGATGAAGGAGAGCTTCTGATCAGGAGATGAAGAGCAGTGTGGGAAGTTTGGAAATGTGCCTCTGGTAATGGGCTTGACGAGCAGATCTGAAAGGTAAAACACCTTGGTGTTCCTGACTTCTGATGCAGCTCCTCAAATCCACTGTCACTTCTAATTTTGCTAAATGTACATCTAATTCTTTATGAAAGAAAGATGTTTACTTTTACAAGACCATTATGTGTAGACATGTGCATCCACAAACCTAGTTATATATACTTCAAAATATTTTTAGAAATAATATGAGGTATTATAATGCAGCAAAACCCAAATAAACAAACAACTCCCGACCCCAAGTAAAACTATCTTTCGCTTCAAAGATGCAAGACTTAAATAATTTGTCCAACTGTAGTTAGGGGGCATAGAAAAAGTGAATAAGAAAGCTAATTTGAATGATATCATAGATTCTCTTAAATAGATTATTAGAAGCAAAAGCAGACTGGAGTACTGCATGAAGATGTATTCCTGTTAAATCCAATAATCAAAAAAAGTTGTTTATAAAATGTTACCCATATTCCCCAGACAGACCTGTAAGTCTGTATTTAGTAATTCCAAACTAGAGAAAAAACAAAGACAGAAGTTGCCTGGTGTCGGTGTCCAGTTCTGGGTGGGATTACTCATTTAGGAGGAAAAAAAAGGATAATAGACAGATTTCCTTGTCATAAAACCGTAAGTATTTTTCCTGTAAAACAATGTAAGTGGACTGAGCAGTTTTTCACTCCTATCGCTATCTAGCAAAGCTCTTATGATATACTTCAAAACGTCAAAAAAGGACTCTGTGGTTTCAGTACTTAGACTGTGAGCCAAATAAATGCATTTGAAAATGCAGGGTCATGCCTGCAGCAGCTCGTGGGAGTACCTGTTCCGTACTTCAGAGAGCAGGTCGTGCAGAAGGGGCTCCCTGATAGAGCAGCACTGGGGATGATCAGCTGCAGCCGCAGGGAAACACACAGAGCTTGTGGAAGTGTTTTGGTATTAGTTTCTGTTTAATTTCACTTTGCACAGTGTACACTGTGCAATTCAATGGGCAAAGCATAATTAGAGGGCCTCTCTGGTGTGGTGTGTTTTTACAGAGAGCTTTGCCTTCTGCAAATGGTTGTGGGCTGGAGTGAGCACAGGCACTTAATGCTCAGCACAAACATTGGAAATCCTCAGTAATTCCAGGCACAAGTGAAAAACTAATTGAGGAAAATGTAGGGAAACCTAACCCATGGCAGTGTCAGATGTGCCTCGGGCTTCCTGACACCTTATTCTGAGACATTCCAAGGGTGCTGTGAAAGGAACCAAGAAATGAGATTTAAAAGGACCAACAGTGCAACTTGGCAAAGTAGTTGCTGTGTATTCTGCAGCCTCAAAATGGAAATGTTTTTATGTTCTTCCTGCCTTTGTGATTCAGTTGTGGATTTCAGCTAAACTTCAGTCCAGTTCTGTGACAGGCAGTTTTTAACAAGCCCATAACTTTCTTGGTGTTTCTCTTTTCCCAGTCCAGGAACATATTTGAAGGATTAACATAGCTGAAGAGAGATGACCATTGCATTCTCCCAGCACTATTTTTTCCCACTATGTTGCCTTTGTTTGTGTGTGTTTATAGGTGTATGTATGAATGTATGTAATCTTATTTATATATCAAGGGTTGGTATCTGTGTCTTTAGAACAGGCAAATGGGCATGACTTGCATGTGTTGAATCACAGAAGCAGATTGGTGGGGAAAAAAAGACAAAATAAACAACAAACAGTTTTGATTAAAATATGGAATAAAATTAAAAGGGGCATTTTCAGAGTTAATAGAGTAACTGCACTCTAGGTCCACTTTTGAGCTGGTTCAGTGTCAGCCTTACACCCTTGTCATGTTGCTTGGTGTGGAAACACAAAATTTACTGGGTCCTACCTGTTGGTTTGCAATGACTGTAGTTACCTCACCAAGGCTGATTTTATGTTCAACACCTGTATTTACTTGTCTTTAGGATCAATGTTCAACACCAGTATTTACTTCCCTTCAGGACCAACAAAAGGAGTACCCAACAACCCAGTTTCTTAAAGCAGTCCATATGTGTAACTTTTTTCTGCCTGGGAGTGCTCTACTCCCCTAGTGCTAATCTGGTAGAACAAGCTTTTGATTCCCCCAACAAGCTTCCATCCATGTTTCTCCCTGGACAGCCCCCCCAGCGACTGACACAAGTTTGTCCAAAAAAGAAAAGAGTTTTTTCTTACCTTCTGGCAGCCCGAGTGACCTGAAGAAGCTTTTGTGCTCTGAAAGTTTATTCTTTTTTGTTTGTCTGCTTTTTGGTTTGTGAGGGTTTTTTTCCTTCCAGCTCTATTGATTCTGCTAGGGAATGACAGAACTTCACAGTCTGGTTCCAGGGCTTGGAGGAACTCTGAAAGCAGCATGAAAACCAGGATGAAGGGCTCCGTTCTGTTTTCTCACCTGGTGGTGGTGAAGGGACCTCAGATGGGTGGAGAGCTGTCACTCTTAAGCCAGCTGCAGATACTTTAGCTGAACATGAACATTTAGAAGAGGACAGGACAGATGTGTACCATTATTTGAAAGAATATAGAAGCCATCTCAAGGATCAAAGTGTGTTTGAACCCGCTTTGCCCCACAGCCTTATGGCTGTAATGGTAACAGGTAAAAATTCTGTGTGTTCTAAGCTAATACATGGTATGCCTGGGTACTCAGAGCTGCTCCTGGGACAAACCTTCCTGTCTCTTCCCTCAACCCACTCTTCAGCACAGGAAACTTCCCAGAACCTCTGTGTGTCTTCATCCAACATGTAAAATTGAAAAATTACTGTTACAAACTGTTAGAAAAAGCTCTGTCAGGGATGTGATACAATCCATGAGTTACGTTGTGACGTTCCTCAGTGAAGATGTTGAGATGTCCTTACATTGGAGTCAAGATTTTTTTCCTTTACATTCAGAGATTCAAATTCGGTAAACAATCATTTTCCAGCCCACTCCTACTGTTCTGTATTTGTATCTAGAGTCCGAGAATATTTCTTTTTGAGGTGGCTGGGATCTTGACGCCTTTTTCTGGTCTTAGAAAATGAAAGCCAGACACGGTTAGAGGGTGAGGGAGTTGTTTCCCTCGATATCTTTAATAGGATCCCGTCGATGCATCGCTTCGCCAAGGTGGAACGCGTCGCAATGCACACCCACGGTAAATCAAGTATACAAGTTATAGACCTTTACACATGAACATATCTAACAAGGGTACCCAATAATGGGGCTTGGGTGGGCTAATTTCTAGTTTACAGAATATGTTCTACTAGAGGATCTTGGCCCCCCAGCGTAGTAGAATGTTTGGTCTCCTGGCTATGCAGTTTCTGGGTTGTTTGGTCTCCTGGCCCTACAGAACACTGGAACCATGCTAAGTTAGCAGACTTAAAGCATTACAAGTAGGCATGCTAGTACTTGTGGATATGTAGAACCGTGTTAAAGGTATATAAAAGAAAAAACAAAAATCATCTTGGCATCATCTGAGTATTTTCTAGTGGCAGAGTTGCATTTTTTTACTTATGTCACGCAGTTTGTAAAATTAGGTAAATTTCATCAATCTCTTGGGCATTCAAGTGCAGATTCAGACTTGCACAGGTATTCTCTTTCTTTTCTGAGTTTTTACCTCTCAAAGGAGTGGAGATGTTGCTGTGCAGAAGCATCCTACCCAGCTGTGGGATACTGCAGGGACGGAGGCAGTAAATGTGGCTCTGAAAGGTCCAAACCCTTTTGAGTATCTCTGGTGTCTGACCCAATGTGATGTATGGGTGTACAGTTATGTTATTATGAAATTGTAAGTCTTGTGATGTGCTTTAGCCAGATCATTTCTGTTTATGCAGGATGCTCCATCCAGAACGAAGGAATGGGATGCCGTTGTAAATTATTTGCTGGTTTGGTTGTCCTAAGACACCATGTTTGCTGTGTTTCCTCTGTAGCTGAGACAAGCCCATCCTGCTCAGCTCCTTTCTTCTTCTGAGTGTGGAAGGCTGTTAAATGTAGGTGGTTTGGGCTTGCTTTTTGATACCCTGCCTGCCCAAAAATGAAAGAACAGGGTGATGTGCGTGTGTCTGCTTGCAAACCAAAGCCAAGCTGGCTCTGCTAGTTCTGGGTTTTCTCATTGGACTGCGTCAAGGTAAGTTTGAGAAATACGCAAGAAATAAAGAATGCAGCCCATGTCTGCAAATATTGTTGGCTAAGAGGTGAATTTAAAATATGCATAGTCTTGCAGTTCGTGCTGTAGGTGTTAGGAGCCTTCTGGAGGAGCATCCCACTAACCTCAGGAGAAGGCTCCAGGAGCAGCCATTTGCTCAGTGTGGTCATTTGCTGTCTCTGAAGCCCTTCAGGAGGCACAGGGCTCCCTCAGGGCGGGGGTGTGTGTGTGTGACAGAGCTGCTGTGGTGACCTGTCCAGGAGCTGAGCTGGAGCTGGGAATTGCTGCTCCCCCAGCAGGACGACTCCACTGGGTTTGCATCCCTGTCCCCCTCCCCTCCTTCCATGCACTGTGTGCTGCGTGTTGAAAGGGGTGAGTCACCTCTTTTATTATGTTTTGAATACTTTCCTCCCAAATGTAGTTTATTTTCTGCAGGGAAAGGAAAGAATTTATGCTGTCCTGGTTCCTTATTTTTATCAGAGCTCTTGCTAACAACTTCCAGCTGAGGGAGTTCTTGATATTTTTAGCCTGAGATATTTAGCTATTTGAGCCTCTCTACATGTTTTCCTCCTGAAATATATTAACGGGGTGGGGGGGGGATGGTTCTTGTCAGTTAATATATTCATGAGCATGCCTGCCAAATTGCCCACACTGACTCCCAGGAAGCTGAACACTTCAGAGTTGGGGGGAAGTTCGAGTCTTAGTCTGAAGTATTTGCATCAGCTTCATTACTCCACTCTCTGACTGATGCTGCCATAGCTGTGTTCTCACTGAAGCTTCTTTTTCGTTTTAAGAGGTGGTGTTTGTATAGAAAAGATAGACATAACTGATTTCTGCTTTAAAACACAAAGTGGAGAATCATAAAATACAATATTGCATTGCAAAATAAAATTTCTTTGGAAATGCCTTCCTTTTCTTTCATTTTTTTTCAAGCAGCAGAATCCTCGCTCTTACTACTAATGTTACTGTTTTATTGGTTGTCTGGTCTGTGGTCTGATGGAGTTCTTCAGTGTTCCAGATATTGTCCTTGATGGCACACCTTACACATAGCATTTTCAAGTTTCTGAATAACCTTACCCTTCCCTGAAACCCACATGAACATTGTTTTGAAAGAAAATATTAAAAATCACTCACATTGACCTTTTGCCTTTAAGATCCACTTCAGCCTGTTTAACCATAATTTCACAGATCTTACTGTCATCAGTTCTTTCATCTTTTCCCAGCAAAGTTTCAGACCCAAGATGAAAAGCTGTAGATTTGCCTCGGTGAAATGTAGTGATTCCAGCAACTGCTCCAGCATTTTCCCTGTGGGCTGGGGAGGTGGGGGTGAGAGGGGCAGGTGGTGGGAATCATGCTCAATTTATAATGAGAATTAAATGGCATTTACTGTTACATATAAATGGACCATAGTGCCTTTTTCTCTGCATCCCCTCCAAGGTGTTTGTTTATATTGGACAGTACATCCCATGGCCCGTGCTCTGTAGAATGAGGAGATGACTCTGCCTTCTCTGCAGAGGCTTTGTCGGAGTGCCCTGGTTCCAGTCTGCTCTGTGGCAGGAGTTGGAGCTGCTGGAAGGCTGCCGCAGCCACCAGGGTGTATCCCATTGCCTGGGACCAGCTGGGCACACGTCTGCACTGGCAAGCCTGCAGCAGCTCCTCCCAACCCAGCGATTCCCTCAGGGACCCTGAACCTTCCAGTAGCCATTGGCAAAGCTGAATGAAGCCTTAAAGTTGGCACTTGAAATAGTACTGTGGGCAGTGGGGTTATTTTTGGGGGTGTGTGCCCAAAGGCTTTTAAAATGTTCTCATATATTTAAAAAAAAAATTCAATAATATTTTTTTAGTCCTTCCTGCCCTGCTCCTCCCTGAGAGTGGGCAGTCACGAGTCCCTCCTCAGACACAAATCTCTGCTGGAGGATGCAGTTCAGTATAGGTGCACCAGTTTTGTGTGCTTCTCAAGACAGGTTGGTGTTGTACCCTTAGCTGTCACCTGAGCCTTTTTGCACAGAGGGTCTCTGTGCACCTTTGAGCGAATCTATACATTGTAGAAGCTGGTTGTAGGCGTGCTGCTGTTGCTTGGAGCTGTCAGTCTCCTGCTCCATGATGAGCGATGCTGCTGAGAAGCTGTGGGGCAGCGCTACCACCTCCAGAATGCTGTCTGGTCCATGTGAGGGCTTCTCCATGGGACTGGAGGATTAACCAAATACTAATCTTAAGCTTCTTAGCACTTAGCGAGAAGTCAAAATTTCATTACTTTTAATTGTTTTGTAGCAGGCTGATATAATCACACTGCTGGCATCTTGGTTGGAAATTTCTTTCTCTTTGCAAATCCAGTCCTAATAAAGGTTTTTAAAATATTTTTTAATATATTTTGCTGACTGAATTTCCTGTGCAACTTGTTTTAAACTGCCGTGCAAGTTGCAGGGATCTTAAATAAACTGAGCAGCTGACTCATTCTTTTTGCCATTTGTACAACTATTTTTTCCAGTGGTCCTTCATGAACATGAAAAGTTCTGTAAAATCCTTGCAGGAAAGTGATTTGTTACAGGAAAGCTGCAGTGAGTGACTTCAGCTCGGTGTATAAAAGTTTGGTAGTCTTGTTTCAAACTTATATTTTAGATCTCTTATTCTAATAATGACCGGGCCAGCTCTTCTTTGCTGATGAGACCTGACAAGATCATCATCCATGTGATTTCATTTGTTGTTTTCATGGCAGCCCTGGGGAGGGAAATAACTGGAGCAGGAATGAAGCTGTGCCCTCCTCCAGAGCAACTTGGGCGCTGAAAACAGCAGAGATGTTAACAGATAAATATGTATTTATGTAGAATGCACTGGAACACGCAGATATCAGCAAAACCCTTTAGCCCAGGTGGGATGAATGGGAGACAATCACCCTCCCAGGGGCCAGGTGGAGCAAGATGCACTGGAATTTGGGGAACTCCGAGTGCTTTGTCAAACCAGTCGTTATCAAGTGTCTCCTGCCTATCTTCCATCTCCAGGTTACTGGGTTTGAAATTTAGTCCTGGTGTTGTAAAGTTTGCACCCGGTCATTGTTCACCTTGAGGGAAGTGTGAAAAGCACCTCAGGGGGCTGATGTTCCCCCTCTCACCTGCAAAGGTCACAGGGTGCATGAGAAAGGGAAAAGCACCAGCCTCGGGAGCTGCTCTGAAAAGCTGTTTTTAGAATTAACTCACAAATACTTGGAATAGAAGCATCAGGGGAACATATTCCTAGTTTAGGGTAGTGTGTACTGAATGCTTCAGCCTGAGATTGAAGTTACAAGCACTGATTTGGGAGCTCGAGGGTGGGATTTTTTTTTTATTGTAGTTTGGGTTTAGTTTGGGTGGGGTTTTTTTGATTTGTGGGAGTTTTTTGTTGGTTTTGTTGTTTGTTTTTTTGGGCTTTTTTGGGGTTTTTTTGGATGTTTTTTGCTTGGTTGGGGTTGTTGTTGGTTGGTTCTTGTTTGGGTTTTTTTTGTTTGGTTTATTTTGGGGGGGATTGGTTTGGGTTTGGTTTTTATTTTGTTTGTTTGAGTGTGTTTGGGTTTTTTGGGTGTGTGTGTGTTAGCTTGATTTGAGGAGGGTGATACCACCTCGGGACCTCTCCATGCCATGGTCAAATCCACATTAATTTTATACCCTGTCCAGGCACTTGGTGCCTCATACATGAACAGTGCAGGTGTACAAAGTCTGCAACAGAGATTAGTAACTTTCTGAATGAGAACATCACATACTTTATCAACATTTGTTGTGGGAACAGCTGACACATCTTGAAATGACAACAGTATTTTTTTCTACTGTTTTAAGTGAAATCCTTTTGTAGGCTTTTTAGTGAAAAAAGCAGGCAAGCACATTCACGTCTGAGGCAAATGATGAAAAATTGCAGCCTCTCGACAACCTTTACTCCTGCATTCCTTATAATTATTTCAGTGATGTTGGCTCAGAATGAATATAAAAAGAAATCATTGCTACTCCTGGTATCTTTCTTCCAACCCCCCCTCCCCCCAGACTCTTAATATTTGGATGGTTTAATGAAATCATCACTGTAGAAATGTGATCAAACTCACGAACAAGCAGCAAATGGTGCCTTCATTAATTCCATGTGAGGTTTTCACAAACAGGCAAGCAATGGCTCATTTTTATTAAAGTGAATGGGTAAGATTACTAAAACAGTGAAAGGTACTGAGAAAAGTTTCCTCTGTTTCAGTGAGTGGCCCTCCAGTGAAGTGAGGAGGTGGCAGTGACCCTTTTGGCTTAGATTTTCAAGTGAGGCATTGAGAGCTGAAGACGGGAAGGGCGAGGCTGGGTTTCCTGAGGAATGTTTGTGGCCAGCCCTGGTGAGCAGCTTGTCCCCGATGTCCCCACAGGTCTGGAAGGGAGATGGAGCAGGGTCTGGCTTCTCTTTTGGGGTGGCAGAGCCCTGGGACAGCTGCCCAGGGAGGGCCTGGAATCCCCCTCTCTGGAGACATTCCAAACCCGCCCGGACGTATTCCTGTGTCCTGTGGAGGAGACTGTCCCCCTCCTAAAAACCCAGAACACAAGAGAGGTGTGATAACCACCTGGATTCTCTTCCTGTGCACCAGCCAGGTCTCTGCTGTCTGTGTGTGGAGGGGCAGAGTGGACTTTGTGAGGAGATGCTGCTCTTCCCTTCTTGGCCATAACAGATCTGGTTGGTAAAAGAGTTGGTTTTGGGGTTTTTTGGATTGTCAGGAGGTCTGGATGAAAGGCCCAGTAAATGATAAGCACTCTTAACTTTGCGCACCATCAGTCCCAGAGCTCCCACAGGGCTTAAATTTGTTCTGATGATTGATGCCCATAACAAGCTACCTTTGGAAAATACATTTTATTAAAAATTATCTTTCCATGGCTGTTGCACCTTCAGAGAGGATTGGGGAAATTGCAGGAATTCCCAATAGAAATAATTTATAAATGTAGGCTGCATGGGGCTCAGATTTGTTACTTTCACCATAGCATGACTTGCGTACCTCCAGATACTTCCTTTTCTCCTCATGCTGCTCCCTTTTCCCTGCAGTCCTACATTTCTAGAGATGAAGAGAGTCTGACACACCATAGAGATTAACATTTCCAAGTGCATCTCCATCTCTTGTAGTCTCATGGTTGATGCAGTTCGAGGTTTACCCACCTCTTGTTGTCCCTTTTCAAGGGCATTTCATTTCGGGGTTTTGGCCATTTCCTTTTGGGGCACAAGAAGCAGAGTCCCTGGGTTTAGGTTTCAGTCGCAGTCAGGCTTGTGCTCTCCTGGAGAGAGGGAGCGGTGAGGAACCATATGAGGCCACCTCCTGAAATCCGAGGGCATTATTTAGGTCAGAAGCACTGGGAAAGGAACACATTGTGAAATAATGAGCAGCTTTTATCTGTGCTGATCTTGCCAGGGTTGTCTTGAGGTTCCCATTGGACTTTACAGATCTTTATCTCAGGTTTGCTTATTCAGTTGTTATTCCCACACATGCATTTTTTTCCCCCCACATGAGATTGTTGCTTTGTAGTCTGAGGACACCTTCAAAGCTGTGCATCTCCAGGGACTCAATCTTTAAAGGACTGGATAGCTGCATGAGAGTCCTGGAAGGGTTGTGTTCATCGCCCTGGAGGGTGCTTAAGACCATTTTAGTGACTGCAAATCCAGTGTGGGCTTGGCTTGTTGGCCAAGCAGTGGAAAGACTGCATCACATGTACAGGCATGATGGAAACGCCAGGAAGTTCTCTGCTGTGAAACTTCCATTTCCTTGCTAGAGAGAGACCAGAGGCTGCTCGCAGGGCATGTTGAAGTTCTTGCACCCCATGTTGTCACTGCAGCTGTGTTCTCTCCTGCTGCTCTCACTGCCAGCTCTGCTCCTCGAATTCCTGTCCATCCAGCTCTTGGCTGTCTTGCCAACGATCTTAAGTGCCACATTATGTGTGTCATCCTGTGCTTATTCCTCTGTGTCTTTCCTAATATTTTCTTTTGCCTGAGTGTTCTGTGTTATCTCTGCTTACCTTTTCCTTACACATCTTAAAAAGCAACGATTAGTCTTGTCGGCATTCATGAACTCAAAGCTTCTTTTCTCTTTTATTCAAATTACACAGTTACTCCTTTGTCATCTTTCCCATGGGCTTCATATGGGCAAGAACTTGTTGGGTTTGTTTTTCTGTTTGTGCATTCATGTTAAGTGAGATGATACATAGAAGGCATAATTTAGATCTGAAGAGGACATTTTATTGTTAAGGACAGGCATTTTTCACACGTACAAAGAGCAGCCTTGACTGTGATTTAAAGTTCTCATTGACTTTAAATAGATGAGTAGTTTTGAGCTGCATGAGTTAATCTTGCACTGTGAGCCTTTGTGGTTTTTGTATTTTATGTTTCCCTGGTGCAATGTCTCTTTCCTGAATGAATCCAGGCTACTGGGAGCATGGAGTTAAACAGTCTGTGCTGTTTTATTCCTGATTAGGAATTTTTTTTTGCATGTGGTCTTACTTGCAGTTGCTTCTCCTGAACATGCTCTCAGAGATGAGCAACACAGGCGACACATGTAGCACGACTCATACTTTTGGGGTTGATGTTCCGCTAGTTTGCTCAGATCTTGTGCTGCTCAGAAAAGACATATCCCATAAGGAAAATTCCATAAGGAAAATTCTGAGTTTAATCAGAAAAATACCACAAGTTCTAGCAGTGTTACACAGCTGTGGTTGATTACTCACTGAGCTGGAGAAAAATCCCAGAGAGGAGAGGTGCAAACAGCAGACTTAAAAACTTAGAGGGAGGTGTTGTTCATTGTGTCTTGCCATTAAGGAACTTCCCTTGCGTTTTGCTATGGTGTTAGTATTTGCTTTAAATTTAATGCAGTTCTCATGCAAGAAGAATTAACATTTATAGAAAAAATCAAACCAGTGCAGTGCCAGAAGGAGCCACAAAATGCCTTGTACATGCTAAAACTATTAACTGATTTTAATACTAAAAATATAAAGAATGTCAGCTGTTCTGAAAGAGAAGACTGACCCTCAGTTAACATACAGCATTATTTCCAAAGCTGTTGAAAACTAGAGTGGCAAAATACACAGTTTTCCTAAAAATTTCACTCTCTCCTGGGCAAGCAAGGCACCCTAGGCAGCATTGCCTGGGGTGATCTTGTTAAAAAGGGTATTTGAAAGACACTCCAGCCTACCCAAGGTGAAAAATTAAACTTCTCCAACAGATGCATGACAGTGATATGAAAAAACTTCTTTTATTGCATCTAAACATGACTTCAGTTTTGTCAACAGTGCCATCATAACCAATTCACATAAATTTCAGGGAAATCCCCTGCATAATACCAAATTCTGAGATAAATGACGGGCTGTGCTGTTTGGCTGTATTTTTATATCACAAAATGTGTATTGCTGTTAAGTTCTTTATAAGTGGGGTTTGCTTCTTAATGCAGCAGTTAAAATTCTGCAGACGCCTTCGCTGTGGGAGTAAAGGCCAGTCCAGTCATGCTTTATAGTAAGAGTACATTTATAAATTGTTTATAGAGGGCTAATAAATAATTAATGTCTGTTATTAAACAGGTTACAGGCATGAAGAGTGTGTATTATGTATGGCAATAAGCACACAGTAGAAGGTGTTAAAGACAGTGTTTTGTCTAACTGCTGCCCTAAAATCCATAACAAATGACCCTTTGTTAAAATATATATTAAACATTTGATTTACTCAATGCAGATTTATAAATACTTTATAGTTAGTACTAAATATAATTCCAGGACTTGACTCCAGCCTTCTAGTAAAACCCTGCTGAGGAGGGAATGGCTTTTTGAGGTGAAATTGAAATCCAGAGCTGTGAATGCCTGGTGCTGTGCTGACAAGCTGTCTTCTTGTATTATACTAATAAAAGGATATTTTAAAAAACTAATATGTGTTTTCTAAATAGACACAGGACTAAGTCAGGCGTCAGTAATTTGGAAGATAAAGCAGGGTATTTTAACTTGAGCACAAGATTTATATTCAACTCTCAGTTTGAGTCACATTGAGAGTAAGAAATGATATCCCTAATGAAAATTAATTTCTGTGTTTAAACAGGCAGTTACATTTTCTTTATTTTTGCTTTTAATGCAGCCATATGCTGATGCAAATAAAAATGTTGCATTTAATGCAGATTTCTGTATATACGTACAATTTCTTGTGAGATCTGTTTCTAGTTTTACCTTTTCTTTTGAAGAGGGAAACTTTTGCAGATACATTTCATATAATACTGAATTAATATGGCAGAGATATTGTAAAGCTTTTTTTAGTCATGGCTCTTCGTGGTGTGCCTTCCTTGTCCTTTTATCTTTGATGGTAGCTGGTTGGTTTTGTTCATTTCAGGTATAGTCTGGTTTTCTCCGTTTCAATCTGTCTCCACTAGATGTGAGACAGGCCTGAAGGATATTCACCTCTTAGCTAAAAGCTGAAATTTTCGTGGGTTTTTTTACTCTGTTCAATATCAAGCAAACAGTTAATGCAGAAACAGGAGAGTTCCTTAGTAAATCACAAGTGTTGACTTCCTTTTCACTTTAATGCTATTCATTGCAAGTTTAATACCTTTTTCTTCACTCAGAGTTTTTGCAGTTGTTCAGAATCCTGCATCAACACTTCTTTTTGAAAAAGTTCATATTACAGTTTGACTCATAATTTTTCTTCATAAAAGCTTTATGTGACATAAACATAGCTTCATAGTGATTTGAACATCATGCATTGTAAAACTGAAGTGGTCATGCCTGAAAAATTCTGTGTTCTGCCTTTCTGTGTGTAAAAGGTGAAACAAGGAGGCATAAATTGATTTATTTGTGTACGCTGGTAGAAAATACATAGTTGGTAGAAAAAGTAAAAGTATCTTAATAGGCTTTTGTTCATCAGCTGGTGCTGGAAGTGGCTTGTGCAAAATCTCTTTTGGAGTCTTGGACATCTCCCTCCTCTCTCCCACCCCCGGCAGTGCCAGCACTTCACTACAATGCAGCACAGATAATGCTGGCAGGCTGCAGGAAAAGCAGCCTTTAAAAGAAAGTCTTTTCCCCCTTCCTTCTGCAGGTGAAAGTCTTGTTGAAGATAAGGATCAGCAAAGCAAATCCCTGTTCTCTGCTATTTGTAATTCCCATGTGCCAGCTTCTTACACCGAAATCTGCTTTTGAGAGTTTCCAGAGTAATTCAAGATTAGTTTCTCTTTTACTGCTAAGGAACAGGGAAAATGAAGAAAGGAGGATAAAAGCAATAAACGAAGCGTGGAATAGCAGTGTAATTATTGCAATGTGCTTGGAAGTGTCCAAGGCCAGGTCGGACGGGGCTTGGAGCAACCTGGGATAGTGGAAAGTGTCCCTGCTCATGGCAGGGGGGTGACAGGATGAGTTTTAAGGTCTCTTCCAGCCCAAACCATTCCATAAATCTGGTATTCTATGTGTGTGTGTGTGTAGCTTTGTGGCTCAAGATCAGAATCTCTTTAATACCACATAAATATCTCAAGTCAATTTCAGGTAGTGTGTAAACAGCATCCTAAATACAAATATTTGCTGAATCTTAATATTCTATTAATATTTAACTGAGAAGCCAAAACCACATGAAAGTTGTGTAAGTTTTTTTAATGAACTTTACTGTGTTCTCAAGCAGTTTAATCAGAGTTCTTTAAAATGTCACTGAGAAGAAATGAAAAATTGTGCTCAGGCAGGAGTTTACAGATGAACTATAAGCAAACTGGTGTTTATATGTAATAAAACATTTTTTGTTAATTTTCAAGGTTAATTTTTTTTCACTATTATTACAGAGGATTTTTACATGAAATGGTTTATCGCTCATGACATATTGGAAAATATTCCCTGAAACTCTCCTTAGCAAAACTGCCTGAAGTTCTTGCATAGAGCTCACCAGTATTTTTAATCTGTAAACCTTTGACTCCGTTTAGATATCTTCACTATCTTTTTCCTTTTGGTCACAAGCTGACAGTTTTAAGTACTTCTTTGCTGTGCTTGGCATGCCACGGATGGTGATTCCCAGGGGTTTTGGTGCTTGGGATTGTTGTGCCGTGGCTGTGGTCAGGTGTTGGCTCAGTCAGGTACATTAATAGGGCTGCAGTGTTGGGGTGCATCAGCTCACTGAAGCATAAGCTTCAAATTTTCTGGCTGTGAAAAGCCTATCGGGATTTATTTTTCCTTTTTTTTTGCCATTTTTTCTCCCTCTCCTTTCTATCTCCCCTCCTTCCCCCACTTTTTTAAAAAAAATCTATTTATTTATAAGTTTATTTTTACTTTTCAGTGCCAACTCCTGGCATCCTAAAACCTGTCCATGCCCTGTTGAAGTCTCCCATTTGCCTGTTTACTGCCCTGCTGCAGAAATTGCATCTCGACAGCATGACATTGACTTATATCCTATATTTCCTGCCATGCCTGCCTGTGAGGTTATCCGTGAGGTTAACTTAATAACTGAATCCAGTGTGGATTAGAGTATTCTAGTAATACATACTTAAGAAAATAGAGAATTTTCTATTTTCCCCTGTAAACCAAATGTAAGGCAACCCTTTTTTAATTGAATATGTCATGTGCATAAATGCAAAAACTGTTAAGAGCAGAACTGCCAGTCTGAGTTGGGTCCTGCACATGGCAGACCTGGAGTCTTTTGGATGCTTATGCCCTTTAAATTTTGATTTAGCAATAAGTGCACAGCCAGAGATTGTGTGACAAGTGGTTTGCCTGTTTTCCCTGTTTCACGAGCAAGCAAATACAACACTGTGTCAGTTCTCCTACCAAACATCAGCTGTCAGTGCAGAATCAAATACTTCCCATCCCTTTTCTCCTCTGTCTGGTTTCTTCCTTTCAAACTAGCCAGTGGTAGCAATTTGGAGAGCTAGCAATCAGATTTTCTAGACTGATAGTCAAACATTTGGTAGGATAGCTTCACTACTGCAAGTTGTTATTGCTGAGGTTTTTTAAAGTTTTGGGGTTTTTAATGTGTGGATCAACTCTTTGTGAGACTGATTTTCAAGTATCTTCGTCCTGTTGCTGGGATTCTTTGTTTGGAAAGTATTCTTACTTTAAAAAACATTGTGGGGGGATATGGAAACCACTATGGTTTTTTTATGACCTGCATTTCAAAAAGATAATATTTCTGGTAACTTCCAGTTCAGGGTCTAAGCAAATTATCCGTCAAGTTTTAAACTACACCTGTTTGGGTAGTAGACAATCCTCTGGGCAGTCTGAGAGGACTGGAGGCTCAGCAAACTCATCATATGTGAGGTGTTTCTCAGGTTGGATGCTCCAGTTTATCTGGAGATGTTGCTGAGTGGAAATGTCGAGTAATTGAGGGTCTTGGCTGATCCTTCTGGGCCGTGGTCCAGTCTGGGGGAGCAGCAGGAGACTCCCTCCAGCTCCCTCTGCCAGCCAGGGAGGGGCACGAGGAGCAGCCAAGGGTGTAAATCCCTGGAGCAGGGTGGCCAGATGTGTGGGAGCCCTGCAGGTGAGAGCTCAGCCAGATGTGTGGGGGCTCTGCAGGTGAGAGCTCTGCCAGATGTGTGGGGGCTCAACAGGTGAGGGCTCTGCCAGATGTGTGGGGGCCGTGCAGGTGAGAACTCAGCCAGATGTGTGGGAGCTCTACAGGTGAGA
>VZTG01007868.1:868898-985426 GCA_013397845.1 Melanocharis versteri | reverse complement strand
CTAGATGTGTGGGAGCCCTGCAGGTGAGAGCTCAGCCAGATGTGTGGGGGCTCAGCAGGTGAGAGCTCAGCCAGATGTGTGGGAGCCCTGCAGGTGAGAGCTCAGCCAGATGTGTGGGAGCCCTGCAGGTGAGAGCTTCGCTAGATGTGTGGGAGCCCTGCAGGTGAGAGCTCAGCCAGATGTGTGGGGGCTCAGCAGGTGAGAGCTCAGCCAGATGTGTGGGGGCTCTGCAGGTGAGAGCTTCGCTAGATGTGTGGGAGCCCTGCAGGTGAGAACTCAGCCAGATGTGTGGGAGCTCTACAGGTGAGGGCTCTGCCAGATGTGTGGGGGCTCTGCAGGCAGGTGTGGGTCTGGTCAGAGCAGGCTGTGTGCAGCTGTCCTGTGGGTGCAGACTGCAGTGGTTTGAGGAGCAATCTGTGCTTCGAGCCCTGCACCTCCAGTTCAGGTGTGCTGAGAGCTTCCACAGGTGTGCTTGCACTCACACACAGATGCCTTCTGTTGTCTGGGGTGGCTGCTGTTGTTTTGTTTTGTTCCATAGGGAAATGCCTTGAGTTCCTCCACCTCAGTCCCCAGTGCAGAACTTGTCACCCAGCGTGAGTGACAGTCTGAAAGTCATGGGTGGTTGTTTGTTCCCAGAACAGCATCACAGTTCCCCGTTTTGGGAGGGGAACTTAATGGTCCAGGCAGAGGCTCAGTTGTCATATACTGACCCAGATACCTAATTGGTGTTAGTGTTGTTACATGACTTTACTTTCTTCATTGTTGTTGCAGTCTTTTCTTGGATCACTGATGAATTGTTGGATGCAGCCACAGTAGCCTCTTACTATTTCCTGTCTGTCTTCCATTGATATTTGCCATCAGTTTTTTTAATATAGCCTGAAGCACCTGATGCTTGTCTTGCCCTTCTTTTCTCCAGGTTATCTGAAGAAAATCTCTCCCCCAGTTCCCTGACTTTCTTTGAGTTCTGAGGTCTGATAGCTTCACTCTGATCCTTTCAGAACTTACTCTCTTCCAGAAGAAAATTTTACTGCTTCATAATAAGTCATACAAATTACTTTCCACCATTACTTTTTACGTAGATACTTGGAGAATTTGATCTTGTGTGTCAGCATCCCATATGATACCCATAAAATTCATGAGGTGACTCGTTAGGGCGTCCTACCAAGCTCTAAGTGCAGAGTTTGCATTTTACAGAGTCTGAACACATAACTGGAGCACGCAGTGAGTCGGGGGAATGGCACAGTCTGTATTTAACATCTGCATCTGGGTTTAACCAGGATCTGCTCTAAAAGAGGAGTAAACTCTTCTGCCCAACATTATTGATGACACAAGGGAGACCTGCAGTCCAGCCCCAAATATCCTGGAGTTCTTTGGACAGGATGTTAAATGTACACTCTGAGAAGAGCTGGGAAAGGCACTAGCGAAACCATAGGTCCTTGTAGGAGTCAGATACTCAGAAACACTGATTTCTTTCTATGAATGAAAATCAAATTAGGTGCTGCTTGCTTGGTGAGGCTGGTGGGCACTGCATGTCCAGTTAGGGCTGATCCAGCTCGTCCTTGGGGAGCTCCTCTGAGCATTCCTGCTCCCTCCTCCTCCTGCTCCTCAGCCTTCTCCAGGGATGCTGTAGACAGTTTTTTTCTACTCAGAGCAAGCAGCTGCATCAGGAACAGCTGTAATGTTTTAGGATACCATATACCAATCAGTAATTCTGTGACTGTAAAGCTTTAAAGTTTGCATTTTGGTCAGGACTGTGTCTCTGCTTTGCTCTCTGATGGTGATTCTCTCCGTGCCAGCTCTGTGCTGCTGCCTCTGCTTACTGCCAGTGCATGGCATGAAACTCATTGAATACAGCAGATCATGTGCCGGGGACAAAATACCATGTAAAAACCCATTACTTTCCCATTGAAAGCAGCAGGGAAGACCAAAGTTACCACCTTTACTATCAGGAAGAGGTGGAACCTCAAGTATTTTTATAAAAGTCTCAGCTTACACTTTAAAATGCATTTTTTCAGGTAACTATTTTTTATCTGCCATTTGGAATATTTTGCAGTTGTGGTAAATTGTGTAGTTCATATAGGTTAAGCCCAAGAAACTACTTAGAGACTACCTTTAAAAATCCATATATTTTCATAAAATGTGTTGCTTTTTTCCTAGCTCTGGACTAGGAAGTCTGTGAAACTCTACTGGAAATCTTGAGGAATATGTGTGCCAAACATAGGTGCAAAAATGTCAGTTTTTTGTTTGAAATTCTGGAGGTCATCAAGAAAACTTGCCTTTTGATGAAGTATTTGGAAATAGATGGAAGTTGTCCCATTCAAGGTGGAGCCTTCAGAAGAGTGTTTTGATTCTGCAGTAGTTTGGATCTGTAGTAATTTCTACGAGCTGAGACCTGAGACAAAAAATTAATATGAAATTCAGCCAGAGTCAGATAAAAGCAAAGTGGGGAACGCTGCAGTGTGACAGCACAAACCAAGGCATCCTTAGCAGATGCAAATACATAAAACCAGGCAATTAAATGCTTGTGGGGGAGACTGCAGACACTACCACAGCACACACCTCTGATCTTTCCCAGAAGATCAGTGCATACCAAATACCTATTCAGTGTTTAGTTACGCACTGGTGCTCAACTTAACCCGTGGTTGGAAATGGCTGTGCCAGTGCTTGAAGTCTGCAGGAGTTTAAGTAGCAAAAGCGTGTGAAATTAGGACACACTCACAAAAAAAAAAAAAGAAAAAAAGTGAGCTGGAAGTATGTGGGTGAACTGAAAAACCCTGCTGTTGTTTGTGGTGCTGTCAGAGCAGTAACCAAGGGGAGGGTGGGCACACTTCAGGAGGCAAATTTTTGGGACATCTTGCAGGGAGTCAAGTGTAAAAGAGAGCAGAGGTGGGTCTGCCTGCCCAGAGCTGTGCTGGGTGAAGGCTTTCCCTGTCTGTGAACTGGGATGGACAAGGAGAAGGATCAGCTTATTTGGGCAGTACCACCAGCCTCATGCAAGGCCCCCATTCCTTACAGCACTGGGTGCAAGCCCTGTGTGTTTGCATGAATGCAAGGAAAGTGTTTCCTGCTGCGTGCGGAGGGAGGGAGAAATACCTGGGTATGAATCATGTTGAACACACTCTCTTCTACACTGGCTGTGTTTGCAGGGCAGTGCAGGAGCTCTCAGGGCACTCCAGTGCCGGGCAAACATCGAGGATCTTCCCCAGGGCTGTTTCCTTGGCCGGTGCTTGGGTTCCATGCAACACCTGGGTGTTCCTGAGAGCACCACTCAGATTACTGGTGGGGCACGGAGCACTCACAGTGGCACAGATCACCTCTTGAGCTGGGAGAGGCAGCAGCAGAGTGGCCTGAGTGGAGTCTCTTGGCAAGGGCAGCCTGCTGGCTCAGGCTGAACAGCCCAGGATGTCAGCGGTGTGTGGGATGTGGAGGTGACCCTGGGACTGCTGCTTCTGCTAGGAGGCTGCAGGGAAATCCCTACAGCCTCGAGCCCCATCATGGACCTGCCTGATCACAGGGAAAAAGCTTCATGGACTTCTCGGGTAGTGCTTGAATTTGATCCAAAACCATGCCTCTTGTCCAGTCCTCTCTTGGGTGGGTGGTTGACAGCAGACTGAATCACCTAGATCTCAGGTGAGATGTGTAGGAAAATATTTTATATATATATACACACACACACATATATGTATGTCAAATATATATTAAAAATAAATACATAGGGACAAATTATATTACCATATAAACATGCTAAAAACAGGGGGAGAGAAGGGGGGAAAAATGACTGTCAGTGTGACTGAATAGGCCAGAAAATGTGGTTTGGCATGTTAAACAAACTTCCTCAGAAGGGTTGTTTACCGGTGTTTGTTGAAACTTGGTAAAACCAGCTTGCCACCAGGAGCTTTGGAGCAGATTTTAAAGTACTGGATTGATGGATTCAAGAAAATTTGTTCAGAAAACCCCCACTTAAGACATGTGCTAAGATTCAGTGCTACTTGCTCTTGTTTTAGAGAATGAGGTTTGTAATTTGAATGTGAGATTAGTGAGATTCCTAGGATTTGAAATGAAATATGGATTTGAACTGAACTCTATAAACATTCTTGAAAACAACAACAAAGCTACTTCTCTGTATAGTTCAGAGTAGTAATTTTGGAATAGATGAGGTCTTCTGAAACATGGAGAGTAACATTTAAGATTTCTTCTATGAAGTTGCTTTTCATTCTCGCTCAGCTGCTTCCCTCAGACTTACAATTATGTATGGATATTGATTTTCTAGTTCTTTAATTACTGTTTTGAACCCACCAAAAGTTAAATGGATGGTGCGCCATATGCTAAACTCTCCATACAGGAAGAGTTTTCAAAAAATCACATCTTAACAATCTAAAAATGCTATAAATGTATCTTGGTGATGCTCAGATCTGGAAGATTCCCGCTATAGATACTTCATTTTTTTACATTCAGCATCAGATGTTAGCAGCATAATGGCTCTTGGTGACGGAGGAAGTGGTGGGAAGACTTGTGTGATGTGCAGTCCTAGTCTTTTGGTTTGGAATTGGGTGAGTTCACCATGTTTTCGTCAATGGAAATACTGCTGCAAGGCTTGAGTCGTAAGTTCTCATTAAGATAATTGCATCTCCCCATCTTTAGAATGTAGGAATGTAATTTCCACGGCACAGTTAGAGGGATTACTGTTTATTTCCTGGTAATATTCTGATAAATGGTTGACTTGAACCACTTAAATGGTTCTTTTCTTTGGAATTAGTAGCTGCTTGTGGGATGTAAGAATGCCTTGTCCAATTAGAGCGGGAACTTCAGGCAAAGTGCACCAGGTTAGCAACATGAGTCAGACAGTAACCTTTTTGTTTGTTAATGGAGTGAATGTATCATCAGGGTACAGATGAATGTGTGCTCTAATTGTCTTGGCAGGGAGGGGGGAGCTCTGGCCTGTGTCATGTCTTTAACAGAAATTACTGCAGCATTGTCATAAATTGATTGGAAATATTTTTTCCTCACATTACTCATGGGATGTCAACAAGTATGCAAATGTGAAAATTCAACATATGTCTGCTTGCTGCTTCTACACGGTTTCTCACACCAGTTTAATGAGTAAAAACTGTCTATTTAAAATGTCACTTCAAACCCAAGTCTTTTGGTGTTGAAGACCACCTCACTAATACTTTCTTAGTGTTATGCCAGTATGTTAAATAGTCTATTAATTTGTTCATTTTACACGCTTGAACTGTAGCCTGGCTTTTGTCTCGTCCTGTTCCTAGCCTGTCGTTACAGTTTGTATGTTCGGTGTTCCTCGTTGTTACACAGTGTTTCACCTTTTCGGGCGCCTCTGCCGTCTTTCCCCAGAGCATCAGTTTCCCGTTGATCCTTCGGCTGTGACACAGTGAAACATTAGTATCTCTCTTTTGATCTCTGCGGGGAATGCGTTTATTCCGAATGAGCCCATAACATTGCTACGCAGTGCAAAGACTTCCTGACAGCGCAATAACAGGGGCTGGGTCAGCCATACAGACCTAGCAAGACACGACGGGGTTATTCTGTGCTCTGCTCCTGTCCCACATCTGTCGGTGGGAGGCCCCAGCTGTCCTGGCACAGCCCTTGCCAGCCTGGGGTTTACCACAGCTGGATCAACCTGGAAGCCTAAAGCCTGGCTATTTATTCTTTTACTGAAATCTGCCACGTTTGCCCCACCATGCACTCATTAAACACCATTTCATTGCACTGCTGGTTTGTTTAGCCCAAGAGGTAACAGCACTTGCACAGAGCTGGAGATGTTCACATTTAGCATGGTGCTTAATTAGCACATTCTGTGTGTTTAGGTCAAAAGTTTTAGGGTTGTCTTTTTGTTGCTGTGTTGAAATATCTTGTGTTTTTGGAGCAGAGACAGTGGGGGCAGGCAGAGATGTTGGGCTGTGCTGGAGGTACTCTGCAGGTACCCCAGGAGTCCTGAGAGGAGGCACAAATCTCTCTGGGCATTAAAGTCTTGTGCTGTCGGTGTGGGCATCAAGGTTTGGCCCTGTCTGCCAAGGCTTTCAATCGATGGCAGACCCGTGGGGGTGCTGTGAACCCCCAGCAGTAAACCCAGGGTTTGTGCAGCTTCACTTTCCTTCACAGGGCAGGAAGGATGTGAGCACACAAACCCTTTTATCTGGACTGCAGGCTTCATGTTTGGACAAGAACAAAAAAGAGACTCTCACAAGATAAATGAGGTGCTTTAAAGCATTGCAGGGTGTTCAGGATGTATTGGCTGTGGCAGAAAAGTGTTTCTTCTCTGTCTTTTACATCTGTCTTAGATTTTGTCTACAACATCTATTGCTTAAAGTTTGGATGGTAGTTGACCTGGGAAGAATTAAGTCAGCTCTTAAGAGATCCTCTCTCACCACAGTACTTAGAGAGTTCAAACTAAAACTAGTTACATGTTTGAATTATATATATTTAACTTGAGAAAAAAGTATATCTTTGCTTTTGAAGCTGGACAGACTAAAGTAATATGTGTATGTATTGCATGTACAAGGCACAAACAACAGTGAAAACCATTTTTGGAGAATGCTTCCCTGACATTTTAAAATTTCACACTTGATAGGTCACTGCAATAATAACTGCTCCATCAGTGCCACGATGACAGTGATCACACAGAACATGGCATGGAGTTTTGGACAGTAACAGGAGATCCTTTCCCTCTCTTCTTTCTGTAGTTATCTGCAGGTTTTTGAAAATGAATAGTAAGAATGTTTCAAGTAAGAGTAGCTGTGTATCACTTGTTGCATTCAAATACATTTTACTTCTTAGAAACAGCACGGTAGCAAACATAAAAGATGTTCTCCTTCTCCTTCTTCTTCTCCTCCTCCTCCTCCTTCTCCTTCTCCTTCTCCTTCTTCTCCTTCTCCTTCTCCTTCTCCTTCTCCTTCTCCTTCTCCTTCTCCTTCTCCTTCTCCTTCTCCTTCTCCTTCTCCTTCTCCTCCTCCTTCTCCTTCTTTCTTCTCCCTTTCCTTCTGGAAAGCCTGAGGCTCGCAGACAGACGGACAGGAGGCTCTGGGGAGTCATCTGGAGCTGTGGCAGTCGTTTGTAGCTCTGCTGCCACCAGAGCCCAGGTCTGGATGAATCTCAGGATCTGTTTTCCCTTCACTGCAGAGCTGTGGTTGTTCAGCCATGCAGTGCACCGAGGCTGCCATCGCTTCCCCTGATGCAGCCTGAAGTTTCCACGTTCTCTGGAAAAACCACAGGGCTATTTTTCAAGTGTGCTAACAGCTTGACGCATTCCACATGTTAAAAAAGTTGACCTGGAAAAACAATCAGTGATGCTGTATGAATGTATTGTATTTACAGTAAGCATGCTTGCACAGAGCAGCACTGGGTCACTTGTTAGCCCACTGGGCACTTGTCCAAATATTAAAATTGTTGACATTAAGTAATTTGGGGGCTTAATAATGTTTAAATTAACGACTATTTAAACACCTCTGGTCAGATTGACCTACATGTCTACGTGAAAAATTCTGGTAGAGGTAATAGATTTGGCACGTTCAGTACATTGTGCTTTGTGGAAGGCAGTGGGGCATACCTCAAACTTGTGATAATCCTTTATTTCTGAAGAAGAGGAGCAAACAAATGCACAATACTAAATATTGTCCTTTCTGTTTATTTTTCAGATTAGCACTGTACGTGTATGAATATCTGCTCCATGTAGGAGCGCAGAAATCAGCCCAGACATTTTTATCAGAGGTGAGTTTTTTATGTGGCTTCTAAGGGCCTAAGTGAAATAAATATGGTTTGGTCTAGGATAACAGCACTGAGAACCTTGGATATCAGTTTGCCTGAATCAGCTGTTCCTCATCCTCTGGAATCCAGTTTGCCATGCTATTTTTCATGACTTTGTGTAACTGTTTTTGCTGTGGTTTGTTATCCCCATTCTACATTAGGGAAGATTATCTATTTGCTCTAATAAGTGGGCATGTTAAAGAACACTTCAGTAGTACTCGTTTTGATGACCTTTTAACTTACTATTGATATCTCCAGTTGTGAATGATGGACCCTTCTAAATGTATTTTACATCCCACTGTCACACACTATCAGTTCTCCTTCTCTGAAGCACTGCTGATCTCTCTGTGCTCTCACCATGCTTTTAACCACTTCACTTCTTTTCATGTGTTGAATCAATGATGGCCACAACCACTTAGGTCCTGCTTTTTTAAACACTTTCAACCACTAGTGGAATTTTTACCTTTACACAATAGTTTTGGTTTTTTTTTTTTCTTGTTGAGAGTCTTTTCAAAGACTTTGTATGCATCTTTTGAAGGTTGAAGTAAATTTTGTCTCCTTAGCATTTTACTTTTGCCCTAGGATACAAACATATGCTGAAGATATTGAAGTTTTCTAGGTTTATTATTATTTTTAATCTTTGACAAGAACATATAAGATAATAATAACTAATAATAATAGTAATAGTGTAGTAGTAGTAGTAGAAATAATAGGAATAGTGAGCAGAAGTTGGGAAAAAATAGGCAAGATACTGTCTTAGGAAAATTTGCTTCTTTAGCAGATCCTCCTCCAAAAGCTAATACAATTATTATGCTGGTGATGACATTTTGGAGATGGAAGAGGGGAAAATGAAAATCCAGAGCATTGTTTGTGATGTTTACATAAAACTGACAGAGCAGAGATAAGGGAAAAGGGTAGAATTGTAGTAGGATCAGTTTATGTTTATAGTAAAGCATGGTTTTGACAATTGTTTTATCTCTGTGGCAAAGCAATGGAAAAATAAGAGATAAAATAATGTAGAGTATCATCTTGGCTTTCCCAAAGCAGCTGTCATTTGTAAATAATGCATTGCACAAGGTAAATTTTGCTCAGTTTGTTTTTATGATGTATTTGCAAAATGAGCAGTTGGCAGAAGTGTAGCTGGTACGACATCTGGATTTCCAGAAAACATTAAATACAATGTGTTGAAACTCGGCTTTTGCAACTAATTTGGTCTTGAGTTACAGAGGAGCTCTCAGGTCTGAGCAATGAAACATAAGGATATATCAAAGCCTCAAAATTAAGATTTATGCTCATCAAGAGATGGTCAACATGGGTCAGGGACAATTAGTAGTGCATAGAGTGGGTATGAGGTAGGAGCTGTGAGTTTATTTCCCTCACTAATTAGCAGTGCAGGGGCGTAAAGGTGCTGACAATTCTTGTGAATGGTTCTGTGACTGTTGGGCTGGACGCTCTCTCAGTTTGGGTGGGTTTCATTTAGAAGTTAAATGGTTCAGAGTAACTCTAAAGCGGAGTGTTGGGTCTTAAAAGAAGAGCACACATAGATTGTCTGAGCTGTAGGGCAGCCAGTGGTGTCTAAAGATTGAGCCCTCTCTCACAGGTCTGCCAGGGACTGTGGCTCCGAGGAATGGAGCCAAATTAAAGGAAAATATAAGTTGGATATCCATGAATCCAGTGTGATACTCTATAACTTAGGGATGGTTGTCCTGAGCATCCCTGTGTTTTTGTCATGCTTTGTGTCTAGTTTGACTTTTATATGCTTCCCTTGAAGAGCTGATCCTTATCCCATGTATTTTCTATCCGGGCAGTCAGATTCCAGCCTTGGAGGGATAATTCCATTAGCCTGGCTGGACCAGGTTGGTGGGCATTTCCCAGTTAATCATTCCCTGGCTATGAGCTTAACCGGTACAGCTGACAAGGAAGATTTTTTTTTTTCTATAATTAATAATTCTTGATAATTCTCATTGATCAGACAGACCACATCTGCCATGCGAGACACAAGTATGGATATTCTCAAAGAACAAAACAAAAATCCTTGAAAAGAGCCCCAGATTTCCACACTCCCTTCAGTCTCCTTCTCCAAATCAGTTTCTCAAGATGACGGATGTCCCAGGACCCACAAAAGACCTGTATTGGGTAATTTCCTCACCAGGCCCTGCCTTGAGGAAAACAAACACTGCTTAGACATAATGTGGGTGTTCTTCACAGACATGATTTAACTCTTAAGCGAATGATTTTTCTACTTCAGGAACCCCTTTTCCGTTCTGGTTGTACAATGCATCTCTTCATGATGTTATTTTGAACCTTCTCAGAGGTACTGTGTGTTCCTGATCATTAATACAAGTCTTTCCAAGACGTTCCCAGGGCACATGAGGAGCAGCTGTGCCTCAGAGAAGTGTATTTGAAGAGTGTGTAACACCTTTGTAGCAGCTTTGGCTTTCAAACGTTCATCACTTTTTTCTGACAGCACGTAAGCAGAAACTTTGTAAAATATGTTTTTTGTGTATTAGCTACTGTGTGAAGGATGTTGGTTTTCATTCTGCCAGCTTTACCAACTAAAGTTATAGTGGCTCAAGGTTATCTTTTATAAACGATTTAAAATAGCAAGATTATTTTTGAATTGTTGTGTTCATATAGTATATCAAAATTGCATTAGGTTTCTTTGTGTCTGGGATTTTCTATAGGGATTTTCATGGAAGTGCAAACAACATTTTTAGGTGTATGGGCTACATATTCTTCTGCTATTGACAAAACTTGTATATGTTTAAATTTCTTAAGAATTGGATGTGGAAATTAAGTTGGAGTTGAGAATCTTAAGTCTCTTTGAAAAATGCCAGTTTTAGGAGGGCCCTTGGCAGTAGGAACACTATATCTACCTTCAATATTAAGCTTTTATGTACTTTTACATATATGTATATGGATCTATCTCTTTAAATTCCTTTCATATTAAGGCTACTTAAGCAGTTAATTAAAACAACCCTCTTCTTGTCTGCCATTACTTCGGTCTCTACAGAAGAATATGGTTTGTGCTTTGAACAACTCCTTTTTTAACAGAGTTGGACAGGAAATGATGCTGTGTGTCGTAACTGGGGGAGTTTGGAGTGCACACAATGCCTTAGATCCACCAAGTTCTAACATGAGACATTCATCTGGACAGTGTTGTGTGGGCTTTATTATAGCCCAAACACTTTAATTTTGGAGTTAAGGATGAGCTACTGACTGGCATTGAAAAGGTGGTTGTGTGATTATAATTAAGGTACAACATCTGGGACGTTTTGCAGAGAGACAGACGCTGTTGCTGTGATTTGTGTTGTCTGATGGGTTCCCTGACCAACAGCAAAAGTTTGAATTTGGGAGTTGAGAGTTCCTAGACTGCATTTCCACTGAAAACAGCATCAAACAAACCAAGTTCGCTTGGTGGGAAGGAAGTCCCAGGCAGTACAGGTGTTGAGGAGAGCTCCAGCTCAGAAAAGCAAGCCAGAGTAGCTGTACATTCTCCCCGGGTGGTGGGAGACTGGCAGGGGTGCTGCCTGGCTTTTGCCACATTACCTGCGACTGAAGCACTCCTTGAGGATTATGAAACGCAGCTGGCCGTGGCTGCGGGGGGAAGAGTGCCACCTGCTGAATCCACAGCACCAGTCCTGTGCAGATGGGAAAAGATCTCAGGTTTCAGGGGTACTTTATAGTCACTTTTTTAATCATGCATTTTTGACCTTAAAATAATACACGATATATTCAGAATTTAAAAAACCCCAAAGAATAAAATTCTAGACTATGCTTCCCTAGCATAAGAAGGGCCAATTTTAAGTATCAGCTATATCAATAAATGAAAAAAAGTAAGTAAATAGGGCATCCAAATTGATGACCATAAAGCATTTCATAACTGTGAAATCTTCTCTTCCTCATCTTTTTTCTATCTGAATTATGTAATGCTTTTTAGTCACAATGATCACAAGAATGTACACCTCTGTTTTTATCGTTTTGTTTTAGATAAGATGGGAAAAAAACATCACACTGGGGGAGCCCCCAGGATTCTTGCATTCCTGGTGGTGGTAAGTACCAGTTTTGCTCTGATTTTTTTAGATGTTGATGGACAGTTCCAGCTGCTGGAGGCAAGAAATTCAGGTGAACACTGTAAGAAGAACGAGAGGATGAGGATTAAGAAGCATTCTCTTGTTAAGGGATAAAATAACAGGAAAATAGATACAGGAAAAGATATGGACACTGGATACAGAAAAAAAGAAATAGTGCGTTGTGCGTTGATAAGAAGGAAGGTGGCCTGGCTTTCCTTCTTCACCACCTTCCAGCATATTTTGCAGCTAGGGGATCATTCTACATATCATAAATACTTGCATTTGCAAAGAAAATGCAGTAAATACAGGGACTGTGTGTGGATGTGAGCTTGCTCAGTCTGTGGTCCATAGCTGTGTGTGTGGAATTCCCCAGAGGAGAAGAGTGGTCATAGGCACTGCTGTGTAGCCATGGTGTTTATTCATTATTTTAAAATATCCAATAAGCCTGTATTTGAAGGAATGTAGAACTGCAGAGAATATGCCCAGCTGTCAGGAGTACAAGAATTCACAAGTTTTGAACCGATCCCATTTGAACCCAAGTGATTTGCACAGCTGCATGGGAAGTGGGGTATCCTTCTTTGACCATTCTTTCGCAGCTTTTCCTGTGTGATGGAAGCCTGGCAAGAATGTGTCCCTTTTATCTCTAATGTCTGCATTATCCTTAATTTTTATTGTCTGCAGCGGAGTGCTCAAATTGTCCATAAATCCCTATTATGGTGCTGGATTAAGTTATAGAGGATTAAGTCTAAACCACTAAAAAACCACTATGAAACTCCAACAAATTTTATTATCAAATATATTATTAAGTCATTCTGGAATACACACAGTTTCATTCCAGAAACTTTGTGGTAGAACTGATTGGTGTATAACTCCAGTTAAAGGAGTTTGTGGGGGAAGACCCATGGTACCATAATACCCTTCCTTTTACTCTTTATGACCTAAGAACATGCCCATCCATTTTCCGTGCTTGCCCAGGCACCAGACCCTCAGGGAACTTTGGTTCAAGCGTAGGACTGGACATTTGTCCACAGAAGCTGTGGCTGCCCCATCCCTGGAGGTGTCCAAGGCCAGGTTGGATGGGGTTTGGAGTAACCTGGGATGGTGGAAGGTGGAGGGACTGGATGGGCTCTAAAATCCTTCCAGTCCAAGCCATTCTGTGATTCCATGAACCTTGACCATGGAATGATTCCCAGTTTTCTCTCCAGTTTCTTTCCTTTCCGTATTATTACGAACTCATTCTTTCCCATGCTTTGTGGAAGTCATTTGAGCAGTTGCCAGAGGGATAATGCACAGTAATACACATTATATTCTTATATATTAGACCAGATTCTTGGTCTGGAATGCAGTGGTATTAAAGGAGTACAGCTCTGCTTGCCTCAGAGATCAGAGGCAGGACTTGGTTCCTCATAGATGATTTGCAAAGCTAAGTTCTTCCTTAGAGGTGAGTGTTGCCATCCTTTGGAGAGAAAGTGATGATTCTGTATAGGAACATCCATGTGGGGTGTGTGTGCACCATAAAATGCACGTGAGCATCACAGTGACACTCTCACCATCGCTGTAACCTCTTCCCTTGCAGCGTGTTCTGGGATCTCTACTGTGCAGCTCCAGAAAGACGAGAAACATGTGAACACTCGAGTGAAGCAAAAGCCTTTCATGACTATGTAAGTTTTGTGTGTCTTTACCATGGCTTCATTACTTGCATGTATAAATGTGATAGAGAAGTATTTCTGCACTGCAGTGGCTCAAAAACACAGGTGTTGGTCATATGTAACTCTCAGTTTCCTGGGAATACCTTAGGAGTTCCTAATTCTTCAGTTGCCAGCACAATATGAGTGACTCCTGGAAGCTGTCTCAGAGATCAGGGTGCTGTCCCGTGTGTTAATGCAGAATGAGGAGTGTCCTTCTGTCCCCCATGCCATGGACACATGAGGCTGGTCACAAAGGCACAGGACAGATGGAAGCATGGATGTGGCCTGCCCAAATATCTGTGTTCTGTCAGTGCTAAAGAAATTGCCGTTCTGTAGATGGAATTGATCTCTGGCTTCTGTCAGGACCACCCTGGCTGAAACTGGGGTGGTTCATATATTTTTCTGTCCAGAAGTAAGTATTTTTCATCCTAAAAGACAATCAAGCATCATAGAATAAGTTAAATGCAAAATCAGCTGGTCCAAGAGAACAGGAGGAATAAAGGGCAGAAGTTTCATGACAATTTTGCTGCCTTTGACACTTAGTTCAAAACACAACAGGGAAGGTCTTGAGTGAGAGTAATTCTCACAGTACAACTGTGAAACCCTTTTCCTTGAGTCTTTTCCACATCTGTCTCACAAATAGTGTCTAGCCAAAAAACATTTCTACAGATAAAACTGAAATTAGACTGCCCTAGCCCAGTGTCTTACAAACACAGATCGGGAGCAACAGGAATGATTCAGCAAAGTGACCATTTTCCATTTTCTGTTGTCAAAGTCTGTGAGCTATTGGTGATCTTGCCTTATTTGCAGTAAACAACACCTTAGACTGTGAATGCACCATCAGCTCAGTCAGAGCTGTTCAGCATCTTTCACCAATGTCTCTTTAACACCCTGTAGTGGTGGTTAAATTGTCAGGGTGGCTGGTTAAGGAACTTGGACAATGTTGCACAGTCATGTCCAGGCTATGCTGACCACTAAACATAATTAATGAAAGAAATAATTATCAGAGAGAGGAATAAAGTTTGAGGACATTTTGTACCCACAGAGTCGTAAAGGTCAGCCAACTTAGTAAGGCACATTCCTCAAATTAAAAATGAAGTATCTCTTGCAAGTACAATAGCTGTGGTCATTTTGTCCTAATCTGTTTTAAATATAAAGTTGTTGGAAAAATAGAACACTTAGCTACTAGTATTAGGTACTTGGTATTTTGATTCCTTGTTATTAGAAGAAGGTTTAATTCCCCACGGAAGGAGACGTTGTTTTACAGGAATAGTGTAAGACCGTGAGGAATGACATTAGAGATTTGAATCTGGGGAGATCCAAAGCACAACAGTTGACTTCAGTGAGGGACATGATGTTCTCAAAATAAAGTATGTGTAACAAAAGCCAAAAATCCGAAAAAAATGTAAATATTGTTATGAAACAAAATTGTGAAACAAAGTGATCAGCAAGAGGAAGTCTTCAGTGAAAAAGTATTTGGAGTCTAAAAGGAGTCTCCAGACCTTTAAGCTCAGGAGAATTTAACTGATTAGTAAGTTCACTATTGAGTCTAAATTTTGAGGTATACTAAGAATCTGAGTAGGTGAATCAAAGTGGTCAGGAACATCCTTTAGCATTTCTAATTTCTATTCCAGGTCTTGGAATATTACATGGTCTTATTGCTCAGTTCTGTCTTTATTTTTGATGTGGATTGTCATGATTCAAGAAAAGTGAGAAAATGCGAGTCCCGTGTGTCCTACAATTCTGTGATTGAATGTTTAGCATATTGTATAAAGTCGTGTTTGATGAAGGAAAGATAAAATCATGGTATGATTCTATTTGCACATCAAGACGGGATGAACACTTATTTTAGAAACAATTTGATTTATTTTAGAAATTAATTCACCTGGTGTTTATAAAACCTGTTCTCCCAATATTTTAAGGTGGCAGGAAAAGCTGTGCATTGTTTTTGTCGCAGTTGGGATAAACACATTTAATCCCTCACAACGCTCATGATGCTCCTTGTTATCACTGAGGTTTTGCTTACGACAGTCTTCACCATGGTGTTTGTGTCTGGTATTTTAAGGGAGCGTTGCCAGCTCATGTCAAAGAGCAAGAAAATGGTTACAGGATACAGCCAAGCAGATTTCACAGCAGAGGAAGATGAGCAAGTATTAAGTGAAATCTTGATCCACGTAGTGTCTAGCCATTGACTGGGGAGGGGTCAAAATCCCACCGTCAGTGGGGACCACCAGAAGCTGCTGCTGGATTCTGGCTCCTGCCGAGGCTGAGGGGGCTGGTAAATCAAAACTCTGCTGCCACGTCGCAGGTCGAGTAGTAGAGCATTTGTCGCTGTGCTGTCATATCTGAAAACTGTTACTGTGAGTACAAAGCAGCACAGAAGGCTTGATTATTAACTCATACGAGCAATTCAGAATTTTTTATTAGGCATGTGTTCCACTTGACCTAAGAAAAACCATTCCTGCTGAAGGGGTGCGTGGTCTGGCTGCTGCAGACATGGCAGCTGTAGCTGAGTGGGCTGTGTTTGGAGAGGAAATAATCTTGTCTTTGCTTTTGTGGAGAGAGAAAGGCTTAGGAATGCTTGATGGAGGAGGAAAGCACTTGCAGATGATTTAATGATTTGGAAATATTGCTGCCTCACTTGACATAGCTGCGAGTCAGGCAGGAACACACAGGTTGACTCATAAGATGAATACACAGAAAGACTGAGTTTCTTTAAGTTTACTTGTAAGTTTTACATAATCTTAACTGCAATTGTCAGAGTAAAGATGTTTGATTTCTCCTCCCCTCTCAGATAGTGCATTTTTGCTTGCAGCAGTACAGTGCTCATCTTACTAAAAATCCACTAAAGAGAAAAGCAAAGACCTATTCTGGCTTTATGAAGAAGATTTTCCATGCTCATCCAGAGTTTAAGTATTTGCGGCTCCCCAGTATTTAAAATGGATTGTATGTTTATTTTCTGTCAAGATTTGCAACTGGATATGTTTTCTTCTGAGTGAACAAGGTTCTGAACTTATTAGGTACATTTACATAAATTTTTTAGGCTTGAAAATATGCATGTCATGAACATGCATGTGCTGGATCGGGAAGATAGGTCCTAGCCTGGAAGTTTTGAGATAGATGATGTAGAATTGGAAATTGTTTCAGGTGACTCAGGAAAAAAACCTGCTGCTTGCTCAGCCAGCCCGTTAATACTGCGGGCATTTCAGTAGGAGTAGCTTCATTTGAAGCAGAAAAATCCCCGTGATTCTTTTCCGGGTACCTGTTACTTTACTTTTTCCTGGAGGAAAACTTCTGAGTGCTTTGAAGTCTTGTGAGAAATCATGTACATGGATGGTTTGAGGCAAAATTCAGTCTTCAGTGTAGAATGGTTTGTGTTTCTTCACGGTGTCCTGAGGAGATCTCTTCACCTCTCTAGTTAAGAGCTCATTTTTCCATGTTTTGAGATCTTCTGCTGAGAGAAGCAAGTTCCAACATGCATCTCTTTCCACTTCTTCCCAAGCTGAAAACTGGGTCCAAAACAGGAAATAAAAACTGGATTTTTAGCAGCACCACTACTTTTGATGGTCACAAATGACCATCCTGCTCTTCCTCAGTCCTGGCCATTCATGCCCATCTCTGGGTTTGAAGGGGTGGTACCTGAAAAGCCTTCCTTACTCAGTGATTCCTGTACATAGCAGTTAAGATGTTTTCACTGTCCAGAACTTCCTGTGCCCCTCTTACCTCGTGCTCCTGGCATTGGAAGTTTTTCCACATGGTGCTGGTACAAAGAAGAGATTTACTATTTCTCACACATTGCTGTATTAAAATCCTGATTATTTTTCAGGTAAGGTTTGGTTAGTTCTTCTCCCCAGCTCTTTGAAAGATCACTTCTGGTATGGGCAAAGGTCTCTGGTTTGTGTTGGTGTCTCCCAGAAGAATTCCAGGTAATGTAGAGGGTAACAAACCAGAGACATTCCTTGCCCCAGAGACTGAGCAGCCTCATGAGCTGGTGCCACATCCACTCTGCCCTGCGGGCACAGTTCAGTGCTCTGTGACAGAGCTCAGGTCGTGTGGGGGTTGTAGAATGTACCAAAGATAATGCTGTCATCAGTTTTGTCCAGATTATTCCTTTTAAATGTCATAACTATAGAAATAAAATTTTCCTAGAAGTCACTGGGCAGAATGTTTGGACGTTTGAGATGGCTCATCAATCTCTGTGCATCTCTCCAGAAAAGTTGGGTTTCTGCATTTATTGCTATGTTTCTTGGGGAGAGAAATTACCACTTTCTTCTCTGGACCCATCTCCCTTCAGTAGAACTAAAAGGCACTTGCACACCCTAAATGCCTCAAGCCCCCTTAATTAATCATTATCAATACTCAGTATTTGAGGAGTTATGAATACTTCTGTGTCTGTTCTGGACTAAAGATTACCATGAAAACCCAGTGAGACTGTTCTCCCACGAGGACTGTTTTGTTTCTGGTTTCATTAAGCTGCTGTCCCCCTTCTCTGCCTTTTGTGCATCAGGGATGGAGGAACTTGTTTTTCTTCTGGGTTGCCTGACCCATCTCTTGCTACTTTGACCTTCTGCAGACAGCCTAGCCAGGGCAGCTTTTGCTTCTAGGTTTATTGCTGAAAATGGAATTCTAGGTCTGGTTTCCAGCTGTCAGTTTCTGTGCAGGAATGCGTGTTAAATTCCTTCTGCTTGAAACAGAAATTAAGGAAAAAAGCTCCCCATCATCCTCATCCTCCCATGGAAGGGCAAAAGATAACAAGTTTTCCTGCTTTGCTCCAGGGCTTTTGTACCAGAGTCAATGCTGCAGATCTGAGTGACCTGTTAATTCCTACCTTTGAGTTCCACCAAGTTCTGGAAGGCCCTTTACATGTTTACTGATCATCACTGAGCCAGTGATTTCACCCTTACAATAAGTTCTTCAGACAGTTGATTTGTCTACTCAGTAGATAGTTCCTGTGTCCAGGTAGAGAACAGGTTATTTCTTGAAAGTAGAAGCAATTTATTAACTGGCCATAGCATTCTTTTTGTAGTTAATAGGGAAGTGGAAAGCATTTCCTCTCATACATTCATTGTTAAAATTGTATTCTTTCCTTTTGCGTAAGTAGCATTCATATTTCATTTTGATTGAAGTATCTTTCTTTACTGCTCTTTTCATTCTGTGGAGATCATGTATACCACTGTTCAGGTATATATGCAGTAAAATGTGTTCTTAGGTATGGAAGCCAGAGGAAAACCAAGAATTTGCATTTGCTTTGAAATTTCATGCCTCAACACATTAAGTAAATCCATATGGTTAAAAGATTGCACAACAATAAACCATAAACAATTAACAAACCATATTTTTTGCGGAACACTGTTTGGTGTAATCTCACAAGGCTGACTTTCTCATCCTTGACTTTCTCACGTGTGCAGCCAAAAATGCTGTGTGTGTGAAAAACTGGATGAATTTTTAGGATTCTTGTCCTGGGTGCAGGAGCACTGTTTTATCTGCATGGAGGCCAGTGCTCACAGGGAGGTTTGGGGGGACAGGGTGGGTCACCACCCAGGGGTCTTATACAGAATTTACATGGGTCAGCTGAGCTGCTTCAGTCTCCCAGCTCCTTAATTTTATTGCTCAGTAGCTGTTCTTTAATGCAATTGTGTGGAAAGGATTAGTTAAAAGCATGCTCCAGCTCACAAAGTCTGCAAACAGCATTGACTGGTGTCATGTATTTATAGGTGAATATCAGAATATTGCACTGTTTCTCCAAGAGTATGAAACTTTTTGTTGGCTCATCAGGAATTTTTCAAAGTTGAGAAACTGGCACTTCCCTTGGATTGCAGAGACTTCTTTTGCAGGAAAATCAGGATTAATTTCCTGTTTCCTGCTAAGAAATTCCCCAGTTGAATTCTCGTTCTCACATTTTCATGAAGAGGGAAGATGTGCTTGTTCTGCTCATACCATCCTCCTTCATCATTCCTTCCCATAAATTAGTGAAAAATATAATGCTTGGATTTGAACTCCTCTGTGTCACAAATGTTAATTGTAAGCTCTGATACAGAAATGTGTTGTTTCTTACAGCCAACATAATTTGTCTCTTTATAGAGGTAATTTCCCAGGTAATTTTGTGCTTTGCTTCTCTTTTAATGTGAGAACTCAGGCACTTGCTTCAGAGGGAACAAACAGCATTTCCTCCCCAAAATTTCAGTGGCACTTCTTTGAGTGAATATTTAATTTCCTTGGAATTTAGAAGTAAGATGGTTAATTAGTTTGAGCTCAGTGGAAGGCTCAGACAGGATAAGGAGCCACCATTTCCCCAAAGGTAATTTAGCTCCTCTTTCATGGTTCCCAGAGGGAGGCAGTGGACACGTTTCTTTCTTTTTCCTCTTTTCTAAGAACCATTTTAGCTTCACTTTCATTGAAAACAATGGGAGATAACAGCCATTTTAATGAGGGAAGGCTTTGGGAACAATCTGTGTGAAAAATGGTGTTTATTTAGAGTGGAGCACTAAAAAGATTTGTATACACTGTATGCAGAACCATGCCAAACTTACGAAATGGTACAAAATTTGGTTTTCTTTTGCTTGGAGGAGAGGAGGGGGATGTGAAGGCTCGGGAAGTTAAGGGAGAAGTGAATGGTTGAAGAGAAAATGTGGAATTCACAGGATGAGGTAGAGGCTGAAAGGCAAAGGGAAGTGGCTGGAATGCCTTGTGGAGTAGCCTAGCTTTTTTCGAAAAACACAGGTAAAATCTGGTTGTAAGGTTGTTTTTTTAAAAAAATGTTGATAGACAGACTGTTAATTTACTAGATACTTTAGTTCATGATAAGTGTCTCCATGGATTCATTTCTCTGCATTCTGAAGTCAAGGGCTTTCTTTATAATTAACATAAAGCTGAGGTACTTCTGCTCCAAAGCTGTGACATGTGTCATTGCCTGGAAGAAGGCTCCACAGGAAATTTCTGACCAGTTCAATGGAAGTCTCAGGGTACTGCAATTTCTTTTCCTGTGTGGTTGTCCCGATGAACAACTGTTAACTTCAGCCATTTCTCAGAGTAATGTTGTTAAATGTATCCTGTGTAAAATGTCTTCCAATTGAATGAACTCTGCTCATTCAAATTTTAATTTTTTCATTTGCTCTAATGGATTATTTATGCTACCATAGTGAAAGCTGTATTACAGTTTAAATTTTAAACTTTATCATTTGGAGTGAACTTAAGGTTCCAGAGGAGAGAAGATATTTTTTCTTTTACAAATGGAAGCACTTAGGCATACACACACTTCATGGGGTGTGTTTAATAATCTAATAATTCAATATACAGAGCTGTAAACCTTCTGGATTTTAGACATTGCCTCAAAAGTTTTAGAAGCTTCATTTATTTTGAATTTATTTCACCTTTAAGAGTGACAAGATACAGCCTACTATGAGTTTTAGTAGCATTGAGAAATGCCCTGTTTCCGAACTTTTATTTTAGTAGTTTTATTTAAAACATTTTATTTGTCACTGTTGACATACAGATCATCCTTACTCATGGCCTAGTGCACACAGTATGTTCTTACAGCACTCCAGAACGTTACTAAAAGAGGTCAAGCTGTAGCTTAGTAACACTGGTAATGTTAAATGGACTAACTCTGAATTTAGAGCTGGAGATTTTCTGGCATTAATATTTAACACTGATTGTACATAATGCCTTACATCAATAGAGTGCTGCACAAACATTTGATCAATAGGGAGCAAGCGCTGGGTTGAGCCTTGCCAGGGCCCACTGCCTCTGCAAGCTCTTCCTCCCCCTCGTGCTCTTCCTCCTGACGGTTCATTTTCCGCACCAGGGTCCCTCCTGGTGTTTATGGTACCCCCAGGTTCAAGTGCTTACACTGAGCAGTCCCACTTCAGCTGGTCAGATCTCCTTGGGCTGAGGATGAGGGTGTTTCGTGGCTCTGCACTGATGCCGTTTTGGTTTTTGCCTTTTTTTGTTTTGTATGTTCTCTGTATTCTTTGCACATGTATTTGTAGCTCTGTAGCCTATTGTATTAGCAGCTAGTTTTCCCAGTGATTTTCCATGGCCATTCCCCAGGCAGAAAAACAAAACAAATTCCAGAGCTCCAAGCCCCAGGGGGTACAAGGCCTCACTGCTACCTTGGTTCTTCCTGGGAACCAAGGTTGAGAACAACTCTTCCAGATCCATTTCATGGACAAAGCACAGCCAGTGCCAAGGGAGGGACTCCAGAGAAAGGGCTTGACCTGGGGGGAATTGCATCACCACTTGTCCTCCTAATTGGTGCTTTTTATCAATTATACTAATTTCTTAAAACCTGTAAAAATGTACTCACCCCTGTGGGGGTGGGCTTTTGTAGGCATCCTTCCATAACTGCCCCTGAAGGCCTCCAAATAAAGATCCACTCTTGTATTACCTCCTCGCAAAAATTATCTCAAGTTTCATTTCCAGGTTGGGAAAAAGGCAACAGCAGAGCTGTGCCTCTGGTGCATGGCCATGCCTTTGTCTGCACCACGTTAAGCACAGCTGCACTGATGGGAAGCATTTTCCTTTTCTGTTTGCCTAGGCTGGAGGCACTTCACCTAAATGCAATCTTCTTTAGCCTCATGAAAAGCAAAAGTGAAAGTGAGAGTCTTATGTCCGCACAATATGCCAAACACAGATTTTGTTATCAGCTCGACTGCTCCGTTAATACGTCTAAGTGACTCATTTCAGACTTGCTTAGCACATTTCTGGAAAATCCAAGGACTTACAACTTCCATCTGCTCTCTAATACGATGAAAGATGAATCCTGAAGATCACAAATTGTAGGAGACGTGCGGCTCTTAATAAGAACAGCTGAACAACAAATGCCTTATGAGAGGTGGTGAAAAGTGAAGTAATGAGGAGGAAAGGCAGGGAGGCCTCTGGAGGGAACACGGATATCCATGGCTGACTAGAACTGTCACATCCAAACACCGCTCTAAATATGAGATGCACATTACATAACGCGAGTCACAGGGAGCAGATAATGGTCTTTTTAAATTTTCTGCAGAATTAAGGCCTGTGTGTTACAGGCAGTTGTGTTTACATGGGTCCTCGGGCCTGCACAGGATGTGGTGCTAGGGAAGAAACATGCAGCTCTGCAGATCAGGATACATTTAGAGGAAAGCTTGGAAATCTTGCTTCTTACTTTGAGATCTCTGCATTCTAAACATGATAGCCACTGAAAACAGTAAACCTGAAGTGTATACAGATAGATAAAATACAACATTTCGTCTCCATTTTCTCCCCTCTAAAGAAAAGTGGAGGTTGTGGCATAATCAAGGAGAATAAAAAATATTAAACTTGACTTAAGGTGAAAGTCTGCACTGCACTTTGTCCTTGTAGGCTGTTTTATTGTGACCCCTCCTTAACTTAAGTGTACATCTCCAAAGTGCTGTCACAGCAACATCCACGGACTGGATTTATGCCACTTCGGGAGGATACCTGTAACAAAACTCAGATGCAGCAGTCTGTAACCCATCAGAGGCTCATTTACCCAAGAAAGTAGCACTGTGCATAATTCACACCAGAAGAGGTGCATGACCTGTCTGGTTTTCTCTGACATAGGAAGTGGAAGACAAAGTTCTCTGTAAGGTGGATAATAAATATTATGTTCTGAGACATAAAGGATCTGGAAAACATTTTCCAGTTCTGCTTTCAGATCTGATTTCCATATTGCAAACCTAAATTTTAGTCTGAAATGTACTGAGTTCTTAAGTAGTAGATAATTAAGGGAATAATTTAACCCCTGAGGTGAATTTCAATGTCTTTTCTGTTTTAAAAGAGTGGCAGAAAAAAGCACAGACTGTGCATATGCATACAGTTGAGTATGACATTTCACTTAATAAATCAGTTTTACATGAGTAGGATTTCAGTGAGATTTGTAAAAGCAGGCAATGAGTCCTCGTGGAGCACGACCCCGTTGGCTTGATCCCAGCTCTGCACAGATGTTGGGATCTGGCTGGACAGGTCCGACAGCAGGATCAGGGACTCTGGCCCTCGTCTGGCAAACAATTTCATGGTCGAGTAGCATTTTATGTGTGAATACTCTGATTGCAGTCACACATGTTTGCAGTAGCAGGGTCACAGAAAACAGTACAAATGCGGTGGGTCATTCCTGTTTACTGTTCAATTTTAAAGTTATTTCTCTGTACTGAAACTATTAATTTATTTCATCTGGATTTTTTTCTATGCATTTGAGGCAAAGAGACCCTTTTCCAGTTTTCTCTGTTGTGAAGAAAATCTCAAATTTTCCAGTTACAAGGACAAAAATTTTAAAGGGTGGTTGCTGGACTACCCTTAGATATCCCTGCAGAAAGCTTTTTGCTCCATCCTATAATTTAATTTATGATATTTTGTTTATTTTCCCTGTATTTCCATAGTTTTGTGTTGCTCTGTGTACACAGGGTGTTTTGTGACTCCCACTGCCAATTGCTATATTTTTCTTGCTCCAGCTGCTTTCTCCCCATTGCTGTATAGAGAACATGTGTTGGATTTCCTCTTAATAGGAAAAAATGTAGCTACTTGACATCCTTGCTGTCTTATCCAGATAATGTGCAGGGTTTCTTCTTCCTGGAACAAGATGGGTATTGTTATTTATTGCTGCAGCACTATAGTATGTGGAGGGTTTTGTTGAAGCTCCTGTTCCCTAAATCATGTTCCTTAAACTGTACAAGGAACTAAGCTTTCATTATTTAAAAAAACCCATCTTTTTTAGCCTGATTATTTAGAAAACATGACCTGAATGAATGGTGGAAAATTATTAGGTACCAAAAGAACAAAATTTCCTCAGTAAAGCTGACATTGCTTCTATTCAGTTTCCTGAAATCCAGATTAGCACAAGAAAATGGAATTGAAGGCTAAGGTATCCAAGAGAATTGCAGAAGAGGCCTTTAATAGGTTTTTAATATTCTACCCTGTTACCTGATGCCATTTCACCCCACAGCGGTAGTTCTAGAACATTTATCATTAATAAATCTACTTTTTTCTGTTGCCACTAAAACACACAAACACATGTAACTTTCCATTTTTGTGCAAAATGGGTAATAGGTTTACAAAGGGTAATCTGTAGTTTAAGATTCTTTTTGAAAGCCTATCACTGGTTGTTTTGAGTTTTCCTAAACTTCAGCAGTTGCAGCTGAGTTATCTGTCCAAGATACCCCTCCATGAAATGTCTCTGTGAGGCTGCTGTGGCACTCAGGCACCTCTCGAGCTACCTAGTGACAGAACTGGGTTTTGTGGAGGTGGGTTTTTTATTAAATACCTGTGTTCAGCTGTGTTGTGCTTAAATCCCACGTAGACACACAAATTTCATTGTGCAGAAACTTCACATCCTTCAAGAAGAGTCTCTTAGACCCCGTCTCAGTCTTTGCAGCATTTGTCAGTGACAATTTTTTGGTTAGTTCATGTTTCTGGGTTAGAAAACCCTCAACAAGCAGCGTATTATTCACTTTTGAGCAGCCTGTGACTTAAAAAAAAATAAAAGAAAAAAATTATGACCTTGGTATATTTATTTTCTGCTTTCTTCTTAATTTTCCCACTGCCCAAATGCAAAACAGTGATGATTTTTTAATAGCGTCAACTGGAAATGGCCCAGTTAACATTACTGACATCAAGCATAAGGTTTGAAGGGTGGTAAAACCTCTGGGTTTGTTTCGTGCCTTAAAAATAGGATTAAAGAAAGCAGGAGCTGAAACAGGTAGTAATTTGTGTTCTGATGATTCTGACATCATGAATTGAATCTCAGCTATGCCTGCTGAAATTTTAGCTACGAGTTCATCTTAATACAAGTACCCTGTTGGTGGGTTTTTTTTTCCTTTTCTTCTTTTATTTTTTTGACATAAAAATGTGGAGTCTGCAGCAGCTGCTCCTGGCATGAGATGAACTCCAGAGGTGCTCCAGCTGCCATAAATCAGGCTGCCTGTTCCAGAGGCTGAGTTAGGGTTTTTATCTGTAGTAATAATCTCTTTTCTTAACAAAGAGCCTTTTTTTTTTTTTTAAATACAGGCCTGATACTGGATTAACCAAACTCTGTAAAACAGTCACATAAAAGAGGTGGTATATCCTGGTTTTGTCAGGAACTTCTTAGTTTAGAAATGTTACAGTAAAACACAGTAATTCAATTTAGATTGCTCACACTTTCTGGAATTTCAGGTTGAGGTCAAAGGAAATATTGCAAGAAATAAACACGCATTTACATACTAGATTAATTAGTGACTAGAAGCCACCTTAGAAGATGTGTTCCATCTTTATTAAACAGGGCCTGGAAAATGCTGCAGCTGTTGAGATATTGCCTAGTAGCAGAAACTGAATTATTGTTTGTGGTGGTGTAAGCACTTCTGCACAGCCACTGCCTAAACAGGAGGAGAATTCTGAATTGTCTTTTTTCGGTAGTAATTTCTGCTGAGTAAGCAAACCATGGAGCTGTTGGAGCTGCAGGAGTAGAATGTGTCCATTTTTGTCTTGTGGACAACATATTGCCTTGAACATTTTCACTCTTGTGCCATTGCTTGGTGCTCTATTTCACCCGGGGCTTCTAATCCTTATTTTATTGTCTCTTAATTTTTTTTGGAGGTCACTGTGGTGATATTTGGTTTTTCTTGTTGTCTTCAGGGAAACTTCAGATGCCCCAAAACAGGAAATACTGTTAGAGTTGTTAATCCTACAGTGTGATTTCTGTGGAAATAAAAAGGTTTAGCAAGCCCTTACTGGTGCTGGTTCAGAAATTACGTTATATGAGGGTAGGAGTAGTGCAGAAATACTTGGTATTCTAGACTCTTTGTGAATTATTATAATTAATAGAGCTGGTCATGAAACAGAGTGAAGTTCAGTACAGAAGAAAAAACAGTGACAGGGCAATATTTTTAAAGTGCCGTTGCTGATTTGTCTTGTTTTCCAGGGACCAACCTGTAGTAAATTAAACTTGAAAATCTTCAAACATATTTATTTATAAAGAACTAAAAATACAGGAGTTTCTTGTAAGTTCTTTTCATGACACAGAAGATGTGTCCTAGAGCCTCCTCAAGTTTTCCCCATTATTTTATCTGAAACTGGAGTGCCTCTTGCATTTGGGGTATTTCCTTAGTAGGAAAGAGAAGGAGATTTTGAACCTACTGCTCCTGGTAGTGTTGTGGCTCACGAACTCAGACAAGCATTTTGCTGCTCCATAAAAAGGCATTTCTGTACTGGTTAATTGGCTTTGCACAAATTGCCAGAATTGAGCTGTAATTCTGATTTAACTAATGGGCACGAGTTATGGGAGTTACTTTTGGTTGCCCCTTCCCCCATTCCTGTGAAGTACTGAAACATCACAACTTCCTCTACAGATCAGGAAAAACTTTATTTAAACGATTATTTTCTAATTATTATTATTTTAAAATTTATTGTTTTGATGTATTTAAACTTAAATAATCGCACAGATGAGGTGACCACTCTCAGCACCCTTCTCTGTGCTTGCCTGTGGTAAATAAGCCAAGGCACAGATTCTTCTTTTCCCTGTGTTCTCTGTGCATAACTCACCATTCCAGACCTGTGCTTTATGTCCCTTTGTTTGAGAGCTCAGTCCTGACTTCTCTGAAGCTCTTTTAAGGTAAGTTAGTTGATGCTTTTATTTTGTGTCAGCTTTGCTGTGTGCAGGCAGATATCCCATCATACTGTTTAGTGATGTAACAAACTACTTGCATCTTTATAAAAACAGTAAAAAAAGTCTCAAGTATTGCTTTCAAGCATGCTGAAATGTCAGACTTCAAACTGGCTATCAGCCTTGACAAAATACACACATTTTCTCCTCCTTTTCTCAACCCACTGTCACATTGTGGTGGTGATCCTCCACTGATCAGTGATTTTGCTTTTAAAATATATGTTTCTTCTTTTTTTTTTTCTTAACAACATGAATTCCTGACAAGCCAAGGCCTCTGCTTTAATTTTTAATCCCAGCCTGACAGACATTCCAATTCACTCCCTGTAACTGCACTAGAATCAAATATTGTTGCAGATGTTTGATGAACCATAGAATTGGTTCAAGTCTTGTTTCCAGTTACTTGGTTTCTAAATGTTCTCTTTGGGGACCCAAGCAGTGCTGTCAATATTCTTTGTTCCAGTTGCTCAGCAGTTTGCAGCTTAATATTGTCGAGGGGTTTTTGTACTGAAGCAGCTGCTGAAGTCAAAACTTGTTAATGGAATGGAAGAAATTTAGAAGTGGGCCCCATATCCAGTGTCAGACTGTGAAAAAGGTTTTTATTTTCATTTCTGTGCCAGGTATTGATCAAAACCCACCAATATTGCTTGTATCTGTGGTCTTCTTGGTCGCTTTTTAATTAAGCAGCACTCCCAGAATTAACCAGTTCATCATTATATCCAGAAAGTTAAATCTGCTGTCTAAAGTAGCTGAAATTCTTTTCTGTATTTCAGTTTTCCAGTGGGGTTTTCTTTCCCTTTTGTTTCTGAAGATATGCAATCAGCACACGCTGTGTCACTGCGGTACTTCTACTTTTGTAGATGCAAAGTGAAATGCTGAATTGTGTTGAGTAACTCATGTGCTGTGGTACTTTTGTACCGTGTGCTGGAACCAAGCTTTCATTTGCTGATTAGTATAAAACCCCTTTTTTCTTATTAAGTTGCACTGTGTCTGTACATGGTCCTCAATCACTGCTCCCAGCACGAAGTCTAATACATAAAAATTTGTAAATTCATTGCTCTCCAGCAAAATCTGATTTCCTGTACTATAGCAAAGGTCTTGGGAATTTCAGGACAACTGAGGAAAAAACAAGGACCTAAATTGTCAGGTCCTGATTTGTAAGTCTGCTACTTCAGCCCCACTATATTGGAGATTAGGGGAGTCTGCTGCAAGGTTGCTTCAGGATTTGGCGTACTTAAAAAAACCTGCAGTTTAAACTCCCAGAATAGTTGATCAAGACCCAAGATAATATTTTCCACGGGATGATGTATAGTCCCCCTCATAAAAAATCAGTGTTGCTGCATCTGAAGTTGAATTTTCCAGGTGAATATTGAAAAAGTAATTTTTGGAGGTAGTTTTAGGGAACCTTCTCTTAATTTTTTTTAAAAAAGTATTTTTTTGCCCCCAACAAAGATAGCATTGATTGATGGATAGCACTGCAGTGAAACTGGAATTATGTCCGCAAGATAAATAAACATACATACATAAACATGTCTGGTGAATGCAGGCATTACAATCCATATGTCTCACAGCAGAACTGTCCCTAATTTCAGTTTTCAATTGGTGAAATAATGTCAGGCCCACCCATATCTTTCAGCAGCACTGGTGTTGAAAGCAATCCCATGTTCCAGAATTTATTATTGCTGCTCCTCACAGAGACTGAAGGAGGAGGAGGGTATTTAAGCCTGCAACTGTGTGGCGAATGGGAGCAGGAACTGCTTGAATGTTGACCTGCTGGAATGTGAAACTGAAGAGGGAAAATTCACTGTTCCTGTTGAGAACTTGTGAGTGTGGGATCAAAACCATTTCTAGATCAAGGTGGCTCAGACGTGCAGGAATAGCTCACGAGCCTCCAGCTCTGCGTGTTTATACCACTGAGAAACTGGGATTCCCTAGATCAAAGGGGAGATTTTCTGGAGATAATTGATATTTTAAGGTAATTAACACTGTGGTTTTCTGCTTGCACATCCATCATTTGCTTCCCCCCCGCGCTGTCTGACAGCAAGATGTGAAATCCCCAGCCAGCCCAGCTCTGCAGGAGCAAACACTGCAGGTGCTCACCCTGTTTGCTCTGACTCCTGGGTTTGTCCTCCTCTAACCACATATTTGAACAGAGCTCTTGGGTAAAGTGTGCTGTCCTCTCTCTTTTTCCCCCCCTACCAACTGCTGTCCCTGGCAGGCTCCCAGCATCCGCTTCCTCCCGCGCGGCTGCGGCAGCGCTGGATCCCTGCGGAAATCCTGCGGCCAGCCCCACTTCCTCTGGACACAGATCCAGCTCCTCTCTCTCTCCAGCTCTGCCATCCTTGCACCGAGCAGCTTCCCATCTCCGCATCCCCCAGCAGCTCCCTTGGCTCTCCCCTGGTGCTGGATCCCTGCTGAACTCTTGGCTCTCGCCCTCCCATCCTTCTCCCTGTACAATCTCACTGATGTCTTACAAATAATAAAATCAGAGCACAGTAGCACACAGTGTGACCTTTCCCCTCCTTTGCTTTGCCTTCTCCCCTCTCCCTGCTCAGTTCTGTTCCCTCACAGGTTCAGGAAGGGGTTGTAGCTCTCCTGCTGCTTGTCCAGTTGTTCAGCTTCCTTCTCTTGCATTCTTTGCACAGTTCTTTACCTTTCTCTTATTAATTGCTGTTCCCCCTGATTTATAACTAAAGGTTTTTAATCCTTCTTTTCTATAAGAACACACACACACGCACACACACAAAATATTCTGATTTCCTTTTCCCTGGGCCACATCACTGTCTGTCATCAGCTTTTCACCCCTCACTGTGTGTGTTTGGGATACCTCTCCTTCACAGGCGTGAGGGACCTTCTCCAACTCAGATTTCACCTGTTTTGTTCAAGTGAAAAGTCTGATCCATTCTTGACTTCATTCAGCCTGTCCTTCCTTCAGTGCCATGGGTGGCTTGGCTGTGTGTTCACCTCCTGACTTGACAGATGTTCCTACAGCGACTTTTCCTCATCCTTTAACCTCTCTCATCTCTCTGCCCCTTTTCCTCTGGGTATATTCACTCTTTGGTCAGTTCCAAACACTAACACAGCTAGGTTCTTCATAACTCTACCTATTCACATCTTCAAAAATTTGTTTTCTCTAAATCAGTATCCTAGCTTTTCTCTTGCACCTTTCTTTTTGAGGGAAATGGGATAATTAAGATTCCTATTTTCTTCTTTGACTGCCTAGCCCTCAGGCTTTTAAGCTTGGTATCTCCTTTCCCTTGTTCTTACCATAGCCAGGAGTGCTTTGAGATCTGCAGGCATTTCCCAGTCACCGTAGATAGATAGATACATTCATTCCAGTCTTTTCCAGCCTTTCTGTAGAGCTGAAATTACTGTCTCTGTGCTTGAACAAGATATTGATGATGGAGTTGTGCTTTTCTCTGGCCCTCAAAAATTTGGGGTTGCTGTAGCACCCAGAGCACCTCTATAGAAATCCTGTCTCTAACTCAGTGCTCACTTTCCTTGCATTTTCCGCTGCTGGTTGTTGATTCTGTGCTTCAGAGATCACACTCTGCTGTTTCCAGTTACCAATAAAAAGTTAATAACCGGCCATAATACAAATTTTGCCCTTCCTGCACAGATTTTCAAACCATCATTCCAGTCTTGTGATTTTCCTTTCTGTTAAAGAGAATCTCTCTCAATATTCTCAGGCTTCACGTTCTCCAGATTAATCCTTAAACTTGATGTTAGTGTCTTGATTGGGGGTTTTGTTAATTTTCAGGATTTTTTATACATTAAAATTCAGGGAAATGCACTGTTAATATCGTTTGTCTGGCTGCCTGTGTGGTGGTCAGTATTTTTCTTTCCTTGTTTTGTCCTGTTTCTCTGTGTCCTTCTGTTTGTAGTTCTGGATGTTCTGGCAGCTGAAATATTCAGGGTATTCGTGTGACATTGTAATTATTTTTTGCCTTGTCTTGGGAAGACCAATTAGGGATTTCTTCAGAAACAGTCCTGCTTGGAGTCATTAGTAAGAATATGTTCAGTTCGGTACAATGTAGTCCTCATTATGTTTGCCAGAGCAAAAAATAATTCTGGTGTTAACATGACACGAGGATGTCTTTACTTGCATATCTTGGACAACCTCTTTTCCCAGAATTTCCCATCTGAGTAGGATTTGTTCCACACCAGGCTCTCAGCTGCCCCTCTGTACCCTGGGGCAAGCCTTGTACAGACACCTCAACCTTCCCTCACAGCAGTCTTTAAAAAAATGTTCATTTTTCTCTCTTTCCTTCATACATATCACTTACCAAATAAGTCAATAGCAAGACCAAAACCATTGCACATAATTGTAAGTAATGAAAGCTCAGTTTATATTTAAACCAGAGGAGTACAGACCATTTTCAGTTTTTGGAGAAGAGAATTTATTTTTCCAGATATTCATAGTTCCATTAGTTGCAAATATTCAGGCTGTGTAAGTGATTGTGCCATAGGTAGTAAATGGGAATAAAAAAAACCCAATATCCTCAAAGGGAGATTTTCGGAGTTCAATGTTGCAGCTTCTTAGAGTCACGAAATCTTGGAATGGTTTAGGTGGGAGGGACCTTAAATCCCATCCATTCCCACCCCTGCCATGGCAGGGACACCTCCCACTGCCCCAGGTTGCTCCCAGCCCCAGTGTCCAGCCTGGCCGTGGGCACTGCCAGGGATCCAGGGGCAGCCACAGCTTAGGCTGGAGAGTGAATAAGACCATATGACCAAAGACTGTATATGGAAAATGTTTAAACCAGAAAGTTGCATTAAAATAGATCAGAGGAGTCAAAGGCACGCCCTATTATATGAGTATGTTTTTGGAAAAAATCATTGAGTTCCCAAATACCAATGTAACTTTAGTTTGAAGAATTTTAGCTGCTCCTTAGTATGTTTTTTGTGTAAGGAACTTGCTTACCAGTCCAGTGCTGCATGCTGTGGGTTCATATATGGTAATGGAATTGATTTGGAATTTTACATTGATATCTGTTCAAGATTTAGAAAATTTTCTTAATATTGTCAAGTAGTCTGATTTCTCAAGAAAGTCTTGTTACTGTCATTAGCAACATTGTAGAATAGAAAGGATACTATTAAATGTATTAGGATTTTTTCCCCTGAAACTGATTGCATTTGCATTCAGGAGTCTTCTCTCAGTTCATTCTTTGCAGGTTCAAGTGCCCTGGTTATGAATCCATTGCTCTGACTGTAGATGGACAAACTGGTTTTCTCCTTTTTTTTTTCCTCCAAGTCTTCTCCTGGCACTTTTGTGCCAATTCTGCCACTTTTATACCTATTCCATGCATAGGAGATGAGGTGATCCCTTATGTCCCAAGGGCGCAAACCTCCCACCAGCCAACCTTTAATGTCCCTCTTCAAGTGCAGCTTTGGTGCATCCCAAACTTCCACGAAACCTTAACATTATTGGTTTGATTTCTGTCCTTTCCAGCAGGGGTATTAGCAGGAAGAGTAACCCCCCTTGCTTAGAAAAGTGATGTTGGAAAGCCTGGTTTTTAAAGTTTATAGTTGAAACTCATCAAGCAGTTCGAAATATCAAAGAGAAATTAAAAAGAAAACCTTAAACAAGAAGAAGCAAGAGTGTGTGCATCTCTTCTTCTCTCATCTTTAAGAGAAAAAGAGTTCTCAGAATTGCATCTGGATAGATCTGAGGAAGAAATTCAGGAAGGATTATTCCCCTCGGGTGCACATGTTTGTTTTTAAAAACAATGATTGAGTTATTTTAATACTCTGGATGTTCATCCTCATGTACAGCACAGGAAAAATAGAATAAACAAAGGAGGAAATATTTTCCACTCAGCATCATTGAAAAAAAGAGCTGTTGCCCTCTCTATGCAGATTTGGAAGATCTTGTCTGAGTAAAATAGGGACTCTGTAATAATAGAAAATCCGAACTTTTAAATCATCATCATAATAATAATAATAATGGTAATGATAAAGATAAAAAATGTAGATAAGATTGTGTGAACATAGCTTTAACCTCTTCAGTTAGCCATGATACAGCCTGAAAGTAAACTCTCTCCCAGAGATTCAGCTCTGGAAGATTAGATCTCAGGTGATATCTTATCATCACTGTATTTTAGGAGAGACATTTTTAGATTTTCCTATTCCGTGGGCATTGCTTTCTGTCTCTTCCCTCTCCAAAGGAGAGACCCACTTGAGTAGCAACAAAAGTTTTCTGTTGCTACACTAGAGAGGGAAATAAAATTCTATTTATTCTAATATAATTCTAATTATTGTTCTGCCACAGAAGGAAAAGCAGTGGTAAAGCCACATTATGCAGGAATTTAAAAAGTCCTCTGGGAAGCTATTCCTGGCATTGCCAATGACACAGAATTTTCCAGTTTCAAAGTCAGTCTCTTTGGTGTGTGTGACTGATTTTTTTCATAATTCACCATCAGACTTTTAAGTATCAGAATCACTGTGTTTCATATACTGCAGAAATTATATTTGTTAGGCAGCATACAGAATAAAGAATAGGTATGATTGCACTTACAACATTTATTTAATCAAAGAATGTGGAAATAAGTTCAGACAGTAAACACAGACAGTGAATGTTGTTCCTGGTCTTTTCAAGTAGTCTGGGTATAAGAGTTTCACTAGGTTCTTGAAATGGCAAAACAGTAAATGTTAAAAGCCATAAAAGAGAGCACTCAGAGGTTGTTGAGTGTGGTTTTCAGGTCTTGTGTATTTTGATGAACTGCGTTTCCATCAGTCGGTTCAGAGGTAGAGGGAGGACTTCCAGTGGTTTCCTTTTATTCCTCCCCTTACATGCAGGAGGAAAGGATAACCTTGTAGTTATTTATACATCTTTATCTCCACATGGGAGTCAAGTGGGGAGGACGGAGGAAAATGCCCACCTCTGAGGCAGAATTCTGTATGAAGATAATTTCTCTACCTCAGGTTCTTATCTGTAAACTGGGCATAACTGTCCTTTTCTCAGATCTCCTGTTTCTGTTTAAAGCATAAACTATCTGTAGAAAAATAATCTCCTTCTTTTTCTTCATACAATGTCCCCCATAATAAATTATAATTTGCCTGAGTCTTTTTTTTTTTTTAATCAAATTGCAAATCGTAGGTGATAATAGGCATGGGAAGCTCATTGCAAATAAAAAAAAAGCCTTAATGCAGACTGAAATTTATTAGCACCTGCAGGCAAAGGTTAAATAGAGTATAGATGTTTTGGGGCATATTTTCAGATGTGCTGTGTATTTGTGTGTGGAGGTGAGAAGTGAGGAGTGGCAGTCAGTCTATAGCTCAAGCAATGCTTATTTTATTCAAGTTTCATTTATTTCTTTGCACAGCCACTGTCAGTTGGCAGATTTAAAGCCTCTCAGATTTTCATTCCCAAGTGAAAGAAGCTAAATAAACTGCATAATTCAGACATGAGCCAAGGAAAGGATACTGGTGTGCCAGCAGAGAGGGATGGAGAGTCTGTGCAGTCTTGTCTAAATTGTTGCAATACCGGAGGGCTTCAGTTAGGATTGAAGTGAGTGACTAGCACAAAACTTCAGGTATGTTTTGTCAGCACGTTAAAGAACTTCTCCAGAACAGTTAGTTGGGGAGCCAACATTATTCCCAATTTAATATTAAATACCTAACTGAAGTTAATTTCAGATGGAATGGCTGAGCCACCAATTTAATAATAATTACCGTATAATTAAATTCAGCATCCTAGGGGGAGATAAAGAACCAAGAGGCAAGACAGAAGAGACTAAGCTTTAGAGGAAGTAAAATCAGTAAAATCAGATAATCAGGGAGACACTGAGGTTAAAAGCTGAAAAGGTCTAGTGGAGGCGTGGTCTGAGAAGAAACCAGCAGTTTCTTAGAGGTCGGTGTTCCACTGAACAGCAAGGACAGGTAGGATGGGATGCTCAACCAGCAAAGTGTAAAATGCTCTTCAAAGAAAAACACAGGGAAGTCTGAAATATACTTTTGTGAGGTGAATAGTAAGGAATGTAAATTTCAGCGAGGAGTGTTCAAGGGAAAATGAGAAGGTAAAAGAGAACTGAACCAGTTTTCTAAGTTTATTAAAAACAGCCTGGAAAATAAACAGTCTGTTCTTTAAAAATCGGGACCAACCCCTGAAGTGCTGCACTGTCAGAAGAGGTGTACCCACAGGGGAGAGGGTCTGGACCAGGGCAGGTTCATTAGGGAGGATATTCTGCCCTGGCTGGTGCCACCACGCAGGGTCACAGCTGTTGCAGCACGCTGGGGGCAGTGGGAGCTTCTCTGTTCTCCCTGGGGCAAGAGAAGGAAAGAAGCAGAGAAAATGGGGCTCTGGGCACAGCAGATAGGTGGTTTTTTTTCTCAAAGTGGGTAGGAACATAACTTTGAAAAAAGCCTTATCTGAACAACTGCCAGGCAGTAATAAGCCCACAACCTCTTTTGGTGAGTGAGTTCTGTGTTTAACAATCCTGACTTCTTGGGAATGGCACTTAGGTGCCGAATAATTCTCAGTTTTAACAATATAACTGTAACCTCTGGCTATTGGATCTGGTGATGCTCCAGTAAGGCTGGTGAGCCCTTTATGAGCTAAGATTTTCATGTATTTGAGTGCCTGTATCCACAGATGGAATAACTTTAAACAATCTCTGTTAGGAACTGGGTGTTGAGAATCATAAATATTCGGTTCACAACTTGTGTGGTTCAGCATCTTACATACTTCTTAAAATTGTCCTTGAAAAATTCCAGTATTTCCAGAGCTGAGGGAAGTGTTTTAATTGTTGGCATACTGGTGTTTGGTGTGCACTCCTACCACTCAAATGTGCAATCCTGCTTATATATAAACAATATATATTAATATAATTGCTATATAAAGTAACATATGCAGAAAATAATTGTTTTAAAGTTTGACAAAACACACCATCTGTAAAAAACAGTGCTTAATTGTTCACCTGATGTATATATCCAGGGCTCAAACTAACCAGCTTTTCTGACACAAACCTCTTGTATTTAATATTCTCATGTTGTATTTAACATTCTCGTGTTGTATTTGTGAGATTTTTTTTCACTTTCTTTTAGCAAAAAGTATTTCTGAAACTAGGATTTGAGGGAGTTCTCTCCTTAGCTATAAAAAAACAATTTATCCCTCAGTTTCAAATTATTTATGATAACACAGGAAAATAAGCTTGTGTAAGGCCTGCATAATAAACAGGGTGGGAATCAGTATGGAAAATTGTATAAACTCATCATGAAAAATGTGTGTTAGGGCCTCATCTGGGTTCTGTGTGCAATAATGGTCACTGCAACCACCAGAGATTTGTTTCCTTCCAACTCCTTGCCAATACTCTTACAATAAAAGTGCTTTTTGGGCCATAGAGAACCAGCTTTGGTTTGGGATTGCTTTCTAGAAAGGATTCTGAACGATTATTTCAAATGGTACATTTATTATGCGAAATAATTGCACAATGAGCTAGATTCATAAGATTAGATGCTACCAATTTTTTTTTTTTTAAATGAAGAGTAATTGTGATGCTTGTAGGCTGGGTGGGTAATTGGATTTTGAATGGTGAGGGAGGAGGTTAATGTTCTCAAAACTCTGCATGCAGTGCCTGTTGCTGGTGGTGGCTCAGCTCATTAAATTATTGCTGTTGGAGGGCTGGGGTGTGCTCAGAGTTTGAGTTGCCTGTGTACACACGATGGGAAACTCTTCAGTGCAAAGCCTGAAGTCACAGAAGGCGTGGAAAGGCTCTGAACCAGGGCATGACTAAATAACCTTAGCAAAAGATTAATTTTTAATGTAGGAAAACAAATTTTACAGCTTTGCTGTGACACAATTATTCATTTAACCCCTTCACAGATGAGTTCTTGTTCCAATGGTTGATGCCTCTTGAAACCTATCTTCTATTAAGATAAATACAGTAATATTTTCAGTCATTCCATAACACACTTACTCCTGTGTAACAGCGCCCAGACTCTTCTTCACTATCCAAAGTAGTGTCTGATAGTTTTGTTTTCACATGAAAATGTCCTTATTTTAAGATATTTTTACATATAAATACTCTTTTTTATTTGATACTTACAGCTGGCTTTCAGTGGAAAAGAAATGGTGAGATTTCTAGTCAGTGAGAGGACTTGGTTTTTCTTTGAAGTAGTATTAATGCACAAACCCCCTTGTATAAAGTAATATTTAAGGCAACTACAGGCAATGTCTTCAAGACTGAGTCTTTTCCAGCAGAAAGGTGAGATGATGGAGTGAGAGAAAAAAGAAAGAAAGGAAGAAAGAAAGAATGAAAGAAAGAAAGAAAGAGAGAAAGAAAGAAAAAGAGAAAGAAAGAAAAAGGGAAAGAAAAGATCTCTGAGTATTGATGTTTGGAGCATTTATGGGAAATTGTAATTCAGCACAAGCTCAAGGACATTAATTGACCAGCATTTTATAGCAGGAATTTTTGCTGTTGCTTTACCAGTTGTACAGTAATTTTAGTGTTTGGGGTTTGTTTGGGTTTTGTTTCCCCAAGAAGAACATAAGCAGGCATAATTCTGTTTTGTGTCCTATCTTTAAGAAACAAGTAACTATTTCAGTGGAGTTTATTTTCTGTTGCTACGTCAAATGGAATCACAGAACAACCTACAAAGTGGATTGAGTGGGAAAGGGCTTTAAAGCTCATCCCATCCCACCCCTGCCATGGCAGGGACAGCTCCCACTGTCCCAGGCTGCTCCCAGCCCCAGTGTCCAGCCTGGCCTTGGGCACTGCCAGGGATCCAGGGGCAGCCACAGCTGCTCTGGGCACCCTGTGCCAGGGCCAGCAGCAGCCCCTGGGCTGGTGACCCCTCCTGGGATCCCCATGGGCCACTCTGGGGGTGTCCAGGTCCCTCTGGATGCCATCCTGTCCCTCAGGGTGTCACTGCACCCTCAGCTCAGTGTCACCTGCTGGGGGTGCCTCAATCCCTCTGTCTGTGCCACTGTCCTGTAAAATGGGGAAAGTGAATATTGCCATCTCCAAAAATTTTTAATAGTCTTAAATAATAAAGAGCATACATTATTAGTGTCATATATAGATATTGATGGAAACAATCTAATTTGAGTACTAACTTTGCTCTGGTCAAATTTTCAAGAAACACTTTACCTTAATTTTCTCAGTCTTCTGGTTCTTCCCCCCTGTTCTGTGCTGCTGGAACCAGAGTTTGACATTAATATTTTGGGGCAGGTTTTCAGCCAGGGTAGCACAGTGCAGCCTGATCAAAGTCAAAAGGAGTACAACAATATTTACAGTTCTGTTTGCTAGGAACTTATCTGGAGTTATTTCGGTCACAAGAGCCTATGACCATGTTGCACTAGAGTGTTACAAAATACTGTAGTGTGGGAACACAGGAATGAGCACCTTTAGCATTTTTTAAACTTTTAGGAGAGTGGCAGATATAGAAGAGACTTTCATTCAAAAAAAAAATGAAGCTGGAACAAACTTTCTATTAGTATAGATGAAGTTTTGTTTTAATTGATGATTTTGTGTTAAAATTTGGGTAAACCTGTTGTCACAACCCCACCCCTCCCATCCAAAACCATGAAGGGGTTTGCATTTGTTAATTTTTTGTTAATTTTATACAGATTTATAAAATTTTGCTTCAAAATATGTCAGAGTTGAAAGAATATACTCAGTATGAAAATGTTCCATCTTCAGTTGGTTCTGCCAGTTTTCTGAATGTCCATTGTGAAATTAGTTACGGTTAATAAATGCCCATATAAGCCTGACTAGCTCTCCACCACCATTAATGACCAAACCTCTTGCCACTCTGTTTCTTTAATTCTGTTACAGCCCACACTAATTTTACTTAATGCTCACAGTTTTCCATGTCTCAGCTGGGATCTCACAGATCATCTCTGGACTGATATCAGTGTTTTCCTGTGCTTTACCAAAATTACTTCAAATTTTAGGCTTATGTTTGCTTTCATGGTCTCATAATCACCCTTTATTGTTATGTATTTATTCTGCCATAGATTGATTAAAGATATATCCTGTTAATCTGTAGGTGTGCTATCCATTTCCCAGTTAGCACCTGATAAATTTTATCCCTTTGAGGGTCATCCTATCCATCTGTTTCCTCCCCAGTGATGTTCCGTTCCTTCACTGCTGAGACCTCCAACTTCATGAAATTTCCAGATTTTATCTGTAACACTCCTTCAGTGGTCATAAATGTACAAATATCTTTGACCTTCCCTGCGTTTCCCAGTGTTCCACGAAGGGTTTGCACAGTCCTCATGGGAATGACCTCCTCAGGTCACCAACAGGCTTGGGTTGGAAGAGTTGTGACAGTTTTTTGAGCTTTTAGTTAGAAAATAACCTTAAAATGAGCAGAGTAGAGAAAATACTCAGTGTTTTCCCAAGCTGAAAGGTGCCACGAATAGAAGGGAATATAATTCTGACAGAGGCAAAAGGGTTTTTTCCTCTAAAATTGCTGACACTCAACTCCTTTAAAAGCCTCAGCCATAAAGCAGACTGGCTCTTGGTATCTCAGTAAATGATTGATTTCAAAGCAGGTATTGTTTGTTTTCTTAATAATAATAAAAAATAATAAATAGTTTGGTTTATATACTAGGAGAGTCTGAATAGTAAGGCCTTAATAATCTGTGTATTTACATCTGTTGGCAGAAAAAAGGATTATTACTCTCAGTTTTATATTTAATTCAGTTTTGCCTAATATTTACAAGTGACAACAAAATAACCATGCCACAATTAATTATTTTAGTTTTAGTCCTACTCAAATGGTAACATTTGCAGGTTCTGATATGTGTCCATCTGTCCACATGCTTATACTGTACTTTATACTGGATTATAATGTCCACCTACAAGTTCTTCACTCAAAGTAGTTTTTAGCATAAAATCAAGAGACAAAATCTTGGCTAGGCTCACATCCAAACTTCTCCTTACATCCCTAAGCTCAGAATTTACAAGGATTTTGTACTGAATTCTTACAGTCCTGTTCTTGGGTATCCAAGTCCTTAAATCCACTGAGATAAGGTTTTAAAGCTCGTCCTTTACGAGATATTTTCATGTCAGAGCCACTGAATCAGTTCCTTTCAGTTAACGGTCTCAAAAAAACCAAAAAAAACCCAACCAACCAAACAAAAAAACCCCAAAAATAACAGCAACAACAAAAAACAAAAACAAAACAAACAAACTAAAAAACCAAAAAAAACCAAACAAACCCCCCCCCCAAAAAACCCCAAAAACAAAACCAAAAAAACCCATAAACCAGCCTTTGAAGAGGACAAAAAGAAAATTGCAGTTACTACTGGCAGGCTGTGGGGGTGGAATGGCCAGTGAGGTCCCAGGTCAGACCAGCTGCACTGACAGTGGTTGTTGGGGAACCCCTGCCAAAAGTGGCATATGCTGGGACCAGAGGGGTCACTATGGGGCATTGAAGCTTCTTGGGAGCAGAGCCATGGGAAATTTTGGTGTGCACTTCGTTTTTCTCCATAATTTTTAACTTACAGAACTTCTACATGCTTCAGGTTTTTTTTTCCAACCTCATAAAATAGCCATTAATTTTATTTATTTATGTTTTTTAAAAGAAAATAAGAAGCTTTGGTTCAAGAGTAAGTCACCCTAAGAAATCATATCTGTTAATTATTTAATTTGTAGCTATGAATTTTATTACAATGTTTTTACCTTGTTCCTTTCTTCTCAGAGAAATGGGATTTTAAATTCCACTTGCTGTACCTTGGATGAGATTGATGCAGTTGAAGCTTTTTGTTAGTTCCATGAAAAACCTGAAATATATGAAAGGGTTTGTTACACTTTGCAGTCTGGAACTCTCCATCCAGGTTTTTGATCATATTCTTGCCTCTCAAATGCAGTGTGTTCAGCGAGTCTAAAGATTCTCATATAACAATTCATCTCCTCGTCTAATTTAAAAAGAAAATGACAGTGTAAATGAAATGCACAGAGAATATGTTTTGTATATTTTCAGGTTCTATGAGTAGTAAAAATTAAATGGGCAAGTTATTTGAGAAATCAGTTCTACTGGGTGATTTGACCTAAACAAGGATTGAGCAGAACATAGGAAATTCCAGGTAAAAATAAGGAAAACCTATTTTACGTCAGCTGTGACAAAACTCTGGAGAAGTCGTGGTGTCATATTTTGGGGTACTCAGAGCTTGTCTGGTCAAGTCCCTGCTCAGCTGCACCAGCTTTGGGAAGGCTGGAGTAGAGGAATTCCAGAAGTCTCCTCCAACCTAAATTACTTGGTGATCCTATAGTAATTCTTAGAAAAGGGGTTATTTGTTCCCAGTGCCAGTAATGCTGCCAGCACAGCAAGCTTTGCCGGGATCAAAAATGTAAAGATATTAAGGACAAGAACAAAGCTAATTGTAAGAAACTGGGGACTTGGTTCCAAGCCATACTGAATTTATGGAAGCAAAGGGAAGTAGTTCCAAATTTTTTCCTTTGGGAAAAAAAAAAAAAAAAAAAAAAAAAAAAAAAAAAAAAAAAAAAAAAAAACCAAAAATAAGAAGGAATCTGTGTAATATTAATTTTATTTGACTTATTTCCTTCTGTGAGACACCTTGAAAGAATTACTTTTACTTTACTGCATCTTCTCCTGTTGTCTCAGGCTGCCCTGCAATGACCAAACTGCTGATTCTGAGATAACTTGCCTGATTTTGAGGGATTTTACATGACTTTACATGTGTACAGGAGTTGAAAGTGGTAGCTGTTGAAGTGGACACTTTTACAGTTTATCCTGGGCATTAAGAGCAACTAAAACAGTAAAATTGTACCTCTTAAGAATTCACAGACAATTACTGAGGTTTTCAGTGTGGTGTATTACTAGGAATAAAGCACAATGTCCTGTTGAACTGTGTGTTACACACAGGTATAAATGTAATTATATGTGAATTTTAAAATGAATCTACAAATTAAAATACAAATGTAGAGGTATGTATCACAAATCACAGCTGGATTGAATGAAAACCACACCATTCATACAGTAATGTTTTATGTCAGAATGACAAATCCTAATTGACATTGCTGCAAATATTTGCATTATTACTTCTTTCTTATGATCTTCAGCTCTCTGAACCATTCTGCTTTAGTTATGATGCTGCTCACCTGTGTTCTACACAGTTATGATTCTCAGGTTCAACTTTGTTTGAATGTGAAAGATGTAAAATAATGTCACGATTAAAAACCTCAACCATTTCATCAACTCAAGGTAGCTATTTATAGGCATCTCAAATTTGGCAAAGGATGACAAAAGTAGTAGGACACCTTGGCTGTATTAAAGATTCATGTTTAGAAAAAAAAAATAGTGGTGTTTCATCTACTTAGGTAGCACATTTCAGGGAGAATATCAGTATGTGGTGGATCTGCAGGATTGTAACCATGAAATGTTCTCTTGTACTCCTGTAAAAGTACAGCTGCTTTATTGCGTTTAGGTAGTAGAATTTTTTTAGAGTCCTTGGAAGTGTGTGTATTTGTGAGAATCTTACATTTAGCTGCTGTTGGAGATTTTTCCTCCAAATCAAATCCATGAAAATTTAGAGGGAGCAGAAGCAACAGCATCCAAATGCTGTCTGTACGAGCAGGACTCAGACATTTCTCCCTCTGTGCTCCCTGCTCTGCTCCCTGGCTGCTGAAATCTCTCTGAGGTCACTCCAAATTTTTTTTATTTTCTGATTTTGATATGAAATCATCTTGGATATCAGAACATCAAGTCCTAAGTGGTTAAAAGAATCAGCAGGGACCTGCTTATTGATGTAATCTTGCAGTCCTTCCTGAGGGGAGCTACTCCTACCATACTTACCTTGAAACAGAGTTATAAATCTTCTAAGTAATAATTTATTACGGAAATAAACCCAATTCCCTGAAAACAGGAGTTGTAAAGTGAGTTGCTGTAACGTTGTGTACTGCCATCCAGTCACATGTTCTGTTATTTTGGGTGATGGTTTACATTATTTTCATTATATTTTGTCTCTAGATATGTCCTTTCTTTAAAAACTCAGAAGTTACAGATGAGATCAACTCAGGATTTTCTTAAGCCTCACCAAGGGCTGTAATTTTTCGAATTAATCAGTGATAGGTAACACAGGTGTAATTAATTTTAACTTCAGAAGACACAGTCTCTAAGTACCATTTAAACACATTACACTGCCATTACTATGACAATAATGGGCTTTAATTTATTGTCACTTAAAATTTTGGCTATCTTATCCAGCAGCACTAAAAGAAATCCTCCTGTGTTTAAAAATACTCAGCAACAGCTGTTGCTTTACCAGTATGGAAAAAACCCATCACAAAGCATCTGACAAAAAGAGGTTTAGATGCTGGATTTTGGGCTTAAATTTGTTGTTTTGATTGTTGGGTAAAGGTCCGAGGAGGTTTGGTTTCAATACTTGCATAAACTAATGAAAATTTACCTTAATGTTATAAATTGTACAAGGAGTACACTAGGCATGGTGTGGTCTGGAAACACAATTAGCCTGGAACAAAATAAAAGTGCTGGGAAGAAAGTTGAGAATACGGATGGAGTTAAACGCAGAAAGCAGAAAAATGAGTACGAGCTGAGAAGTTCCAACCGTTTAAATAAAGTAAAGATGGAGTCAGAGGTATCTCAGTGTATCTCATTGCCATCAACACTCCTTTGCTCCAAATAATTGGCTTTTTTTCTCACTGTAATGCTTTTTTATTCACTGCTTCTGCTGGATTTGTGGGGAAATGTCAGAGTTCTCCATTCCCTGTCCCATCGCAGTGCTCGGTGTGGAGCTGTCAAAGACAAGAGTTTTGAGTATTGTTGAGCAAACAGTGACACTGGTTTTGGTTTGGCAGCAATGTAAAACTGATAGACTCTGAATTCGCCAATCACACATTATTCCAAGGCCAGTAATGTGCACGTAGAACCTCAAATTCCATCAGTTTGTAGGTTCTAATCCATGTAACGAGTCCCACACACTGATTGTGTTCAAGTCTTGTTTGTATGAATAAAGAAATGGATTTTCCCTACGTGATTAGTGGTTTCATGTGCCTCAGAGTGTGCATGCTGAAATTCAGAAAAAAAATAAGCAAGGTTATCTATCTTCTCCTTTTAGGAAAGATTATAGTGATTAATATCTACTGGGAAGTCCCAGGTTGGAACTTTGTTTTCCATAACTCCAAGAACTTGAGAGTGTGGGTTATTTAAGTTATGTTAGGAGCCATTAATTAGAAACCTATGAAGGATTGTGACAGAGGTTAGAAAAAGGTGTAGTTTGTTTAAATATGGCCTAAAGAACATCCACTTTGGATGATAAGTGAAAACAAATACATTATGTTTTGTTAATTGCAGTGTCTCAAGTCTTAGGGTGGAAATTCCCATGAATGAACTTTATAGACTTTATAAAACTCAGTAGAAATCTCAAGCAAAATTTTCTCCACTTTCAAATTGCTCTATGACAGTCTTGTGAAATGACAAACAAATGGAAGTTTTATTTTGCTAATTTTGAAGCACTTAAAGCAAGACTTGGATAGAATCTGTGTTATTTGGCCATGATGTATCTTACGCTTTAAAATTTTTATTAGTTTCACAAAAGTCAGCTGTTGACAGTGAACAGTGTCAGGTTTTCATCTTTTAAGTTATTTAAAATGACATTTCTGTTCATGTTCTCGCTGAGCAACCAAAGTGCTATTTAACCCAAAAGTTAAACCAGGCCCTCAGAAGTCTGCTATTGCATTTACAACATCACTTGAAAGTTTCTTGAAAGTCTGTAGAGAGAGGAGAAGATTGTGGAGCAGAAAACCACCATTATGGTTATTAATTTTGATAATTACAGTTATTGTAAAAAAAAAAAAAATTGTTCTGAGTGTCTGTGTCTTGTGAGCCCCTTCCACAAACTGTGTTTTTTTCTGGCCTTAGAAGTGAAGTTCAGAAGAGGTCTCCCAAAACCATGGGCAGCCTCATGGGCCACTTCAATGTGGTTTTGAAAGGAATACACGTGAAATAATCACAGGCTTGGATTGCTAGCCAGGTGTAGCAATTTAAAGTTTGAGATGGGGGTCCAAATTAGTCCCCAGATTAGCAGCAGCTTCGTTACCACCTTTGGATTATTTGTTTCTGGGTAAAATACCTGTAAGTGCAGCAAAGCCACCTAAACTCTCATGGGAATGCAGAGAGAAAATGCCCTAGGAGGGAGCCTGGATTTTTTCCCCAGTTGTACTCCCTAGTAGCTTTATTTTCGTGAGACAGGAAGGGTTCTGTGTGGCCATGGGAACAGAGCTGCTGTGAACACCAGGTCCATTTCCCTCTCTGCGTCATTTTCAGCAGAGATTCAAAGCCTTGTGAACAGTTCCAGATGCAGCACGAGTCACCAGAATAAATTGCATTAAAATATATTCTTATTATCTGCTGAATTTGAAAAAAAAAACAACAAACAGTCAGATTTTAGGCTTGTCTGCCCATATGTTTCACAATGATTGATTGGTATTTCTCCACCACCACTAGAGACTTGAACAGCTCCCCAGTCCCATCACCACTGCTCCTCTAGCAGCAAGAAGGTTCTGTTGTACCAAATCCTCTTGGATTTTGGCTGGTTTTGTGAAGCTTTTTACATTGGGCCATGCAGAGGTAGTAGACCAAGTCCAAGTGTACTTTTTGAGTGTCCTGCAGTCAGTAAGCCAACGTGGTCACTGGAAAGAGCTGAACCTGGGACCTGAGAGTCTTCTTGTGCCTCTTTTCTTATTTTGGTTGTTTGGCAGTTTTTTGTAGCTCTACTCCTGCTTTGTGCAGGCTGCAGTTCCTGGTCCCTCAGAGGAATATTTCTTGAGGATGTGTCTGCTGGAGCTGGGAGTCGAGCAAGGAGACATCTTCCATTTCCCATTTTCACCAGGTTCTTTATAAACTCATTGCTGCAGGAATGTTCTTGAAACAGTCTGTAGTTAAAACCCTTGAGCAGCTCCTATTTTATCTGCTTGGAGTCAGGCTGCTGTTCCTTTCCATCAGCCTGGTTTCCTGCTGATCCACAGCTGACCTGGATCCAGGCAGTTTCTATCACAACGTTTCACAGTGCCTCCTAAAGTGCAAAGAAAAAGCTTTAATTTTGGTTTAAAACTGCAGGATTTGAGAAAGATTTTTGCCATTTTGAATTAATCTTCAGCAGTGTTTGGGCCAAACATACTGGACACTCTCCAGGTTTTGTTTTCTCTTATGTAAAGATTTTGACCTTGGTGTGGCAAGTAAATGGAATAAATATAAGCATTAAGATCCAGACATGAGTCAGGGTAATGTGTACATTTGAAAGTCCTAGCAAATTAGCCAAAGGATGATGTCAGCACTCAGATCCTTCTCAATTTTTTGACACTTCGTGATTTTCGGGTTTTGATTTTCAGTTACTTGGTGTTTTTGGTCTTCTTGTGTGATTTGCCGCTCATTGTCATATTTGCCCAGAGATTTTACACCTTTGCATATTAGCAAACTCATAGTTTATATATACTTCTTACCATTACTTAGTAATTTGTTTTAAAAATTAGGCTGGATTTAGTTGTGCTGAATGGAGCCCATGCTCATTGTGATGTGACAAAGATTTTGTCTCTGCTAATAAGGGAAATTTGGATACTGGTATAATTTGGATCTAGAAAAATGCAGTATACCTTTGGGATAGACTGGTTTCCATGACAACCTTCTTTTGTATTTTTTTTAGGCTAGAAGTGATGGGCAGAAGCTGTTTTATTCAGCAGTGGTTAGGTCAGTCTTTGGTTCTGGTTAATTAAACAATGCCAGAATACCAAAAATTGCTGTCTTGTGGCCTCCATGTAACCTGGCTGCAGCAGAGAAATAGATTGGAAGGGCCCAATCCTAAGGGGAATTGGCTAAATATTGGCAATTGTTTTACACTGATCATTGTTCAGCATGGAAACAAATGGATAATCTTTCTTTTTCCAGTTCTGTGCTCCTCTAATCAATCTTTCCAATGCAACAGTAAAGATCAAGGTATTTTGAGTGCTGTGAGCGCCTTAAAGCACTGTGAGCTTGGGCTTTTAATTTCAGATATCCCAATGATCCAGACTTATTTGTAATCTCTGGCCTTCTAATTTTTTTTAATCTTTGCTAATCTACTGTAAATTGTTGTCGTATCCTGTGCACACACACGTATTGCAAAAACATAAGGTCCCACAATGAGTTCTCCCAAATCCTCGTGGCTGCATGGATTTATTTATCCCCATGGATGCGAAGTTCCTATTGTTGTTAATGAGGTTCCCATATATAATACAATGACATTAAGTTTTTTCTTATATAGCTGTAAAACAAATTAAATATAATGATGCAAGTGACCTCATTTGATGAGAGGAGGATGCTAATTTTCTAATCAGTTCAGAGGTGGAGAACTGATTTGCCATATTTCAGAAGAATATTTCCACCTGCTTTAGTTTCGTTACAAATCCATGATTTCTACAGCTGCAGAAGGTGTTCACCACCTATGACTCTGCAGACTGTCACTGTGCAAGTTTTCTTGTGTAAAATCCAATTTTTGGGGGGTGTATCCCTTCCCATTATGAAGGTTCTTCAGATGTTGTCAAGGGTTGTAAGATTTCAGTTTCTTTTCTTTTTTTAATCTGATCATGGAGGGTGTGAATTGCAGACATGCTTTTAATATTGCTTCTTCAAATGAAAAAAAAGAGCACCTTTTAGATTTAATAGATTTTCATTGATTTTTGTACTTTTCCCACACAGCCATTAGCACAGCACCTTGGCAGAATGTGATAATGTTTCAGCATCAGATGAGACTCTGACTTCAGTTATTTACAGGGATTCATGTGCTCTCAAATAGTTTTGCAGCCTTTGAGAAATCCAAATAGTAGCTGGTAATTAAAAGCTCACTTTTAAAAATAATCTAAAAATAATGTAATGTTTTATAATTTTGTTTTTAGGACTTGCTTTGTGTAACTTCGTGTTCATACCTGTTCAGTTAAAGACTTCAAACACTAAAATTAATTATGAAGAAAAATTGATAATTTAATAATAATGGGCATGTTTATACTTTGCTTTGTGTTTTACATTTCCAGGGAGTTCTTTTTGCCTTCCTCTCTTTGGAATTGAAGAAGAACTTACTATTTCATGTTATTTTCAAGCCTGTATAAACTTCATACCTTCACAATACTTACCAGAAAAAATATTTTTATTTACCTGCTGGTTTCTTTCCTCTGTGTTTAGATCTTCAGAACACATCATACCATTGAATTGGAACTTGGCTCAGTAGGATTCTTCTTAAAAATGGATTGTTTAGTCTTTAATTTTATAAGTTTTGAGCCCTGGTCATCTTGGTGTCTTCAAAGTTTGAAGTGAGTGGAGTTTCACTGAATTCCTTCGAAAAAGAAATATTGAAATAAGAGAATCTTTAGGAAGCAAAATGAAAAATAATCTTTATCCAAAAAAGAGCCTCACTCTGTTTTTGAGCTTAGCTTCACAGACTTCTGAGCTGCACAACCAGCCCTGGAATGTCTTTGTGAGGCCAATAAATATATCAATTTGATATATTTCTGTTCCAAGTGTGGTGAAGAACCATCTCTTTTCAAAACTCTCAGGCTTGGATTATGCCCATTATCCAAGGAAGCTCTTTAAGGACTGTTTATTTTACTAACATTGGCCACAATTTTACTCTTCTGCATCAGATGACAGCTCTTCATGTAGAATTTACCTTTTTTCTTTTTTTTAAGGTGTTACCATGTATTTAATTGGAAATACCTTTTGAAACTAGCAAGAGTCATGTACAGCACTTAATTCCTTTGAAAGTGTGTTTATTGTAAATTGAATATTGAGCAAAATTAATACAAGATCTTGCCAACTGAGACGAGTTAATACACAATGCACAGACTGAAATACACATAATTCCATTGGGGCATCACAAAAAGCTGTTTTACGGTGGCAGCAGTAAAAATTAAATGTGACTTCAGCTGCTTCCCCCAGAAGAAGAGAAGTGGTGCCTTCTCCTGGTTGTGGTGATCAACCAGAGCCAAGTGTGGGTGAAGCCCTGCCTTGTCTTTCTATCTTTTCATCATAATCCTTGAAGTTTATCCTTTAATCCCCTCAAATGAGGCTACTTCCAAGTTTCTGGAACAGCAAAAAAAAAAAAAAAACTGGAGATGCCTCAGTGGGAGGCGTGGCATCTCTTAATGCTGACCAAGACCCTCGTGCGCTCGTGGATTTTGCAGAGAGCCCCTCAGGGCCAGCAGTGCTCACACCTGGGCACGGCCACGGGGGCCAGGGGTCCAGCTGCAGGGGCTTTTCCTGGTGCAAAGGGTCGTGCCACTGCCCTTTCCTTCCTCCCACCAACACAGTCTTCAAGCAAATGTTTGAAACAAATACCTTCTCTAAGGCTCTTCTGGAGACCCCGTTGTGAGGGGGAATCTCTGAAACGTGTATGAAACCACTCCTGGCAGGAGCTGTTGCTGGGGCCTGTGGGGTCTGTCACAGGCTGGTTAACATTTGTGAAAAATTGTCTTGGTTTGAAAAGACAGGAGTCTGCTAAGGAAGGCAGGAGCCTCCCTTGGAAGAGGAAATGCACCCCCCTTCCCTCCAAATTAATATAATTCTGAAATTAAGGAGCTTTTTGAGAAAAAAGAAAAAGAATAACAGTTCTTTATTAATATAAACAACAACGGTACCCACTGACAGAGTCAGAATACAACCTGACACCCTGTTCAGGGTGGTGGGAGCAGTCCAGATGAAATGGTTCTGTGAAGCACTGATCGGGTAGAAAGAAAGGTCCTGATGGTCCAGTGAAGGCTCTTGTCCTCTGGAGATCCAGTGGGCCAGAGCTGCTGCACAGTCCCAGAGCCTAGCTTATATCCAGGTGGGAATGCTTGGCTCCTCCCCCCTGGGTGGAGCCTCTTACAATGGGATGAGATGACTCATGAGTCATGTGGTGGGTTCTTAATGGCCCATTAGCAGAGATAATGGGCCCTGGATAGCAGGAGATAACAAACAGTGCCCCAGCTGTTTGAACGGCTGTGGAGGTGGTGATAGAATAAACCTATTTTTAACCTAGGACAAAAATAAAGGAAAAGCTTGCACCCAGAGATGAACCGAGGGTTTCTCTTAAGACAGTTTCGAGCTGTTCCTTGGACCTTTCTAAAATAATTCCTCCAAACTCTTAATTTCAGTCGCTCGCTGCAGTAAAAAGGATCAGATGTTCTCTGCCCTCAGTTTTGTCTGACCTCAGTACCTGCTTGTAAGTCATAAATTAAACAATTTTGGAGTAAGAAGTTCTTCTTCCAACATAACTTAATTTTGAATGAAATTGACGTAAATCTCATTAAGTGAGATTTAGCTGGGACAGATGTAAGCACTGTAGATGGCTGTAAGTGCACTCTCTTCCCTTAAATTCTGGGAAGGTTTCAACGATTCAGCTTGTTCCATTTCTTAAAAAGGACTTTATCCTAGGGGTTTATTTCCCCTTTTGCTACCAGGCAGTAAAAAGAGTCCATATATTTATTTATATTTATATTTAAATATAAATTTTATATTTACCCCACCTCTCTCCTCCAGTGTTAGCTAGCAATACTGTAATTACAGGGCTTTTGTTTTTCTCCCTGCTGAATAAAATGAATCATTCCTGTTCATGATACAGGTATTTTTTCTGTGGTATCTGTGATCCCTGGCATTTCTTTGTAAGAGAAGCAAGTGATGTCCCACCCTTAATGTTTCCTTTCCTGCTGCTGAGGGAAGAGGAAGGAGTTGACAGTTTACACACAAGGTCTCCTCAGTCCCCAGAGAAGTTATATCCTGCTTGGTCTGGAGGTTTTCCCCCCCCACCAAGTACAGACTGCTGATTTCTATTAAGATATTCCTCATTGTTATTACTACACCAAAGAAAGTGCTATTTATTTAAATACATAATGGATGTGCAAGGTTGTAGCTGTTAGGAACCATTAAATAACAAGGTGACTTTTCAGGGAAGCTTCATTTGCTCTTTTTGAAAATATATGTTAGGAAAGGCTTAAGTTTTACTTTGGTGATAGCTTTCCCCCCCTTTTCTTATTTATTTAACTATTTAAATTTTGGATAGTCATTGCTATAAAGCTGAAAAAGTCATTACTATTAAGTACCAGTGCCTCAAGGTGTTGGATTTAGCTTCAAAACGACCCTGTGCAACACCTGTAATAGCTGTAAATATTAATATTTCTGTTTCAGTGGTGTTAGTTAAAGTCTTAACTGCAGCAGTGAAGCACAACTTGACTCAGTTTGTCAGAACTGAGACATCTTAACTTGTGGAAATTCAGTTCAGAAGGTCTTTGCTGTATGGTGTGGCTCTGAAACTGATTTAGTGCTACATAACTGCTGTGCTTATGCCTTATAAATCTAAGTGGTGCAGACCAGGTGGGCCTCTCCCTGAGGAAAAGTATGAGGACAAAATGAACCTCATTTTAAATAAGGGTTAAAATATTTTCTGAGCTGTGATGAAATCATTGTTCAGTGTTTTCCCTTTTCTGAAGCAAAATCGGTGTGCTCAGAAATTCCGAACTCCGAAACTGCCAGCTCTGGAGTTCAGAATATACAATGGGAATGAAAAATGTCTATCTTTAGGCTTGGTGTGGGAGGCATTCTTTGAATATTCGTATCTTAATTTCAAAGACGTTGAATACTATCAAGATAAACAGATTTCTGTGCCCAGCACTTTGGGGATCTCCAGGTGAAAGGAAACTTGCTCTTCATATGGATATTTAATGACAGTGTCAGTATAATAGGCCAAAAATGAAAAGCCTTACTGAATTACAAATGGATTCGAAGCAGTTCTGATTTTCCGATTTTTTTTTTTTTCAGCCTACTGGAGCAATTTTCTGAACAAAAAGCACAACAGGGCATGTGAAATGAATAATAATATAAGGGTGTGAGAGTAATTATTGCTTCATTATTTGGAACTCCTTTCTTTCCAGGGAGGGAAAAACCCCCTAGAATAAAGTTTTCTTGTTGTCTTTGTCCTCACCTTTTAGAATACTCGCATTTTGTCTGTATCTAGGGGTGCAGAGTTTGTGTTTTGGGCTGGGGCTGCAGGCTCAGTGCATCACCTGCGGGCCAGATAAAGGGCTGTGCCCAGGGGAATGTTAAAGTTTAAAAATTCGTGTGCTGCTTAAAAACCCTTTTTTATCCCAGGGTGATCTTTAGTCCCTTTTGTGGTCTTTGCAACATGTTATCAGGAAAAAAAACCCAAATAAATGAAAACAGAGAAATTGAATGGTTTAGGGCCTTTATTTCTAAATGTAATGGTCATTGCCTTCTAAATGAAGGAAAAGGTGGTTGTTAGGGCCACAATTTGGGGGGTTGTGTGAAGGTTAGATTTTGTTCTTGCTTAGCTGCAACTGATAAGAAAAATTGTGGGTAAACATTCTGTGAGTTCACAGTTTGTCCTGGTTTTGGGACAGTGTGCTGGTATCAGGGGCCACAGATGCAGAGGGGCTGTGCTGGGAGAAGCTGGGAACTGTTGCATGTTTGGCAGGTGATTAATGACAGGCTCTGTGAGGAGTCTGAAAAAACACGCTCAAACAGATGTATTTGAGCACAGATTTAGAGTATGTAATGTTTTGAATGTGGTAAACAGTAAAATAAACCCAATCTCTTATTTTTGGGGAGAACTTCGGTCTATTTAGCATTAATTCCTGGCAGAGTTATCCTCCCTTTCTGTGCAATTAACACGAGCTGAAATTTAACCCTTCACTAACATTTAGTTTCAGGGAGGAAGAGATGGGGAAGGTTTTGTGCACATGTGTACTTTTCAGTTTGCTGGGAGTGATGTATTGTTTTTGTGGTGTGAGTTTGTGGTGTGCAGGGCTCCAGCTTAGGTAGGGTCCCCATGACAAAACCTGGCTGGTGGTGCTGGCCTCTGTCCAGCTCATCCTCCTGCTTCCTGGAGAATTCCTCTTCAATAATTTAAACTTGTTTTGTTGTTCACAGCACTCTGTAGGTATGTTCAGAACCATGGCCAAATGCTGCTAGGTCTGGCTGGAAATAATAGCTGTGTTTCTTAAATGGGTTAACAAATTGGAAAGAAATATTTTGGGTTATTTTCTTTTTTCTTCCCCCATTTTTTTGCCCTTTAGGTGTTGTACATGAGTGTCCCTAATGCGGTGTTTGTCCGCAGTGAGAAGCAAAGGAATTTGATCCACATGCGTTAAATCACACTATTCCTGTTGCTTCTGAATGTGGTGTGGGGACTCGTGTGGTTTCTCTTTGAAAAACAAGATCCTGTAATTAAATCCTGAGGCTCCACACACCCCGTGTCACAGTGGCTTCTTGATGCATCTCGATTTCCTCAGAACACAAAAATCCGAGTGCCTCAGCTCCTGGTGGAAGGCAAAGCTCCAGCATGAGACACACTCTGAAATGTCTCAGCGTGATGATGAAATGGTCCTGGTTTATCATATAAGCACAATAAAACAACACATGTATTGCAACAGTAGGGAGAGGATGTGTAAAGGTAAAATTTTGCCAGTTACGCTTTTAGTTACTTTGTTTTCTACACCTTTAGGTCTTGTCTGAAATTAAAACCCTCTGATTGGCACATAAAATAATTCTGAGCTGTGGTTTAGATACAGAAGGCGTTACAGAATACAGAAGCTGGAGAAATTGTGGCAGGGAATCCCTCCGTTCTCATGAATTTTATCTTTTAGGATGAGGACTGTGCCTGTGGCAGAGACAGGATACCAGGAGGGACACTTTCATTCCTCATTGGTTTTTGCCAGTAAGAGTTAAACTCAAAAATGTGTTTTTCCACGCTCCCAGCCTTAGCAATAAAGTAAATCAGAAGATGTAAAAAGGACCGGTGGATCGAGGAATTGGGAGGAGCCTAAAGAAGGCAAGAAAACAAGATATTTATTGGACAGAAAAGAAAAGGAAGTGAGAACAGAATAAGCCAAAGCAAAGAAGTAGATTTTCCAGGTGCTGCAGCTGTCACTGTTGATCATGCTGGGGTGGTCAGAAAAGCCCAGCTTGTGCTGAATAGCTCTAAACTCACTTATTTTGTGTGTCCGGTGTTCCTTTGCTGGGAAGGTTTGCTCCTGTGAAGATTGAAAATGGGGCAAAACTTCACTCCTCTGTATTTTTTTTTACCTTCAGATGGTCCTTGCTTACATTTTTGCAGAGTTGCCCCTTAAATTACTTACTGTAACTTGATTTTTAAAAAATCCAACATACCAAGAATGAATTGAGGTAACTACAGTCCAAAGTACCTAATACAGATGAACAACATGGGAAACTTGATGCCTTTGACACAAATCTTAATATTGACACAAAAATACTTACATCCTGAGCACTGAAAAAGCTACTGCATTTTTAAAATAGCGCTGAATGTTAATAACACAGCAGGGTCAGTCACTAAGCTTCCATGAATTTGGCGTTGGGTATTTTGTTTATTTTTCGGGCTCTGGATATTTCCTAGATTGGGAAATCCCGCAGCCGAAAGCACTCCCAAAACAAACCGAAGAATAAAAGCCCAGATTTGGGGTTTTATGAAGCAGCCTCTTAAATTCAGAACAATGAAGCAAAATGAGCAGGGCAAGCACATGGAAAACACTCCTTACAAGGAGCTGTTTTATCTCCTGGCGTGTTCTCCCAGAGGAAGTGATGAAATCGTGGCTAATTCTGGATGATTTAAGCACAGAATGGAGGAGGCACAGGCAGTGAGGTGGTGCCTCAGGGCAGCTGACCTGGTATTCCTGGTCCATCCAGAGATGGAATTCAGCTTTAATCCCGGAGCTGTTCAGCCCCTGGTTGCTCACGTAGGGCCGTTCTTTATATTAATGTGCTTCTCCTTTATTCAGGAAGTGTCTAATGGCGTTGGGGGGAGGGGAAACTCATTAGCTTCCTTCCTGAGTAATATAATTTTTATTTCCTGTTGTAGCAGCAGCCTCAGCCAAAAGCAACAGCCTAAAAAGTGCATGGGGGAGGGTTGCCTGCGCAAAACGTTCCCATCTCTGGAGTGAAATGCTGGCTACAAGGATTCTGAGACCCGTGGGCAGTTTTAAGATGCTCTTTGCAGTTGGATTTTGAACTTTCTGCCCTTTCTTCTTTAATTGTGGGGGTGGAGGTGACTCAGAACTGCACTAATGGGAGCATTTGCATTTACCTTCCCCATCCTCCTGTCCTCCTGAGCCCCCCGAAGGTCACCCCAAAAAGCCTTCTCCCAGCTCCAGGCCTTGGTGGGACCTGTGGGGTCAGAGCCTGGCCAGGCTTGGGGTTTTTGGGGTGCCCCTAGTCTCCCTGCAGGTACCACACATCTTTCTCTGCATGTCCCAGCTGTGGCACGACTTAAACTGGAAAATACGGAGCAGCCTTTCCTTGCCTCCTGTAATTTTGTCTTGGCACTGTGTTAGAGCAAAAACTCTTTTTATTTTATTTTAAAACCTTGTTTCCTGCTCCAAAATAACCAATACACTTAAAGCTTGAGTGCTTGAGGAGCATCACAGGAATGGGCAATGGTAGAGCTGAGGGTTGTTGAGGATGAGAAGGATTTAACAATTACACTGAGAAAAGTAATAAAATACTGTTTGGGTTTTTTTTTTTTACAGTGCTTTATCAAGTGTGCCTTTGTCATTGTCATGCTAAAAATGCACACACTGTCCTGGGCATAAAGAAGGATTTTAAAAATAGTTGAAAAACCTGTACAAGTTAATTAGTGTGGCTGATAACAGTTTGTGATAGTGTTACCTTAGCCTGAGAATTCTTTCCAAGCTTCATATTGTATCTATTTAAACTCATGTATTTGTCACCTTTTCACACATTGTACTGTGTTTTAGGCTGGTTTTCAGTCTGAAAATTACAAGTTGTTTCATGCAGTCTGCTCTAGCTAGACTTTCACCAATCTGAAGTAGTTGTGCTAAATGTCAATTTTGCTATGTGTACAATAGCACGAGGTGTGCTGCAAACACAAGTTCATACAGGAATAGCACCAAACTGGGGCCACTAAGGGAAAAAATAACCCCTTGATTTTCCTTCTTCTGCACAAACTTTGCACCTTTCTCTTGGATTTTCAGGCTGGAGTGGTAACATTTTAATTAGGCAGCAGATGAAATAGACCTGAGTAGGAATGAAATACTCCAGGTATTTTAAAGAGGTAAGAAGTTGAGTGCATAGAAAATAAGAACAGCCTCTGTTGTGTATGATCTTGATTACTAAAATATCCATGGAAATGGTAATGCAAGAAATGAGAAAAAAGTGTGTTTTCTGGAAAACAGATCCTGGAAAGTCCCTTCCATGGAGTGGTGCTTGCAGGGAAAATCAAAAGTGTTTTCTGTTCATTTCACATGAAGCTGGAGGCACAAGGGACATCAAGCACACAGGTGAGCAGCTCCAAAGGTAATTGCAGGAAAGAAACTTCTCCATCCCAGGAATCTGCAGTCCCTTTCATCAGCACTTGCTCTGTGCAGGCTATTAGGGTAGATGAAGCAGTTAAATGAAGTACTACAATTATCCACTGTTACCTGACACTTAAGTTTTGTCAGCTTTTGTGAGAAGCATGAATATCCCTCCCCTGGGACCCCTCTGCCTGCAGAAAACTGCTTATTTTTGTGTGATGGGCTGCAGTCCCCAGAGAGTGAGAAGGCTGGAGTTGTTTTGCGGGGTTGGAAGGCTTAAAAGTGGAAGTGAAGAAAAGGAAATGGTGGAATGGGGGAGCTTCAGGGTTCTGTGCCTTGGCTGCCATTTAGAGCAATCCCAATGAAAGCCACATTTTCCTCCTCCTGGAAAATGCCTCTGTCGTAGTTTAGGATGGGAAGAATGCTTCAATTGACTTCAATTCTCATTTTCTTTTGTTTCCAGCCTGTACATTACATAGTTCTCATTCTGCTGTGTTTTAACCTGAGCTTAAACTTAATTCCAAAGACACTGTGGGCCAGGGGCTGTTCAGGTGGCACATGGGTGACTGCTGCTCTCCTGTAGATAATTTTTTAAAATAACGGAGCTAAACTGGATCTGTCTGTACTTTTCCTTCTGTAAGCCTCTCTGTGTTAGCTGAGGAGGAAGCCAGTTTTTTATATATAGTGAAATATGGATTATTGCAACCACTAAGTGCTCACATTAATCTCGGGTGTTTTAGGCCATCTTGGACACAGTGCTGAGGTAAAGGTGACTCTGACAGATCTGCACTCACACACTCAGTCAGGGACCTTGGGGAAACAGGCTTGCCTTTGTTTTGGATCTGTGTAATGTGACCTGATTTATTTACATAAACAAGGGGTTTTTTACCTGCTTTACTTTATAACAGTTCCTTCCCTGCGAAATGTGCATTTTTAGTGAAGATACATATACACATAATTCTCATTTAAACCCAGTCTGTTTCTATATGCAATCTGTGCATGTATAAAACTGTTTATGAAGGCAATTTTTCATACCATATTCCTGGGTTTAGCTGATTTTCTTTTTCTTTTTTTTTTCTTTTTAATGAAGTGCAATGAAGAATTACATGGTGAAGCAGAAGTTGCAGCAATCATTCTTGCATCAGCTGAATTTTGAATCTTGTTCCTTGTATAACATAATGTATTTAAAAATACACTCTCAGTGTTGCTGTTTTCTGTGTGGGTGACCCAGTAGTCCATGGACCAGCCAGGTGGAAAAGCTGTGCGTGGATCAGCATCCCTTCAGTGTCTGTGTGGGCACCACCTGAAAACCCAATTAATAATAAAATAAGCAGAAGAATAAGATTTTAAAGGTGTGTTTAAGGGCTGGAGGAGGTAGTTAACCCTGAAAGATTCAAGCTCTCATTATCACTGCTGTGGATTTTCTCACCACAGGGTGTAAAATAATTGGTTCTCTTAGGAGGAGCCACCTGAGACAGGTTCACCTGCTCTGCTGTGTGACTGGGGGAGCAGCGAGTTTGGTCATGTTTGGAGCCAGGGTTTTTCCTGGAAGGGCTGCTTCTCCTCCCCAGCCCTGGGGTAGGTGCTGGGCGCTCACAGGCTTGGTTTCCTTGGATCAAATTCCCAAAGAAACTGAATTAAGGTGGTTTTTTTTGGAAGGACATCCAAAAATCAGGTTCTTGGAGGACCGAGTCCTGCNGGGGTTAGGGGTGCTGGGTGACGCTGAAGTTAAATGAAATCCTGGCTAATGGCTGTCTGAGGAATTTCTGGCTTTTTCTTTCTGTTTTTCTCTGCTGTACGTCAACCTGTCAAGCCAAGCTTGCTGCTGTGGGGTGCCCGTGTGGTGCCTCTGCACCCTGCATTGTGGGGATGCATGTCATGAGCATGTGCAGCTCATTTCAGGGGGGCTAAAAATAAGAATCATTGGGAACTGGGAAAATGAGCTTCTCAAGGTATGGACTGGAGCACATGTGGTTGATGTTAGACTTTTCTTTGTGTCCTGCTGGTGGCTGAGATGAGGGATGGATGGATGGATGGATGGATGATGGATGGATGGAGGGATGGAAGGATGGATGATGGATGGATGGAGGGATGGAAGGATGGATGAGGGATGGATGGATGGATGCATGGATGGAGGGATGGATGGATGGATGGAGGGATGAAAGGATGGATGCATGGATGCATGGATGGAGGGATGGAAACTCCTTGAATTCTGGTACCCCCTGGGACAGGCTGGGGGTCTTCTGTTGCTGTTTGACTACTCCGTATAATTCCTTTATAGCAAATAACCACCAGCATGAAAATGTGAGGTCTCCATAAGCACAGTGCCTAATTCTGGTTTAGCACTTAGAGGTGTTAACTCTCTGCTCAACAAGTTACATTTATCCAAAGATAGATATTCAGGCAACATGAGAAAAATGAGATACTTCAGGGGCTAGCTTTCCATGAGTTTTAAATTTATCCTATTTTTCTTCAAATGAACACGTACTTGTTAGGGGAATTAAGTATTTATTCATCAGCACCTGCACACACAAGAAGTACCACTGGTTTTAAAGCAATGAAATGCAGTTTAGAGACTCCAAAGTGTGTATTGTTATGTGTTATGTACCACTAATTCTATTGATAATGGAGCTACTGTTCAAATAAACCCCCCAAATGGATGCTTCAGTGAGTTTTGTCTATGAAAATGTGCTGTCAGAATTACAGTGTTATGAAGTCACATGTTTCCACATTTTAGGGCAGAGTAATAACTTGTGGAGNCTTTTTAATGAAGTGCAATGAAGAATTACATGGTGAAGCAGAAGTTGCAGCAATCATTCTTGCATCAGCTGAATTTTGAATCTTGTTCCTTGTATAACATAATGTATTTAAAAATACACTCTCAGTGTTGCTGTTTTCTGTGTGGGTGACCCAGTAGTCCATGGACCAGCCAGGTGGAAAAGCTGTGCGTGGATCAGCATCCCTTCAGTGTCTGTGTGGGCACCACCTGAAAACCCAATTAATAATAAAATAAGCAGAAGAATAAGATTTTAAAGGTGTGTTTAAGGGCTGGAGGAGGTAGTTAACCCTGAAAGATTCAAGCTCTCATTATCACTGCTGTGGATTTTCTCACCACAGGGTGTAAAATAATTGGTTCTCTTAGGAGGAGCCACCTGAGACAGGTTCACCTGCTCTGCTGTGTGACTGGGGGAGCAGCGAGTTTGGTCATGTTTGGAGCCAGGGTTTTTCCTGGAAGGGCTGCTTCTCCTTGCCCCAACCCTCCCCAGCCCTGGGGTGGGTGCTGGGTGCTCACAGGCTTGGGTTCCTTGGATCAAATTTNATATGCAATCTGTGCATGTATAAAACTGTTTATGAAGGCAATTTTTCATACCATATTCCTGGGTTTAGCTGATTTTCTTTTTCTTTTTTTTTTCTTTTTAATGAAGTGCAATGAAGAATTACATGGTGAAGCAGAAGTTGCAGCAATCATTCTTGCATCAGCTGAATTTTGAATCTTGTTCCTTGTATAACATAATGTATTTAAAAATACACTCTCAGTGTTGCTGTTTTCTGTGTGGGTGACCCAGTAGTCCATGGACCAGCCAGGTGGAAAAGCTGTGCGTGGATCAGCATCCCTTCAGTGTCTGTGTGGGCACCACCTGAAAACCCAATTAATAATAAAATAAGCAGAAGAATAAGATTTTAAAGGTGTGTTTAAGGGCTGGAGGAGGTAGTTAACCCTGAAAGATTCAAGCTCTCATTATCACTGCTGTGGATTTTCTCACCACAGGGTGTAAAATAATTGGTTCTCTTAGGAGGAGCCACCTGAGACAGGTTCACCTGCTCTGCTGTGTGACTGGGGGAGCAGCGAGTTTGGTCATGTTTGGAGCCAGGGTTTTTCCTGGAAGGGCTGCTTCTCCTCCCCAGCCCTGGGGTAGGTGCTGGGCGCTCACAGGCTTGGTTTCCTTGGATCAAATTCCCAAAGAAACTGAATTAAGGTGGTTTTTTTTGGAAGGACATCCAAAAATCAGGTTCTTGGAGGACCGAGTCCTGCTCTGCCTCTGCTGTGTGTGGAGGAGGGATGGAGGGATGGATGGAGGGATGGATCCATGGATGGATGGAGGGATGGATGATGGGTGGAGGGATGGATGGATCCATGGATGAATGAATGGAGGGATGGATGGAGGGATGGATGGNGGATGGATGGAGGGATGGAAGGATGGATGAGGGATGGATGGAGGGATGGATGGATGGGTGGATGGATGGATGGATGGAGGGATGGAAGGATGGATGAGGGATGGATGGATGGATGCATGGATGGAGGGATGGATGGATGGATGGAGGGATGAAAGGATGGATGCATGGATGCATGGATGGAGGGATGGAAACTCCTTGAATTCTGGTACCCCCTGGGACAGGCTGGGGGTCTTCTGTTGCTGTTTGACTACTCCGTATAATTCCTTTATAGCAAATAACCACCAGCATGAAAATGTGAGGTCTCCATAAGCACAGTGCCTAATTCTGGTTTAGCACTTAGAGGTGTTAACTCTCTGCTCAACAAGTTACATTTATCCAAAGATAGATATTCAGGCAACATGAGAAAAATGAGATACTTCAGGGGCTAGCTTTCCATGAGTTTTAAATTTATCCTATTTTTCTTCAAATGAACACGTACTTGTTAGGGGAATTAAGTATTTATTCATCAGCACCTGCACACACAAGAAGTACCACTGGTTTTAAAGCAATGAAATGCAGTTTAGAGACTCTAAAGTATGTATTGTTATGTGTTATGTACCACTAATTCTATTGATAATGGAGCTACTGTTCAAATAAAACCCCCAAATGGATGCTTCAGTAAGTTTTGTCTATGAAAATGTGCTGTCAGAATTACAGTGTTATGAAGTCACATTTTTTCACATTTTAGGGCAGAGTAATAACTTGTAGAGCACAGACTTGGAAAGCAGAGATGTATCCATGGTTGGTATCTTAGTAAATGATTATGAAAGAGCAGTTTCATGACATGAAGGTCCAGAGAAGAACACCCAAATGAACAATTTTTCAGGCTCTGGAGAAGCAGAAAAACATTTTTGTCATGAAGTAAATTCTGCAGTTCAGGTCCTTCTGAAGTAAAATTTAGCTTTTTGTGCATATGACTTTTCCAGTCAGCTACAGATGGAGACAAAAATCCGTTTTGAATTGTGAGGGAATTACTGAGGGGTTTTTGGTGTGTTTTCCTTTCTGAAGTTGTGCATATATTGCCAGCATTGCTGAATCACTCCCGGGCGACCTGAGGATAACCCCAAACCAGGCTACTTTGCATTTCGTAATCAAATTTTAGTCTTTCAGCTCACAGCATATTTGTTCATTTGTTTCATAACTTGGAAAGGACAGAGAGATCCAGAAAAACTTTCATCTTAATAATCACTGTATTCCTAAAATGGAAAAGCACTTGACTTGTGTGGAGTGCTGGGCCATGAGAACTGGGATACAATACTCTGGCAATCTTAAAATCTTTGGAAAATAAAATGGGTTTAACAATTAGATTAATTAAATGATTAAAAGACACTGTGCCAACCACTTAATTGCTAGGGGAAGCCGGAGTATGAGATAGTCTTGTCATACTAGTCCAATTAGCACAATTGTACCAACCATGAATTATCTGTAGAGCGTGGAAAAAAATGGAAGCGCGCGCTGGGGAAGAAGGAGGGAAGGATGAGCAGCCATCACCCCCTTTGCGCAGCGCGGCGTGCCTTGAGCGCAGGCAGCATCTGGAATTTACAAATCCAGCTGGAGACGGAGCCTGTGGGGTTCGGATCGCCCCCCGTGTGAGGAGGAGCACGTTCCTGGGGCAGGCAGGGGTCAAACCCGTGGCGTGCAGGTCTTGCTGCGATGCTGCAGGGAAGCAGGAGGGGAGCGTGCGGGGGATCCTGCGGCTGCCGAGCGAAGCCGCCTCGGTCTCCAGGGAGTCTGGAGGAGGGGTGTAAGTGTCACTTCTGGAAAAGAAGTCATTTTGTTGAAATATCACTGCAACTCGGCTCCAGGCTTCAACAGCAGCAGCGTTTTGTGTCCTCAAGTGCCTTTTGTTGTCGGCAGCGTGGAGGTTCCTGCTGGGGCTGACGGTGCTGCTGCAGCTCAGGGGGTCCCGGGCTGGGACCCTCACCCTGCACACCTGGCTGGGCAGCACAGGCCTGGGAATTCACCTCAAACGAGTGCCCTTGCCTTCACAGAAAACGGGCTGGAAGCATTGTTCGAGGTGTCATTTTTGAATCTCCATGAAGAAGTTCACTGAGAGAGTGATTGGGCACTGGAATTGTCTGCCCAGGGATGGGCAGAGTTGCTGTGGAGTCCCCATCCCTGGAAGGTTTTAACAGAGCCTGGGCATGGCACTCAGTGCCGTGGTCTGGGTGATGAGAAGGTGTCGGGTCACAGGTTGGACTTGGTCATCTCAAAGGTCTTTTCCAACCTGGCTCGTTCTGTAATTCTGTGTTTCTGTAGCTGGGGAAAGCCAGGTATTCTGCTTTTCAGTACAGGTCTGTTTTGGAAAAAAAAAGAAACAACAGAAGAATGGGCAGAAATTCAAAAGAATGTTGTAGGTTTGTTTCCATATCTACAACACAAATTACTCTTGCTCCTTTTTGTAGGTGGACAGTCCATTGATACCTATTCATAGTACTGATTTTATTAACTTCCGGGCAGTAATGAAGGTTTCTTTTAAATAACTTATCTTTATAACCATAGTTTTGATATAATCTTGCCTATAAGTTATGTTCTAAATAATCCAAGAAGCAGGAGCTGAGAGACAGGATGGAAACACTGTCTCTTAACAAGAATTTGAAGTCCTTTTATTCACTGATAATGAAGCTTTCCTCAAAATTAATTTCTATTCCAACACAGTAGCCAGTTTTCAGCACTGTAATGCAATTTCTGAGCTCAGCAGGATGAAAGCCCCAGACTGGGCACTGGGGTACAAACTGTGATCCCCCTTCAGATACGAGGAAGCTTTGCTGGAGTGAGGCTGGTTTGGGGTTAGGATTATTTCTTGGGGAAGAAGGATGGGTGAAGTCCCAGAGGGCACCTTCATCATCATCATCATCATCATCATCACCATCGTCACCCTGTCTTCTGGTGCAACCCTTTTTGTGTTTCCAAGAAAAGTATTAAATGTGGTGGTTTTTTTCATCTTTATTAATGGCATCATTATTTTTATTATTTTTTATTACCTGTAAATAAGATGGAGTGAAGAGAAATAGAATGCCAGAGTCCAGATGAAACCACAGGAAGCTGGGATGAGAGGAAAACTGAGGAGTTGCAAGGAATGACCTTCCGCAATTACACTTCTCAGACTTGTGCTGTCATGTGAATGCCTTCCTGTTACACAACAGAAATTAAGCAGTTTAGACAAATATATATCAGTGGAGCTATGCCAGGATTTAATTAGGTCTCACGATCCAAATCTTTCGAATTACCTGGCTCTTTCAGTGTGATGAATCCACCTTTTTTGGGCATGACCTTCCAATCTCCGTTGAGTAAACCAAGGCTGCTCAGTCTGAGGATTTTGGCTTCTTTGTGTACAGCCACGTGTTCAGAGGCTTTGTAAAAGGCACAGAGACTTAATTAAAGTGTTGGGAGTTTTTTAAAATTTTATTTATTTTATTGTTCAGAGTGATGATTAGTTTTATGTTCTGTCTTGGAGAAAACGAGGAGGTTGCTAGTGGTTAATCAGTGTAGTTCCTTTAATACATCTTTAATTTGTGATGTGTACAAAGAGGGAAGGTCTGTTACAGGAACCAGCTGATGTCCTAGAAACACTTGATAAGTTACAAGCTGAAGTGTTTACAAAAGGAAATTTGGTATTTTTCTATGGTATTGGCTGCAGTATGTCTGGCACTTCAAAGCTATCAGTGACCAGAAATTAGACATGTGGTAAATATGACTGGAAATAGTAATCATCCGTCATTTGTCTTTCCAGAAAAAAAAAAAAATCAACAACTACATTTGAATTCCTTACTTCTCATAATTTCCTGAGTTAATGTACTGGATATGTATCCTCTGCCCCAGAAATGAAAAGAAGAAAAAAAAAAGGCAACAAAAAAACCCCCCAGAAATTGTTTAAGTTTTGACATTTTCTGCTTTTCCTTCTGACTGTGCTGCTCTCACCAGCGTTTCAAACATGGTTGTAGTTTCCCTGCATTGTCCTTCACATTCCACATTTGCTGTTCAATTTGTTTCATTAACCCAATGCCAGTGTATACAAAAATATCCTGAGATGTTGATCACTTCTGCTCTGGTTCAGCTGATTGTGTCTACCATCCAGGGCAGAATATCTTTGTCTGGAGGCTGCATGTTTCAGTTGCTTGTATGAGTATATGAAAAGATTATATTCCTAAATGGTAAGAGTAGATTTAGGGCTGGTGTGGAGGAGGGTGGGGCAATGAGGGAATTGGGTGTCCAACACTTTTATTTGTAGGGTCCAACTCCTCCCCTCCATCATCCGGTAGATTTCATCATTTGCCCTCAGTGACAATTCTTAAAAACAGAAGTCTCCTTTGAGTGGACAAATTTAGTAACATGTGGTAAACTGCTTACTTTGGATAAAAATAAGGAAGTCTTGCTGTAAGCAAAATACCTGAAATTGACTGTCTTGGTGAAAAAAAGAGCCAGGTGAGGATTTTTGTGAAGTCAAGTAATTTCTTTGTAGCATTCTTTGGTTTCAGATGAAAATCTTTGTAAGCTTCCCTCATCAGCCACTTCTTGGGATGGCCTCAAAAAATGACCATTGCAGGTTTATCCCTGGATTTTTATACTTCAGATACTGTACTAGTGGAATAGCTAAATGATTTTACTTTACATTTTATTTACTTTGTGATTTCTTTATTATAAAATCCATCCTAAACCACAGCTAGTTTTATTAGTTACTATAATAATTTATTTTTGCATTGCCCGGAGTAGCTTGGGTAGAGAAGGAATGACCATAATAACTTTCACTCAAGTACACAGTTTTAATTAATAATTGTAAATTATTATAAATTCATTAGTATCATTTCATTATTTTAGCTACAAAAGCAAATACAGATTTCCATTTTTAAGGAGGTAAGATACTGTACAATGAGTTTATACCATCTAAATTTTCTGATTTCATCTTTTTATGAAAAGCAGGGAAAGAAATTTGCAAATATTTAAAATGTCAAACTAATGGAAGTATAAATGATGAACAACTTGTAAGGCATGCAAAAGGAGGCCATGGTTTGCTATGGGACCGTGGAAAAAGAATGAATAATTCATCAGGATAGAATAAATAAGAATATTTCCATGCAGCAGTTGCAGGTTTGTTTATTGATCTACCTGGTAGAAGTTCTTAAAAGATTCATTATTTAGCACAAGCCAGAAAATGTAATATACCCAAAACACTGAAAATGCTTTATTTCTGGCTTTGGGACTTCATTGCCCATCAGGGAAGAAAATCCCAAACAAACGTGAGAACAGAAAAAAAACCCTGTGCATTGCATAATGAAGGGTAGAAATTGAGGTTTCTGTAACGCCTGGGAGTGTTGCAGGATGCCTGTGACTGCAGAATTCCTACAATTGTGGAATGGTACTGCAGGTGTCAGTAGGACTGAGCTGCTGGGGGTTTGCACAGGTGTCTGTGACCTGGGAGCGTCCTCGAGCCTCAGTCACTGAAAATCCCCTCACAATCAAACCCAGCACATCGAGTCCCTCCCTGCCAGCTCCTGGTGATTCACCAGGGAGCAGGGCTGGGTTCCTCTGGTATCAGTGCCAGGGGAGATTCTGTCTTTCCAGAAAAACCCCACACCTCTATGAGACAATGATGAAAATGTTATCTTGAGGTACAAAGCCTTCTTACAAAGCCTTCTTAGGACAGTAAATGGCTAACAGTCACAACTTTTATCCTTTTCTCCCTCCATTTTGGAATACTCATAATCTCCCCCTCCCCCTCTATTTTTTAACTAAATTTGCCATTTCATTTAAAACAAAATCAGAGTGGGAAAGAGCAGGAACTGTCAGCAGCAGGGCGCTACATCCCTGTGGGAGCTCTGCATCCCGAGAGGCCGTTCCCTGCCCTGTGACCCCACGGACGTGGCAGGGGGCACATCCCGTGGCCAGTGACACATCCCGTGGCCAGTGGCACATCCCGTGGCCTGTGACACATCCCATGGCCAGTGGCACATCCCATGGGCAGTGGCACATCCCGTGGCTGGCGAGGTGGCTCAGCCCAGGGCACTCAGGGATGAGGGGGCAGGGAGGGATGGTGCCACAACAAAGCCCATCAGTGCCCCTTTAATGGGCTGCTCCTCCTTGGTCAGCCACGGCAGCTCAGGCTCTTTGGGGCATTTGGAGATGCTCAGGCTTTTAACATCATCGATTTTCTCCATCAGTGGTGCTGCTGTTGTCATCCTTCATCCAGAAAACCTGTACCTGCAGAAGTGCATCCAGCGTGCTCCACTCAGACTGTGCCTGTCACGGGTTTATTGGACATTGATGCTTAAAGAGCTCGTATTTTCTTAAAAGAACCAAACAGAAACAAACCAACAGCTTTTGCTTCTGCTTTCCTTTGGAAACGGAGATGATACAAAAACAATTATTTGACACGAGTGGCAGTGGCTGGCAGAGCACCACCTTTTTGGGCCACAGCTCCCCAGGCTGCTCTGGCTGCTTTGTGGTGGCCTCTCCCTGGATGATTTGTGGTGATGATTCCAAAGTGTTTGCTGCATCCAGCTCACCTGGCTGGCTTTCTCTGTCAGCTGCAGTTCTACAGTGTTCTAGCACTGATCCTTGCATAGATAATACCTTTTATTACAGGGTTTTTTAGTGAATCAAAGCCTTGAACTCATTTTGAAAGCCAGCACTTTTTGCAGACTTTATATTTCAGTGATACATTCCAGAGTTTTCCAAAGAACATTGAGCTTGGATGCTAAATATGTTACTGCTGGTTGTTCAGAACTTTAATTCTAAAACACAGCTTAAGCCATTGAAGAAGTCTGTGGTGATTAACTATTTCCCTTCTGCCTGGTTGAAAAAGGTCAGCCCTCCTTTTGTGCCAGTTTTCAGATCTTTCCAGCATTATTCTTTCCTTTCCTAGGTATTGTGCCAAACACCTGGAAATGCCATTTCCAGATCTGCATCTTCAGGGTATCGAGTGTGAGTGCACAATAAATAGAGTGATAGTTTAATATCTGTGTGTTGTGCAGGGCAGGCATTGGCAGGTCATTAGTAACCTGCCAGTGGCTCTGGGAGCATTCTGTGTGCTCCAGTACTTTCACACAAGATTTTCAGCGTTTATAGGTGATTCAGCCTCATGCCCTACAGAAACACATTGCAGGAAGGAGGAATGCTAGAAATTAAAAGTATTTGAGGTTCCAACACATGACAACAGAAGCAGCTTGGCTTCTCTTTTCTGTGACAATCTCTTGCGTGTAAATTGCCAGGAGCAATATTCTTTACTCGCTTATTCCAGCTGAAGGATTTGCAAAGGTAACTAATTTCATCCTCTGATTCACTCCTTAGAAATCCCTTTTTTCTTTTCCCTTCCAAAAACGTAACCTGAATTCTTCTAATTTGTCATGGTGGTTATTTTTGGGGTTGGTAAAATCTTGAACATTACCAGCAGAATCATGAGCATCCCTTCTTGTACTGTTTGTAACAGAGCCCTGTTTTGAAGCTTGTTGTTGTTCTGGAAAAATATTACAGGCTGCTGAAATTATCTTTAAAGTGCTTGGAAATTGCTGATAAAATGCATAAATTACTTTCTTTATGCTCTGTGTATATCCTTGTGCATGTGTGAGACTGTTCATACACATAAGACAAAAAGTGTGCAAGTTACATTCACGTTGCTGCATGTAGAGACACTCAACAACAACATTTTTTAAATTTAGTCAGGATTTGTTCAATTGGCCTGTGCAATCTCTGGTACCCTTCCCCTCAACATACATTTATTATTTCAACAAATCATGGTACTTGTATAGACAAACAGCTAAACAATTTTAACTCACCTTCAGATGAAACAATGGCATGAGGACATATCCAGAGAATTACTTTCTGCACTTTGGTCAGGTTCGGGGGTTTTTTGCGGGGGGGTTTAATGCCTACCATGCAATGACAAAGGTTTATTCTCCCTTTGTTCTTTTCAGAGTGCTGCAGCAGCTCCCAGCCCAGTGCTAGGAAACATTCCCCCAGGAGATGGCATGCCAGTAGGTCCAGTACCACCGGGGTTTTTTCAGGTATTCAGAAAAAAAAAATTATGATTACAGGAATTTTAGGATAGAAAATCCTCTGTAATACTGTTTGCAAGTCTGTAGAAAAGGTCCTGTTCTGAACTATGTCTCACTGTGTGGTGCAATATTTGGGAGTTTATTTTTAAACAGAAGTGGACAGGTGGGAAGGAAGGGACCTGACTGACAAGTATTTAATTTATGAAATAGTACAGCACAGAACAAGAACTGGTGCCAGGTTTTTAGCAGAGATTGAAAATGCTTGAGTACAATATTAAAACAATTTCTTATGATAATATACATAGCATTGCATGGAAATTCTAAAGCCAGAACGTTGTTGGTTGTGTTCAGCTCTGTGCCAAAGCCAGATTCCTGAGCTTCAGTGGGAATTCAGCCTGGGCAATGCAGGATGTCCCTCTGTGCACTGCCCTGCACCTTGAAGATCTCAGCCCCAATACCTAAAACAGTGAAGTCAGGGATTTGGACCATGTGCTGCTTCTGTTCAGTTTTGTCCCACGTGGAGCTAAACACCCGCTCAGCACGTTGGGCAGAAACAGCACAGGAGGTGATGGTGGGAGAAATGAGATTTTAGTGCAAGCGCAATGTTTGTGACCCGAGGCTGCGCTGCTCCTGGGCTGGGCTTGCACCTCTTCCTCACCCAAACTCAGTTGTTCTCCTCCACACTGGCAAACTGAGGCTTGATTTGTAAAATGTGAATGAAAAGATACTTGGAAGTGAAGTGGAAAATATCTGGCTGTTGCCAGTCACAAAATTCTCGGGAGCTGGCAGAACTCATTAATTATTTCTGTTTTTACTGCTTTGAACAGCTGGTTCAGTAGGTTTTTTTGCACATATTTTTTCCCTTAATTTTTAGATTATATCAACATTTCACCTTTTTTTTTTTTCCACTTCAGCCTCCCACTCCAGTTGTGATGTCAGAGGAATTAACTTTTTTTGTTATTGTCTATGATGACAATTAGGATGGGGAAGGGGCACAGATAGGACAAGTGTGTGAAGTACAGAGGAGAGAGTAACTATTTTAAAGGTTTTGCAGAAGGAGGATGTGGGAGTTTTGTTTTTAGAAGTGTGAAAAGACTTCTAGCCACTCCAGATCTTTGAAGATGTAAGAAAGACAAGCTGATAGAAAGTTGAGTGTGGGTAAAATCTCATTGTATGCCAGTATCTGGCTTGAGTCTGACTTGAAGCCACAACATCATCCTGCTCTGTTTGCGAGGCCTGGGAGTGAAAAGGAACGTTTTTCAAGACATTATTAAATTTTGCTGTAGCTGCGTGCTTAAGAATACACGTAAGTTTGGAAATCAGGCGTGGCAGTGGGTGCACTGCTGTGGCTGGGAGCAATCCCAGCGAGGGGAGCTAAGCCAAAATCCGGCAGGTTCCACAGCGAGGAGAGGCTGGGGTTTGTGAGGCTGTGAGAGCAGCCAGCCCTGCTGCTGCAGTGGGGGTTGTGAGGCAGCACTCGGTGCCAGCCTCTGAAACCTTCCTCAGAGCTCAGCCTCACCAAGGTCAGCTCGCCCCAGGACGAGGAAACGTGTTAGCAGACAGAGCCCGTGTGAGCCAAACTGGAAAACGGGGGGGCATCATCTGCTGCTGTGCAACGCCGGTGAAGTCCCAGGCCAGGAAGGGAAACTCGTGGTGAAAGCCTCCTCCTTCCTGCATGGGGGCTGCTGCTCCGGCAGACCTTCACCTGGACGGGCTGTTTCTCCCTCCTCTCCTGCAATTCCTCTGATCCCAGGGTGGAACAAAGCACAGAGAACAGGTTCATCTGTCCCGGTGTGAGAGCTGGCAGTCCTCAGTGCTCTCCCCCCAGCAGTCTGGGGCTGAGAGCTGCCCCTCGCTCCGTTATGGAACAGCAAACAGTTTGTTCTCCGGAGCCAGACCACACGGCAGAGCAGGAGAGAGGTGCTTGTGCCTATATTTAGTGCACTGAGACTTTGCTCCACAAAAGCCTCGTAACATTTTAATTCCTTTAGCCCGAAATTTATCTGGAAGGTCACCCTGGAGTGATAAGGGTGCCTGTTGTTGCTTTCAGGAGTTGTTTGGGTTGGGCTGAGCTGAAGCTGCTGACAGCCAGCACCTGCCAGCTCTGCTTGTTAGAACTCAGGGGTCACAGATGATTTAAAGTAATTTCTTCCCTCTTGGTTTTGCACTCGTGTTTTGGGTGGGCACAGAGCACTAGCAGGGCTCACATAAGCAAAGTGGGGTCATTGCTGCTGCAGGGGTTTGTTACCAGAGCAGGGGAATGTCACAGTCCAGGGGGGAAAATGTGCTGGGAATGAAGAAACACCAACAGGCTTTGCTTTTCGCTGGCACTGCTGACCTCTAACAGGATTTTTGAGACATTTATTTTATAGGAGAAAAGAGAGATATTTTATTTTTGTAAAATAATGCAGTCTGCTAGTATAGCACATGGAAGTAGAGAAATACAGGAGAGTTGCTGTTTCTCAGACACTGCGTGGTAAAACTCCACACTTTGTAAAATGAGGTTTTTCTCATACAGGTAGACCATTAGCACTGATGTTAATTGGCAGCCTGTGGCATTTCATGCCTGGTCCACAGAGGTGGAAGTTCTGAAGCCAGCAGCTGAATTTGTCTTGCATCTCTCTGTAGCTGTACTTTAATACTTCAGATCAGGTGAGGGATGGTGGTCACTGCAATGCTGACAGTCCAGAGCAATGGCACATCCAGGGAGGGCAGTGGAGTTGTACACAGCTATTGTCATCAAATAAGTGAGGTTTGGGGGTTTTGTTTGTTTGTAAGTTTTGTTTTGTTTTTTTAGGAGAAGTAGTTTGCAGTGTCAAAAGTGAAATCTGAAGTCAGTGTTTATGTGGAGTTGGGATGTGCCTCAGTTTCCTCCACTGGTGTGTTTGTGCTTGAATGTAACTTTAAGTTCATAGGCACATACTTTTTGTCCTCATCTCCTCTCAGTCTGAGCAGCTGTGGGACTCTGGAAATAACTCCTTGTGGAACAGAAACTGAACCTGCTCTTGGTTCATTAGCAGCAGCACTTGAATGTGTGGGGCACAACAGTTCTGCCATACAGGACTCTCTAACTCCAAACAGTAGAACCCAAACAGCTGCTCTGGGCAGCAGAAGTCATGAAACCATATTAGATTGCATAGAGGTGAGATGATTTTATACAAATGTGAAATGCCCAACCAGCCCCAGCCTGAGTCTGGAAATACATCATCCTTCTCCAGTTTTCCCACATATAACATACTGGACATGGAGCTGAGGTGTGAGGAACGCACTCAGCTACTGTAAAAATAAAATGAAGTCATTTGGCACATTTTCTGTGTCCTTTTTGGACATTTTAAGTCCATGTCATTTGTTAGTTTCTTCATATGGCCAGTCATGGATATCAGCATGAGCTGCTCTTAGTCCCTGGTTCTGGAGCCCTGTGTGACCCTGACACAGCAACTGAGCAACTGAAAGACTGAAGAAGATAATAATAAAGAATTACCTTTGGGTCTAATGTTACTGGATGTATGTAATGTCAGCAGACACAGCTTTACACAGAGCTCTTACAAACTCATTTACAGTGAGTTAAATCTTCCACTTGTGATCAGACAGGTTCAGGTTGTAGAATTCAGAGACTTTCAGGTTTCCACATCCAGTCCTGCAGGTGCAAGTGCTGCTCCTCAGATACTGAGGTCTGTTTCCATCCCTCTCTTCGCTGATGTTTTAAGGCAGCTAAACGATTTGAGAGATCTTACATTTGTCTTTTTGCAGACCATTTATTTGGTCCTTGTGGACAGTGTTGGTGTTAGTAATGAGCAGAGGCCGGAGGGAAGTTTGGGAGCGTGTGTTCATTGAGGTATTTGTAGTTTTTTAACAGAATGAAAACTATTGATTTAACAGGATTTTATTTGCCTTTTGGTGAAATTTCCAGTTTTAGCACTCTGAAATGCAGAGTTCAAAACAGAGAAGCGTAGATTGATTTGGAAGGGACCTTAAAGCCCCTCTTGTTCCAGCCCCAGCCGTGGGCAGGGGCACCTTCCACTGGTTCTCCAAGTTCCTGACACCCAGCACTGCCCAGAGTCTGACCCCAGATGCTGCTTTCGCACTGCAATTAGGAGAAACACTTCACTATATGTTTAATTAAACCCCAGTTGTCCTCAGCTCCCTTTCCATGGCTGTCCAAAGGTTTGGCTGTGTGAGGAACGTGACCGGCTTTGGAGGCACTCACCTGGGAGACCCTGCTGGGAGTCGAAGGGGAAGCAGGTTGTTTTACAATTGACAGTTCACTTGCTTAATTTGGTAATTCTGTTAAAAGTCAAATTCTAACACTTGTCTGTACCTTTTCACACATAAGTGAAGCGCCCTTTCTTTTAAACGCATTGCTTTTTTCAGCACATTTGTTAAAATCTTTTGGAGTTCAGCTTACCACTAAACATTATTTCTGTGGTGCCTGTGTTTTCTGAAGGGCTTTTCAAGTGGTTGGCTTCGTTCACCAACTTCAGATCACCAGATAAACTTGGAATGGCATGGGAGAGAAGTGTCGACACCATGTTTGAAATACAAATGTTACATATTCCTCTTATATAAAGGGGAAAAAAAAAAAACAGCCCAAACCCAGCCCTGCAAAGTTCTGTGAGCCTCCCTTGCCATCTAGTGGCAGCTGCTCGTGCTCATTTTAGCTCAGTCCGTATTATTCTAAAGTATTATTTTTAGCCTTGTTTGCCATAGTAGAGCTGACCTAATGCTTCAGGAGAGCATTATTACAGTAAGGCACATGAGCAGAATGGACTTTATTTTCCTGCCTAGCATTACTATTTGAGATATATATATATATATACATATCTCAAATATTAACGCTACACAGGAAATAAATATATATGTATATATAAATATATGTATATATAAGCATTTGTATTTGTTATATATGAATATATAAAATATATATATAACATATATAAATATATTTAAATCAAAGTTTATCAGTTAGTTAAGTGAGAATAAGCAAAGTCAGCAAATTAGAAATTAGTAACATACATCTCTTGCATTTTGAAGCAGAAATGGTGAACTACTTACACACAAAAAGAAAATTGATTTGTAAGGTGCAGTGTAAGGCTGTAAAATATCTCTGTAATCTACTATTTTAGTTCATACTTAATATTGACCATATTTACAGTAAAGACATGGCATGACACATCGTTAAAGAATAGAGTTTGTATTCCAGACCCAATAAATGCAGCATTTGGTTAAAGCAATTGAAGGAAGGCAGACAAGGAGGGAGGAATCCCCCAGCACTCTTTAAAGCCATTCTGGAGTGAATTGTCCACAGGGGGGCTGTTATTTGTGCAGGGAATGAGGATTCCCAGTTCCAGCTGTGGGATGGCACAGCTGGAGCCAGAGGATGTGCTGTGGCTGAGCCTGCTCTGTGCAGAGCCAGCACCTGTGTCTCTGTCAGTCTGAAAACCTTTTGTTTCTTTTTAAGCTCCTCTGAACTCTGCCAGCTCTTCCCTTAATGCCCACACAGTCTCCTGGTTTTCCAGAGTTTCTCTGTATTTTATCTCCCCCCCTTCCAGCAGCCACACCTCATTGTCTGTCCTGGACCCATCACCCACCTCCCAGTGCTGCTCCTCCTCCTGCGTTCCCCATTTGTGCAGCATTAGCTCTCCTGTAAAACTAGGATGGTTACAAACTCCAACAGAACTGCAGAATTACCTGGATTTGGCACATGTTCACACCCAGCCCCAATTCCAGTGCAGCAATTGGGGCAATTGCAGGTGCAGGAGTGAAAAGTTAAGGAATCTGAGCAGGGCAGGTACAGGGAAGTTCCAGGAGCTGGAGAACCATCCTGGATTGTGAAAATATTGTGATGGAAGAATGAAACGTCACCAGGGCTGCACATGCAGCTTGTGAGCAAAGATAGCAGCTTTGGTAGGCCTGGAAAAGCTTTGAAAATAAGATTTTAAAGGGGATCTTTTTCCCTCTGAGTTTATATAATTCATGTTGGTAGGAAGAACTTCGGTGTATTTTTGGAATCTCTTTTGTAAATGCACCCACCCCAGTAGAGCAGTCTGGAATACTCAAGTTCATAGAATTATAAGTATGTCTAATTCTTTGCAGAATTGGTATATGTGCATTTTTGGCCTCACCAGTATCACACTGCATTTTAAAATATTCCAATTTTAAAAATTATTTTGACTTGTTGCACTTGTTGAGAGGGTATTATCATCTAGAAAGATCTGTAAGTAGTTTGTGGTTTTCTCTCATTTGGGTTCCTTTCTCTAAATACCAGGAACAAAGTCAACTTTTAAAAAATAAATTTATCCAGGATCTGCTGGCCTCAATAATTCCATCCTGCAATGCTTTTACTGCTCGTAACTGTTGGAACAAATTAAAACTGCTCAGCTTGAGGAGTTAATCAGCTGTTCCAAAGAATCAGCCGTGTATCATAATCAGGTTTATGAAACTGGGGAAAATGCTTTCAGTCATCTGTCTGGATGATATCTAAATTCTGAAAATGCAGGGATTTTTATTTTTGAGGGCTTTTGTAGTGATGCATCTTGGATGTTTTGGCTTGTCATGTTTGAAATACTCTGTTTTCCCTTCTATTTGCATTTAATGAAAATTAAAGTAAAAACTATTCACCTGGTTTAAAATTCATATAAGTAATACCTCTTTTAAAATTTGAATTTCTTTCAAAAATGCCTTTAAGTATCATGTGCAAACTTAGCAACTTTCTCTCCCAGTTGTGAAATCTTGAGCTTCAGATAATGATGTTCCCCACGAAGTGAGACAGATGTAATAACAGGGCAATTCCTACAGATCATCTAAAAGCAGACCTGGTTTTCAGCATCTCAGACAAATATTTAGTTGGGGAGCAAAGGTTTTGTTTGGGGCTTTTCTGGTTGTTTTTGTTTGTTTCTTTCTTTTAAGCACAGAATTGTTTTTTCATTTTTCTACAACAAACAAGGTGTGTGTTGCAGTGTCCTTCCACAGGGTGTTCCTTGGCCAAGGATAAAAACATTACATTTATTTTAAAAGCTGGTATTGCTGTAACTTGGAATTTTAGGTGTGGAAGGAGCTCTTCAATTCAGGAGAATAAAAACATTTTGCTCTGTATTCTAAATTAAATCAGACCTCTTACTGTTGCTATGTATAAGTTGTCAGTCTGCTCTTAGAAAACCATAAATACAGGAATTATTTTTTTAAGGATCATTTTCTGAAGCACAGAGAAGAACTTGCTCATGGAAGTGGGTTTGGTCATCAGGAAAGGCCCATGTAGACAGAAATCCTCTCTCAGTGCTGAGGACAACACGTTTTTATGTAAAATAATATAGATAAAATCAGCTGGTTTGGTTTGCGCTGGTAGACTGCAAGATTTGCAGTGTACAACCCAAATTTCATCTCTGAAATACTTCAGCAAAAAATCATTTTGGGTTTAGTCCTGGTTAAAACTAAAATGTGTTAATGAAGAGGGTCCTGAGCACTTGGGTGACTTGTTACTGCTGAGGGAGATGCCACGAAAAGAAATCGCAGAGGAAACTGAAAAATGAAAAGCAGTGAAATGAAAAATTAATTGCAAGGTAGCTTGGATGAATTCAATTCACACATATTTAATGGTTCTCTGTGGTCCTCCCGAGAGGGCAAACCCACTTTGGTTTGGGAATGGGAAATGTAGGTGTAAAACACCTCTAGAGCATTTCCTAAAAGACAGGAGTGTTAAGGAGATATATTAAGATATTAAATGGAATTAAAATGGCCAGCAGTCTTATTTTTTATCATTTGGATACAAATACTAGTACTGATCATAATAGTAAGTGATGCCAAAACTTTTAGCCAGAAGTAGAGTTTGAAAACAAAAATAGTGAAGATGAATTGTATTTTCAGACACAGAATGTGTAACTTGGCAACTGGTTTTTAAACAGAGAGGAGAGCAAAGATTTTTGGTTTATTTCACTTGTGATCATTTAGAACTTTTAAATGGATAGATGGAGAGATTGGGTCGTTTTCAGAATTCCCAGAGGAAACATGACCTTGTCTCTGGCAGCTTGAGCTGTTTTCCAGTGCCTGCACCTCTCAAGTAGCAGCACAATTAATTTAAGATCACTTGTAGTGTGTACAGATAAGGTCTGTGGTTCCACTTTCAGCTTGTAGGGTAAGTGGTGTTTATGTTTGTGCTGTTGGTGGCTGAGTTCTAAAAAGCAGTTGTTGCCATTTCGGTCCTTGTCCACACCAAGGGTGAAGCTGTGTCTCACCATGGGTTTTTTAATTTGTGGTCACTATATTTACGGTCAATTAAGTCTCAACAGGAATGGAAATGTTCAGAGTTACTTCTCTGGCTGTGGATTATTGTAGATTTTGCAAATTTATGTGAGACAGAATGTGATTGATAAATATAAAGGGATGAGGAAAAACAGGATAAAAATGTCAGTGCAAGAAACCTGTATCTGGAAGGAAGTAAATTACACTCCCAGCTTTTGGAAAGGAATTAAATTTAAAGAAACAATAGATTTATTGAAGGCTGTCATGCTTAGTAGAATACCACCCTCTTAATTCCTTATTTCACCACTATTAGGTAGAAGTGAAAACTAATCCACATCATATTTGAGAGTCTCTTGAACAGCTAACAAAAGAGAGTAGGACTGGCAGAGAAACATCCCAACCTCTGTGCCTTTGTGGCATCAGCTTCCTGGTGGATATTTTTTGTTAAAGCACATTTTCTGGCACCAAAGTGTGGGCAATGAGGCTGTTGTGCTTCAACATTGCTCTCTCAAAGAGTTCCCTACTGAGAAACTTATTTTCTGTTGTGTCGAGAACTGAGAAAAACAGGATTTTACAAGGTTTTGATACTGCACAGCACACCTACCTCTCAGACCTGCATTAAACACACGGGTTGTGAGATACCCTTTGCTCTCCCTGTACACAGCTGGATTATTGTTGAGCAGGGAGATAACACAAAAGTGCTACAACTTCTGGCACCGTCATTCAAGTCCCTGAACTTGCCTTCCTTTAAAGCACTTTTAACAATTCAGCACAAAATGTTGCTATAAGAGTGGGGAGCTTATTAAACTTAACATTTCACATCTTGATTTTATTTTGTGTCGTCTCTATTATTCTAGTATTCTGATGCTTTGCTCCTTATAGGTTTTTGGGCTTTTTTTTTTTTTAACCTTCACTGTAAGTTGATAAGCGCAAATATTCTGCAGTGACTACACAACAGTTTTTGCCTTTCTGGCTTCTTTTTCACCCAGTTTAGTAGGAGGTTCTTCTTTCTTTGCTCTCAGCTGTAGGATGGCAGCCTTCAGGATACTTTTTGTGATGCCAAATTAGTGAATTTCATACCTGTGAGTAGGAATAACAACATATTGGTGTCAACAGACGTTGGTGGCATCTCCATCTCAGCCGTGGCTTAGATCTGGCTTGTCTGTCTGTTGTTTTGTTTTACTATTTTTTTTTGTTTTCTTAGTTGGTTAGGTTTGGTTGGGATTTGTTTTGAGTTTGGGTTCTTCCCTGGGTTTTTTTTTGTGGTGGCTTGTTTGTTTTTGTCTTGTTTTTTGCTTTTAGTTGTGAGGTATTTTGTAGGAGGTTTGATTTTGCTTGTGTGGGGATTTTTTTTATTGGATTGGGCCTTTCATGTGTCATTTTGTTTGTTTGGGTTTTGTTTTGTTTTGTTTTGTTTTTTGCTGTTTGTTTGGTTGCTTGGTTTTTGCTGGTTTTTTGTTTGGTTTTTTTGGAGTGTTTTTCTCTGCTTTTCCTACCACTTTATTGTGTCTGCCAGTTCTTGAACTCCTTTGGAGAAGTTGATTTTAGCCCCTCTGTCTTCTTCCTACCCCACAGCTGCAGTTGCCTGCTGCATTATTGAATATTTTTCCAGCTTAACTCCAAGACAAATAAAGAGTCTGTCTTCCTGAAAATCCGATGTGAGCATCCATTTAAGGTGCATTTAAAATGCTGAATTTTGAGTTAACACAAGGCTGAGGCAGCACGCAGAAACGTCCAAGTCTTCAGCGTGCAAACATTTTATTTTCACCTTCAGAAACAAGATCTGAGTGACCAGTTCAGGGTCTGTGGGCACTGTTTTTTATTTAGTTCCAGTATTTTGAGCCCATTAAGTTCAGGTGTGCTTGTGCTGCCGGAGAAGGGGAAAAAGTTGTTTCCAAGAAGTCGAGGACAGAGGGATGCCTGCTGTAAGAAATGGAAACCCACAGTGGTTCCTCCCTAATGGACATTCCAGCAACTCCTAACAAAAAAATAAGGAGTAAAAAAATAAAGTAAAACTAGTTCAGAGGCTAAATGTCAGGTGTTCTGGAACTGACAAGGGGAGTGGTGAATAAGCACGTGGCACAAAGTTTCTGCTGCTTGAGTTGGTGTCTTTCAGAATCTGGTGCTCAATAATGTGTGTGTGGATTTTAAAACTGCTCCCACTGTAGAGAAAAGCTGAGGGTATTTAACATATTTTCATTAAAATGTTGGACAGAATTTCTATGTTGTCTTGAGGCATCTTGGTGGAATGTTTTTGTGGACAAACACTATACTGGTAGTGGCGAGGGAGAAGTTCAGTCACTGACACAAAAATGAGAATATTTAAGTTTTTAATGGTAAAATTTTTGTGGTAAACCACACCATAGGGACTACTTGAAGTCTGCTTGTCACTGATTGCAGTTCCACCTGGGTTTAAGGGGAATACGTAGATACCTGAATATTTGTAGAATACAAGACTTGTAAGCTTGGAAGGAGTAGGTTTTTTATTATTATTTTTTATTATTATTACGTAATATTAGTAGGGTGGTTCTACTCTTGAGACGTGGCTGAATTGAGAGACACTTCAGATTTCCTTTTTTTGAGCTGCACAGCTGTAAATAAAGTTGAGTTCCATTTGCTGGAGGAGATAAGTCAAACCCAGGGTCCTCGCTAGAGTGGCTGCACTCAGTTGACCTTTGTGGAAATGGTTGAAATTCTAATTTCCTGGCACTTCTACTGTTTCACGAGGCCCTCGCCACATGCACAGCCCTTTCTCTTTCTTATCAGAGGTTCTCACCATCAGGGAGTGCACAAAGGAGCCTCCCTCTTCTACAGCACATCATTTGAAGTATCTTTTTATTAATCTTTTCACAATTGTTATTGAACTTTCTTCTGCAGTTTGTAAACCCTCTGTACTTTAAATTGCTTTCTAGCACTACTTTGAGCACGTGTTTATGTAGGTTACAGTAATCCAGCTTTCATCTGATTCCAGGATGTGAAAGGTTTCATTAATTTATTGATGCAGGATCACAGGAAAAATTCCAGTAGTAATTATTGGTAAAATAATTGCAGTTTCTCTGCTAGCTATTGCTAATCTAAGTCAGTCTTTTTGTCCCTGTGCTCAGTCACAGCATACTTTTATCTCTTCATTTTCTTCTGGAGCTGTAGGTGCTCCTGCTTGCCAAAGCCATCCTCTTCATCTTCTGTTTAGTCAGATGTTTGTGCCTTTTTCCTGTAGATTTGCCACTCATCTTTTTAGATTTCTAGGTTATTGCCACGCTTCAGGGTGGAATGAGCAGAGAAGTTAAATGTTTTTGCTGCCAGTACCACTCGTTTGTCTGGGGACTGGCCTCGTTTGTGGGCTGTGAGGTAGCTCGAGTAGCCAAGAGCCACCAGCACCTCACAAGGTGTGGATGGTGTGACACATTGGGGTATAAATTGAGGTGTGAGAGAGGAGATCCAGAGTCTGAGCAGGGGGGGATGGCAGGAGCACAGCACTGAATTGACATGGCAGCTGAAACCAGCAAAATTCTAAATATTTGCATCACGAGCAAGGAATCCATGCCCCTACAGGTTAAATTTTGTTTTGCTTTTTACTGTATTATGAAAACGTGAATGAAAAGTATTTGTGAATTATTTTGATTTTCCTTACTCTGAACTCTCCTAGGAACACTTTTGTTTTTTATTGCAAGGTTCCCATCTTTCCCTCTTCTCCAGTTCAAAGTACAGATGTCTGATTATGGTTTATTCTTCACTATTAATGTTGTTTATGTTTATGTTGTTCAAGCATTAAGTTGTTTATATTCTGCACTTAAAACTGCTGAAACAAAGTGTTAAACAATTTATCCCGATAGATGGATTGGCTGAGAATCTCTGAATTTATGTGATACTGCTAAGCATTTTTGGACAATGTCCTGAGCCCTCCATGAGAGAGCTGAGGCTGGGTGGGTGTGAGCGTGGCAGTGGCACAGGGTGGCATTCACAGGATGGGTGGAATTATTCAGCAGTGTTTCTGTTCCTCCCTGCAGCCCTTCATGTCCCCCCGGTACCCCGGAGGTCCAAGGCCACCTCTCAGAATTCCCAACCAGGTAAGGCTTCATCCCAGGTGCTCTGCTGGGCCCAGGGCTCCTCCCTGCGCCGCTCCCTTCCGTGCCAGGTGCATCAGTCCCTGCCCATCTCTGTTGGACACACAGGTTTCATTTGTTTCACAGTAAATATGGGGATTAATGGTGGGAAACAGGTCTCATGAAGTGCTCTGTGGCTCCGACAGATGCTCTGAGGACTTTCTAAAAGCACCGAATTCCCAATTTTCTCTCATCCCTATCAAAGGATGTGCAATGCCAGCAAGACAAGGATGAGTAATGAGCTGCTGTTCGTCAGCAGGGACCTTTTTTGGCCCATCTGTGAGAAGAGAGTTCTGGAAGTAGAGAACATTTGTGTTTTTAAGTTCTCCGTAGTGCAGACAGAGGAGAAGAAAGTTGTCAGCAGATGAAAAGTTAAAGACAAGCAGACAGAAAAACATCAGTGGAGCTCTGAGAGGAAAACCAGGTCATTTACAATATTGGGAGATGTTGAAAGGATAAATGGAATTGGTAGTTTGGTCCAGCTTTGGCTTCCAGGACAGCCTTTCTATTGTCACACTATACCTCAGCCTCATTTCTGGCTGGTTTTTATATCTGTGTAACACAGCTTCAACAAATTTGTCTTTACTTTTGACACAGTATCACCAGAAGGTATGAAATCTAAATTTCAGTGAGCTGGATATATCAGGTGGCAAGACTTCTCCAGGTGTTGCTCTACCTGGCGATGTTTGGGATCAGGTTAAGTTTCCTGTGCCAGGGCTGCTTTCTCACCAGGGCAGTGGTCGACTTAATTAACCTTGACAAAGTGATTGTGTAGTGCCATTAGCACTGCAGGTAATGTGTGATAACATTTTACTGCTGTAACTCAGGGCATTCCTGATTTTTGCACTTCCCAATACTATCCTAGACAGAGGTGTCTAAGCCCCTGAGCCAAGTGTTAGGGTTTCACACCCTCGGTGCCTGAGCACAGTGAATCCTGGCAGGTGGGAGCTGGATGTGGTGGCTGGAAGCGCTGCCAGCCTGCAGGTTTGGTTTCAGGAGTGTTTTTGCCTGCACACTGTGGTATTTTCAGTCCAGAGTGGAAGATAATCACATAATCCCAGTGAATTGCAGCTCCTGCTTCATTCACATTACACGAAGTTCACAAATTGCTGCTGTAGCAGCACCCTCATTACTCAAGTTACGGCGTGGATGAGCAGGGTGTGGAAGCAATGAACTGTTGTGGTGCAACTTCAAGGCCCACATTTTGATTAGGTGGTGGTTTGGTCCTGGGATTGTGCAAGGGGTCTTTGCTTCCGAGGGGCTGGAAGGAGATGGGCTTTAAGGTCTCTTCCAACCCAAACCATTCTGAGATTCTGCTCACTCAGGATACGTTTTTACTGAAAATGTGGTGGTGCTTTGAAATGCTGAATAGCACCTCGTGGATCAGCTACGAAGATCCATTCATAAAAACATTTTTCTACTTGACCCAGCTACAGGTAAAATCCTGTAAAAATGAGCTTTAAACCTAATTCAGTAAACCATGAGGGCAGATTAATGTGGGGATTTAAAAGCACGTTAACTCTTGACTCAGAGGAAACATCGGAGAATTAGGAGTGAAATGTGTGTGTTGTGTCTTCACCGTGAGTTTCAAGGCGTGCTGTGGTTTCATGCTGTGTTTTCCCTGCCCCAGGCCCTCGGAGGTGTCCCGGGGAGTCAGCCCCTCCTGCCCAGCGGGATGGACCCCACACGGCAGCAGGGTGAGTGCAGGACCTCTCCTCAGTGCTGTCCTCACAAACTGGCACCCTTCCTCCTGAGCTTCAGACCTTTCTGCAGATCCCTAAGCTTTTCTGTTAATTAGTAACAGATGATTCATTGAAAGTAGCTATAGAAGGTGCTTGTGTGTTGCATAACTAAATCAGTTGTGTGTTGCATGTATAAATAATGTATTTTATATTTTATTTGCAGGTCATCCAAACATGGGTGGGCCGATGCAGAGGATGACTCCTCCAAGGGGAATGGTGCCATTAGGACCACAGGTATTTTCCACAGATGGGTTATTCTTAGTGACAGGCCTATGCTTAGTCTATATTCTCTCTCTTTGCATAGCTTGAGGATGCCCAGGACTTGTTTTCATAATCCCTTTTTAAAACAAACCTCCTGTTTTACAAAAAAAATCAGTTCTCGGTCGCAGCTGTACAAAATCAAAATGAAAAATCTGTCCTTTTCATTAATATTTGGAATTAAAAGAGGAATCCCTTCATTTGCTTTCTTTAGAAAAGTGTATGTTGTAATCAAAGACTGTCACTGGCAAGGGAGGCCAGGAGTGGAGTAAATGTTTCCTCCTCCTCCTCATTGATTATGCTGTTTAGGAAGAAAACATTAATACCTCTAACTTAGCCAAAAATCCCCCTCCAAATTCTGTGAAGTTTTCCTTTCATCCACTGTTGATTTCAGTGTCAGGGGGGATGTCCACGTTGCCATTTGTCCCCATTCCACCTGGAGCATCTCTGTGGCTCCGTCCCAGCAGAGCTCCGGGGCAGGGGACAGCCAGGGCTGGGGCAGCCTGGAGCTCACGCCCAGGAGCTCCTGTGTTTTGTCAGCCCTGCCAGGGAGCAGCATGGGTGGTGGTGTTCCACACTGCTGCTGCCAGTGTTTCGTTTCACTGTGTGCTTGTTGTGCCCACACCGTGCATTTTCGCTTCCCCGTTTCAGATAATCTCTCTGGTGGCTTCTTGTTTGAATAACAACTAGATTCTAGATTATTGAATAGCTTTGCTTTCCAAGTCTGTTCCCAAGTGTCTCTACAATTTTGGGTCTTCTTGCTGGAAACCAGTTGTGCAGTTCTTCACAATGTCTGCCGTGTGACCAACAAAACATTATTAAATATATTTGCTATTTTTTTCCTGAAATGCATTTACCATTTTTGGAGGCAGAAGGAGAAGCTCTGCTGTGCTGCCATATGAGATTGAGCTGATCCTTTATCCAGCACCATTAGTCACACAGTGGGCAAATCTCATGCCACTTTTTATGAGGATAATTTTTCCATTTTTGCTGTCATTTAAGATCCAGTGTTTTTGGAAGCTTCTTCTTTCTTGTGCTCAACATCCTAACTGACACAAAATTTAAGTCCACAAAATTGAAGTTCACAAATGACTCCATAATTGGGTCACCATCTACCTGGGCCATCAGGCTCTGCAGAGAGCATCACTGCTCTGAAGGGATCTGTATGGGTGGCCCTAATGGCAGTGCTGTTATTGTAGGGCAAAGGAGTACATCTGCTTAGGATTAGCAGAAATTACAGCTGGAAGTTAGATTGCCAGGTGAGACAGATTGTTCTGCTTCTATCCCACTGAATAAAAATAGGTGTAATTTATTTTTTTGTGTAAGTAGTGCAGGCAAACTTTGCTCGTCATATCAGGGCGTAAACTCGGATTTTATGGGCGTTGGGAAATGAAATTGTTAGCATTGCTATGACATTAATTACCATATTGGTAATTGTACCAAAATCTTCATTTTGGTTACCACAGACCTGGGATGGTGGAAGGCGTCCCTGCCCAGGGCAGGGGTGACACTGGATGGGCTTTAAGGTCCCATCCTGGGATTCTGTGATTTATTAGAATTGAATAATGGGAAGAGAAATGTAATGGTACATTAGAAAAGTTATATCTTGTGGTTTCATTTTATACAAACATAATGAAATCTAATGAGAAATAATACAGTTTGATATCTCAGAATCTTAGTTCTCGGTTCTGATTTTGAATTGCCTTGGTTTAGAAGCTGAATTCCTTGTAAAACCTGACCCTTGCTAGCCATTAACTCGAGCTCAATATGTGTAAATAATATAATTCCCCCAAAACCATTTTAACCATTCTTAGCCAATCTCTGCTGTTTGTATTGTTTCTCCTTGGGGTTAATGATCCTGTCTCTTAAGTCAACAGTCAGGGAGTCCTGAAAGCATGAATGGCATGGCCTGTCCTGGCAGCAGCTGCACAGGGATGTCATTAACCTGCTGTCCTTTCTTTCCCCCTCCTCTTTGGTTTTGTTTTTTTGTTTTGTGGTAGTCTGACCCTTGGTTGTCGTTGCAGAACTATGGAGGTGCCATGCGACCCCCTCTGAACGCTTTAGGTGGCCCGGGGATGCCTGGGATGAACATGTAAGCACAACATAAACCCTACTGTACCTACAAAATGCCGTTGTTGCCTTGCAGAAGGAGCAGGTGGGATAGATAAGGCAAGGAGAGCATGCTTTGGTGACCAATTAATGCAATTTTAAGAGGTGAACCCACAGTCTTACAGGCACCTTGGCTGTCCTAACAAGTCTGTACAAATACTCAGTTTCTTTCGCAGACCAGACTTCAAATACTGGGAATATTTTGTCGGTATAATCACTGATATATCCTTGTATGCATTTTAAAAAGTGACACTATTTATATTTCCATTTACTAAATATCTTGTGAGGAATGGTTCTTCTCTGCAAAATAAATCAGTACTTAATTGTAGCAAAATAGCTTTTGTCTAGAACTGTTTATAAGAAAAACAAAGACACATTTGATTTGAAAGTCTTCCTCAACTGCAGTTTTAATTTCCTTAACTACATTTATTTCCAGTCTAAACAGATAGAAGAGCTTTACAGATATGAGAATATTTTTGTCAGTTTCTGTGTATTTCTGGGTCTGCATCATCATCTGGTAAAAATGGATATAATCTCCGTTCAGATTTATTCCAGACATGGATTTAGCCATGGCAGGGTCTTGTGCCTTGTATCCCTGAAGACAAACCCTCTTTTAAGTGTGTAGGTTAAGATTTCCATATGCTTTTCTCATTATATCATAGATATCCATTTTTACTCTAGTTTTTATAGGAAACGTAAATACAAAATGATAATTTTCATTTCAAGTAAGAAGTTAGCACCCTGAAAAAGTCAAAGAGGTACAGAAATAGATAACGTGATTTAAAAAATCCACCGTGCCTCTAATTTATTTGGATTTCCAGACATACATTGAATTCTTTAAGCAAATAAATTCAAATCTGAAGTTGTGTGTTGCTCCATCATAGACATCACATATGGGGATTCAAGACAATTCTAGGAGCCTTCCTGAGGGTAGGCATTTATGTTTTTCAATTAAATTGATGTGGAAAAAATACTTAGACATCTGAAATTTAGTGTGAGTCAAGTATAAGGACTGTAGAGGTTTTCCTCAGCAGAAGACTGAATTATAGAATAAAGAATATTAACTTTCCAGAAGTAAAATTGAGGGATAGATAAGATACTTTGAAACTATTTAGTCACATGAATGAGAGTTTGCACAGGAAAAATAAGAAAAGAGTTTCCTGGATGACAAGAAGATTTCCTGGCCTACCAGAAAGAGAGAAGACGGGTTGAAATACTAATATTGCAGCTTTTTATAAGCACGTTTCATCAAAGGCATTGCTCTGAGTTGGGATTCTTTTAATTAATTGTATTTTCCGGACATGAGGGTGTTTTCTTACAGTAAATTTACTGCTGAAATGGTCGTGAGGCCAGTGCAGGGTCAGACTCAGGGCTGGGCTGGGGGCAGGGGCAGAGGCTGGACCCAAATGTGCGACCCCTCAGCCTTCACCCCAGGGCAGGAGGCAGCACTGAGGGTCAGTCACACTTCAGCTGCACCTGAGGCTGTCTCCACACACCTGAGTGTCTTCTTCATGTGACAGTTCTCCAGTGTTCTGTTCTTTTCTGTTCTGGGATTTTTGGCAGTGTCAAGTACAGAAATGTCTGCTCCACAGAAACAGCTGCCGTTTAAAATCCAGCTTCTCCTCCTTGGGAGGTGCGAAGGGAAGCTGCTTTGGTTAAGAGCAGACTATCTGCCAAATAAAATGTTACAGTTTTTCTGGGTGAGAAAGTGTTCTTTGTGGTCAGAAATGGCAGCCTGGGGGCTCATAAGGCAGCATTTCAGTCCATAAAATCCACAAATGCTGCACTGCTGGGGAATTCCTTGCTTTGTCATCAATAACACCATCGGATTTCTGTTGGACACTGCTGATGCCCAACCCGTGTTCTTCCGCAGAATAACTTCATTTTAGCTGTAAGTTTTTCAGTTGGAACTCAACGTAGCCATTTTTAGGAAGATTTCATGTCTCTGCCAGTTTTTGGAACAAAAATGGCAGATTTCAGGGAGCAGTGTTACATTTCACTGGTGATTTTTAACACCCTGTGTGACCTGCAGTGCTGTCTCAAGCTCTAAGAATATCATCTCAGCCATGCCTCAGAATTAAAAAAAAAAAGAAAAGGTGTGATTTTGTCTTTTAACTTCAATTCTCAAACTTGTGTCTAGATGTTTCATTTCCTGGTGGAATATATTCGCCTCTTGGGAAAGTAAAATTTCTGACTCTTATTTTTTCGAGCCAGGATTGACACCAACAGGACAAACTCCTAAAACATGCAGCTGAAATTGGTCATAGCGACAGAGACTTCACAAAGTATTTTGGAATTGGTACTTGTATGGTAATTTTTTATGACCCTGTTGGTGCTTCCAAAATAAACATTGAGTAAAAGGCAAAAGACCTGCTTGCAGTCAATTGAAAAAAAAAATGCAGTCTGGGGAGGTTTATGTGTGTTTTATAAGGATTTGGCTCCACAAAATCCATGTGGCTTTCCAGCAGAATCTGCTGCAGTGATTTCTAAGTCTATATTGAAGGCTGTCCAATAAATTTGAAAATTCCAACAGCTTTTTAGATGAAAGGTGAGTTTCCATGTCCCAGTGTAAATTTCTGAGTCTCCATATTCCTGTGGCTTAACCCAGTTGTGTCTCTTGAGTCAGTACATGTCACAGAAATGAGTGCAAGGGTTTGGGGTGAAAACAGACTTTTAAGTATTGTTACAAATATTCCTGATTTTTCTGAAAGGGAGGATCCAATAAACCAATGAAAAACAAGAAAAAGAGCAGCAGGGAAAAAAAAAAACCAGTTAATATTTCACCATGTGATCATCAGCAGAGGAGAAATTGCTGAATATTTGACCCAAGGAGCATTTCCTTGCTCAGTCTTTCATTGAATGAGGCAGAAAAGATCATACCAACATTCTTGATTTCCAGCATGCCAACAATAAAGGCAGTGGAAATAAATAATTTTTTTTTGAGATAGTTCCTTTATAGTTTCATCAACAACGTAATAAAAAAATAAGATTCAATATTAAATCCCTCAGGCAATGTGTGCACTTAATAGTTTTTATTTCTGCAAGACTTGGAAAACTTTCAGAACTCATTAATAAAGGGTGATTCTTTCTCTCTGTTAAGTCTCTCTCCCATGCCTGGTGAGCTGCAGTGGTTAATGTTGCTTTTCTACAGCTAATGAGGCCAAAATGCCATTTAAAATGTGAAAGTTTTGTCATCTGCTCTGCCTCTCCGTTGTCAGGGCCTTCAGAAAGTGATTCAGTCTTGTTTATAAACAAGCAGGAGCTCTTAGTGCTCCCAGGAATAATTCTGGGTTTGAGACATCGTGACTGTAAACATGGAGATTTTACCTCTGGTTTGTCAGAGTCCTCTCTGGATTGGTAAGAGATGAAGCCTCACCCCAAACTCATTTTCTGGGTTTAGCTGAGAGTGAGAAACTTCAAATAACAGCAAAAGTTGTAAGAAAAACCCTCTGAGGGTTTTCTGGGTTTAATACATGAAATTTATTATCATGGCTCTTCTTATTATCATGGTCATCATCATCATCTTCTTCATCACCATATAGGGATCATAGCAACATATTTTGTATGGCTTGTTCTTTTATGAATTATGTGTTCCCAAAACATTTGTTAGCTAATTGCACAAATTTTACCAATGAAACCTGACTGTACTGCAGTATTCTAGATCCACAGTAAATGCATGCATCCTCAGTACTTCAGGCATGTGCCTAATTATGTGAGCAAGAATACTGGTTTTATGACTGAACATTTATTTATTTTATGACTATAATTTATTTTCTGAGTAGTAAATAAATTAATCAATTCACCAAATGATTAAATAGCGGTGCAACAATAAGAATTCTGCTCCTGCATTTTACCTTGCTGTAGTTGTGGTTTGTAAACGCACTTTAGTTTGAAAAAAGCCACTTCCTTCCTTCTTCTGGAAACAGGTTATTCAGATTTTTTCCTCAGAGCTGGTCAGAAGATGGGGATGGTTCTGTGTCTCATCATTCATCTTCTGTTTCAGGGGTCCTGGGGGTGGTAGACCTTGGCCAAACCCAACCAATGCCAATTCTGTAAGTAAATATTACAAATATATTTGACATCTTCCTGTGTATAGGGCAGTATCCTCATGCCAGGCCCAGCACTGCTGTCACACAGAAGTGGTCCTGGGATCCTGCATGAACAGCAATGTCTGGTATTCTCCAGAAGGCAGAAAATCTTCATTTGCATTCAGGGATCATATATCATTAGTTTTGAAATGTCCAGTTTTGCCCTTGCAGATGGATAAGGTGGGTCTGGCTTGCCCTGTTAAACAGCTCTTCCTGGTTTTCTCACTTTCGGCTTTTTAGTTCTATGAGTGAAATTTTTCTTCGGTTTCCTTTTGCATGTACTTGATTTAAAAGGGTATTTTTTAACTGATAGTTAAAGTCTTTTCAGTCCCTGAAATCAATTGGCAAGCTCAATAATAGATTTCTTTGTAACAATCCTTTGGCTGAACAAGTTGTCTGTAGAGAAATTCGTGTTTGTCAGTACAGTTGCTACCCCCACAACAGCACTGGCCTGTGTTCCTTTGGAGAGAATTATTGCAAAGGCTGTAACAGAAGAAAACCAGATTACTCACAGGATTTCTCCAGGACACTGTCCTTAAAAAAGAAATAAATAAAAAAATGGAAATAAATACCAGTATCTTCTAAGGTGAAAGATGTGGTAGCCTCTTCTGCTTTTTTTGGTCAAGATTGTAATCAAAATTAGGTGTCTCTGAGAACACACAAATTCAGTTCATGCTTGGCTGACTCTGAACTCCTGCTGACTGAAATGCAAGAATGTGCTGCCTAAGTTCATAAACCTTACAAACTACATTGCCTTAATAAGCTTACACCTTAACATTTTAATACTTTAATATTTTTATAGTCGGTATTCTAAAATGGCTGGAGAGAGGTGTTTATTTTGACAACAGAGGCATTTCCCCATGATTTTAGCTGAGTCTTTAGTTACTGTAGTTAAGTGAGCACTCACCTGCAGCTGCCTGGAGCCCCTCCCAGCGCAGAGGAAATCACTGGTTTTTCTCTTGATGTTACAGATACCTTATTCCTCGGCCTCTCCTGGGAACTACGTGGTGAGTGCTTTGTGTGTGTGTGTGTTGGACATCACATCTGGTTTAGGCAGAGAACAGCAGTCCAGATGTGGAGGGAAGCCCCTGGGAGCTGAACATCTGGCTGCACTGAAGTTTTGCAGCCACCTCTGGTGCAGATGTGGGTGTTCATCACCAGAATCGCTGTCAGCCTGCTCCAAACTGCCCTCAGTGCTGCTTCACTTCAGAAAACATTTCTATACCTAATACAGCACGTTGTCTGCAATAATGAAGGACAAAAAAACCCTTGGCTTTCTCAGTAAAACAATGTTGTGTGAGAGTTCCTGAAGCTCTGCAGGAAAAAAGTGTTTGTGTGTAGTGCTGGATTTTGTCTCTGTCACCAGAGATTAACTTTGTTTATTATTTTAGACTCTTTATTGTTGTTGTTGCTGCTGCACTCAGGTTATTTGTATGTCTGAGGAGCTCTTCTAAGGCAGATTGTTTAGTCTGTTTTTGTCACGTGCACGGAGCTGGTGTCACAGGGTGAGGAGGCAGGATTATATCATTAAAAGGATTTATTCTCTCCTTTATTTAGACAATTAGCTGTGGAAAAGGTTATGATTCTTGAAAGTGTCTGTAACTGTAGGGCTCATTTTGTCACAATTTACTGGAAACAGCCAAGGTTTGCTGTCTCCAAATCAGTTCTTTCAATGCAGAACTTCACAGAACTCTCTCTGTTTAGAAGAGGTTTTGTGGGTTTGCCACATTCTATTGCTGAAGAATTTAAAGACATTTTGGGAATATTTGACTTCATAGAGAGCAAGTGTTTGAGGATGAGGGATGGGCTGGAGAGCTCCTAGGAAAGGTTTTTAGTGAAAAGATTTGTAATCTGGAATTATACACTTTGAGAACTTAATGAGATTAATCTATATATAATATATTAATATATGCAAATATATAGACTTATCTACAAATATATGAGTATATATAATATATATAAGTATACAAATATATACTCTCTCTTTATATATAAATAAAATTATATTCTCAGAGTGAAAATAGTTGATACCAAGAGAGTCTCTAAGGGAAGAAAATACACAAACAATGAGAGTAAAGGCAAATTTAAAATGAGATGCAAAAGTTAATGGAGACAAGTAACTTTTCTCATAAATGACCAATTAGTTGTTCCTACATCTCATTGTGTGATGTTGAAAAATATGTAGAGAGAGCCCTTTAAAAAAATCAAGTTAGTGAGCTTAGTCCACAGGTAAATGGATAAAAAGTATATGGAGAGCCTAGGGTGTCACATGGGTATGGATAAAAAATGAATATATATTTATGTATAAAAGTTTATGGATAAAAGTTTATGGATAAAAGGTATATGGACAGATAACCTGTAAGTAGACAGAACAACCAAACCCTTGTAATTGCTGCCACTGAAAAGATATCCCTGCCTGAAGATGAATATCTGCTGTTTTAAAGGATAACAAAAAAGATAAAGTACAGTGATAGTCATATGGCAATGGAAATAATGATTATAACTAGCAGTCTATGTATGTTTTATTATGGAAAGTCAATATTTATTGACTTTAATTGATGTAGGCATTTTTAGCCAAGTGGAAGTTGGTAGGTTTTCATGTTATCTGAAGATATTAGGGGTTCTGCAAACATAGGAAGCAAGATGTTATGTTTCTGTTCTTAGTAAATTATTGGGGTCATTAGAATAAAAATCCTGGAGAAATCTTAAGGAACCCTAAAACTCTTGTTGAACTACTAGACCATTTTGTGTCTCTTAGTCTTGATCAGATTTGTGACATGGAAATACCCAAAAGTTTAAAAAAATATGTTCCTTGATGGATTTTTGTTGGGTTTTTTTTTGTGTGTCTGTTTTAGGTTTTCTCTAACCTTTTATTTCACGCTAACTGACAATTTTTATTCTCCCCAGGGTCCTCCAGGAGGAGGAGGGCCACCAGGAACACCCATCATGCCTAGTCCTGCAGGTACTGAAATATACTTGAAAATAAAAAAAATTTAAGGGACTTTAGGAAGTACACAAATTATTTTTTTAATAAATAATCAGATAGCAATAAATTATTTGGTCTATATTTTCTATATCAGGTTTTTTTTCCCTACTTTCTGACCTCTCCAGCACAGGAGGGTAGGGAGGTCTCCTAACCAGCCATGAAAACTTACTGCACCAGTATAATAACTTCATTGAATACAATTCCAGGGATTTAAATAAATAAAAATCAAAACCAAAACAAATAAAACCCCTCAAAAACAAACAAACAAAAAGGGGCAACCTAAGGTAAAGATATTTTGAAGTTCTGTTTTCCAAAGCATGAAAACACTGAGAAATTGGCCACCTGTGAGTTTTGCCAAGGTATTTACTCACCTCTGAGACCAACAGCTCAAGGATTCCCAGAGCCCAGCCGTGCCCTGGGTGTTCTGACACGAGCCAGCAGAACATGGGGACAGCCAGGGATGTGTGTTGTGAAAGGATCTGGTGGATAAAGAACTTTTTACCAGCTTCACTGAATATTAAAAATAAGTTCATAGGCCAGTTTTACTTTAGGCTAAAAGCTTTCCCGTTCCCCTTCTTCCTCCGACAGCATATTCGAATGTTCCAGTGATACATAGTGTTCTGTATATAATGGAATTATTTGCTTGGAATAATGCTTAGAAAATCATCTTGGAAAGATTAATTAGTAGACAAAACCCTTGATTTATCTTCCTGTTGCACGCACCAGACGGCTGGGTCTGGGTACAGAGTGCTGAGCTCTTTTTATTTTCTGTGCCGATACTGATTTTCCAGAGTTGCCAATATATTTTTTAAAATCACACTATCCCCTTAGGGATGTATACAGACTTTTGCCAGGTCATTCTCCTTGCAGATTTTGTCATTTGGGGGTTTTTTTGCGAGCATTGCACCAGGCTGCACCATGAGGACACCTCAGCTAAAGCCTCCCTCAGGGTGAAGGACCTTTGCACAGTGTTCCACTGAAGAGTTGGATATATTCAAAATCTTATGGACTTGACAGGGATGAGAGCAAAAAACTGTAACTCTCAGTCTGTGTAAGGAGAAGCTTTTCATCATTTATTACAGAGGGAAAACAAATTACAGGAAGCACTGCTAAGAAACAAACTCCTGTTCTATGGATATTATTGAAGATGAACGAAGAAATTTAGAACTCCCAGAAACAGAGGGTTTATGGAATTAAATAGTTACAGATTCTTGGTGATTTATAAACCTTTTAACAGTCATGCATAAAACTAGAGCCCAGAAGTAGTCACCTGGGGACCATGGCAATTATTTCTTTTCATAGCCCTGTTGTGTGGCAGCAATGGATAGAAAGGGAATAAAATCTGCCATTATATTGCCACTGTGTATGGAATTGAGGCACAGTAATAATATGAACAGAATGACAGGAAATGTATGAGGTGAGTAATTTTATTGAAAAGTGTATTTCAGCACTTAAAATAATCTCTTATTACAGATTCAACCAACTCTGGAGACAACATGTACACTTTAATGAACGCTGTGCCACCTGGGCCCAACAGACCTAATGTAAATATGAATGTACTTACATCTTTCTTTGAGTAGTGCAGCCTTTTGTTCATCCAAACACTGCGTTTCCATCAGCTATCAGTATTGCTAAGCTTTCCATTTTTATGGGTGGCTCTTCAGTTATGGGCCTCTGGCGAAAAAAAAAGCCAGTAGAACTTAAAAATCAATATATGTAGGTATGCTAAGTCATTATGCAGTAAATTGCAGATTGTTTGGCTATAATGGTAATGTCTTTTAACTAAATTTAAGGTTAATTACTGGAATTGGACAGAAACTGCTCGAGTTGTGAAGGTGATGGGGAGCTTTCCAACTCTGTATAGGTCAGGTGGGGGTTGAGAGCTGTTAATTAATCACTGATGGATTTAAGAGGGTTATGAAAGTTCCCTATAACTTCAGTGGGGGTAGGGCTGAGTTGCCAGCAGCAGTCTGGAAAGTCAAACAAAAAGCATTTAAGTAAATAATGAATTATTACTGTGTTGGATCCCAGCCTACAGAGATGACAGTCTCCAAAAATCATGAAAGTCCAAAAAGTGACCAAAATAGAAGCTGGTTTTCAGTCTTCGTGAGAGACCTTCTCTTAAAGGTCTGAATGGGACTCGAGAGTCTCTTCTCATTCAGAGCTGAGGATTTTTCCTTGCTCTCTTTTTTCCCCCTCTCCTGAGGAATATTTTCTCTTTATTACGTTGTGTGAAAAATAATTGTACATGTTTTAATGCCTGCTCCTTTTGTAGTTTCCACTGGGGCCAGGCTCAGATGGACCCATGAGCGGACTGGGTGGAATGGACTCACATCATATGAACGGATCATTAGGTAACAGTAACAGTAAATATTGCCAGCGTCGTGAATTTTCATGGCAGTGCTGTTTTCTGTGACTAAATCTTGGGAGTTCTGTGGAGGACATGTTAAAATGTACGGGAAAAAAGTTGTATATACATCAGTGAGATAAAGGGAATTATTTGAAGAGGCTGTGGCAATAAAAAAAAATTCATTGAGGCTTACTGAGCAGACTTGTTGTGAACAATGACAATTCAGCACAGGCATCTATCTCCTAAAGAGAACTACTTTTTTTTAAGGAAAGCATGTCCCTGAAATTTTAGATTACTTTATATAAGGACACTTTTACAGCCTTTCTTTACCTATTACAATCCTAAAATGGACAGTTGGTTTAACTATTAATGATGCACTTTGCATTCAAATCAATGAAAATCTGTGTGAGAGGCAGCCACACTTTTTTCTGCCACTTTCTACAGCCTGAGAATTATTTCTCCTTAGCTGAAATGAAAAATTAACTTGCAACAGTTACAGGAGTATTTTACATGTACTAGCACGTAATTTATCCTTTTGGGCCATGACAGAATAACTCTTGGTAACATCTATGTATCTGACGTTTTTAGAGAGAGAAATCATATTCCTTCTCAGCCCTAATTTGCCTGGCTGTATGAAACAGCTGCTTCAGTCTTCTCCCGCAGCTCCATTTCTGATTGTTTTGCTGTGATACTCTTCTACTTTTGTACTCAGTACTCTTCCAGAATTTGTCTTTCCTGAAAATACGTGTCTTTTGCCTAAAAAATGCTTTTCTTGGTTCGTCCATCCTAAAGTTGCATTTCCTTTAATCTTGGCTTTACCTGAGGTGGGAGCTACAGCACAGGAAAAAAACCCTCAATTAGTTTTCAATAGTCTCTTGCCCCTTATATTTATTTTTATTTGGTTTCTGTTACTCTGCTTATCAGGATCTGGTTTCTCCTAAGAGATACTCAGTACACGTAATGCATGAAAAGTTGATGGAGCCTCAGATTGATTGAGTGGATTATTCTGAACCAACTGTAAACTTTTACTGAGTTGGTTATATTTTTAAATGTCGATGTTGCACTATGTATTTTCTATGAAAAAAACTATTGGATTAACTTCAGCTCGAAACTAACTGAGCAATTTTATATTTTAATTTCAGGCTCAGGAGACATGGACAGTATTTCCAAAGTGAGTATCTAATCAAATATTTTGAATTTTTAGAGTGTTTTATTCTAAACTCATTTCCTTTGTCTCTGTTATGAATCTTTTTGTTATGCACCTTTATTGTATCATATCTATATTATATATAATTTCCTCCAGTTCATAATCTGACTGATCATGTTGTAGTCTTTGATACTCTCAAAATAAACAAAACCAGGTCTAGTAATCAATTTTAGTCAAATGTAAATTTGGGACAATCTCCTTAGGGTATTGCAGGATTGGGTTTGTCACCTCTGTAAGGTAATGTTAATACCTTAATCCTCAGGATAAATTCACAAAAACTAGATTAAGAAGTAGTTTCAGAAGAACTACTGTTTTGATATCACAACCATTAAATAGCTGGAAATGGATGTGAGTTTAATCTGCGGGGGTTTTGCATCTACAAAAATAATATTTGAATGCATCACTCCTGTAAAAATAAAACTGCTATGGACGTGATCATCATTAACTTAGGAATTAATGAGCTGATGTGGTATTGGTAAAGGGGCATAAATAAAGAGGACCCTGTGTTCTTCAGTTTTATAACATTTTCAGACTGCACAAAGTAAAGTGATGGATGGAAAAGACCACGTTGCCTCAGCTGTGCTGGGCTGGGCTGTGCAGTGATGGGTTCAGTAAAACCCTCCTGTCAGATAACCAGCACACAGCATGTTTTTAATCAAAGCCTGTGTTTTTTCTTCACTATTTTATTGCAAACTGCAGCGTTTTTTAAGGGAAAAAAGCCAAAAAAATTCCATTCCCATGGGATAATTTTTAAAGCCAGTATTCCTCTTATAGCTGTTCACTATGTGCTGGTACAGGTATCAGCAGCTGTCAAAACTAGGGTCCTAAACAATGTACCTGGAAGTCTCACAATATGTTAACCTGCATGAATAACTCACAGAAATCACATTTGATCTATGTGTTTTTTAAATAACTACAAGAAAAATGCTGTTAATTTTGCCTTAAGACAGTTCTCCATAGAACATGGATCCAGTCCTGGCTGAATCAGTACAGCTCACAGAATTCATAGCTTTTTAGAGAAGATTTTGATTAAATTGGCTGAATGGCAGAACATAAAGTTTCTTATGAAGTAGATTGAGATGAGGGCAGTAAATGAACTGAAATTATGCATAATAAATAAACATGAATAACCTGTATTTATTGCACTGCCCATGAAATTTGTGCAGGTATCAGAGGCTCTTGCTTTGGAAAATCCCAGCTGGAGCTACAGTGCTGAACCCCAAGTGGCCACAAAAGCAACCTGGGGGAGTCACTACAACGGGATTTTTTTCAGGAATTGGGCCCTTTGGGGCTGGCATGCTGTAGCCATGGCAGAATGTCAACGCTTAGTTCTACACAGAGCAAGATAAAATAGGGGGAAATCCCCCAGGAATGAGCAAAAGTGCAGGAGCATCATATAAAATAAATGTGACAAGGTCTTTATGTTCCCGGATGTTAAGGCCAGAGGGGGTGGTGTGATTGTGTAGCCTGACCTCCTGTGTAACACAGGCCATGGGCTCTCCTGAATTAATGCCTGCTGAAGGTGCAGCAGCAGGGGCAGAGCCAAGGCAAGAGATTCAACCTTCTCTGAGCCACGGGTCCCTCAATAGCTGGTGTGCTGGCTTCACTGGACAGCAAACTTGATTGGCTGATGTTAATAACCTCGTTAGGCTTTTAGTTGTCTTTGATGGACGTGTTGTCCAGTGGCCCTGAGGACCACAGTTCTGGAAGCAGTGAATTAGAGTGAAGAAAGCAGAAGGGCTCAGGCAGGGCTTTTGACCCAACTCTCTGAGCTGCATTTCTGGTGAAGAATTTCTGCTTGCATGTCATGTATGCAATTAGTTTGGTATTTATATTTATATTGCATTTCATTTTTCTGGGTTAAAAAAAAAGCCAAGGAAAGAACTGTGATAGATGTAAGGATTTCATTATGGTCCATGGCTTCATTCCTCCCTTTCCCTGACTGCTCTCTTTCCATCATGAGTCTTCTAAGTAGGAGATGTCACAGTGATGGAAAGAGGGTTGCCCATGGTCCAGGCATGGCAGGGTACTGCAAACCAGCTTTGCAAGAGCATCTGACTAATTGTAGTGTGTACAATAACCACGTGTGAGCTACTGATGCACCATGATTTCTGTGGCAATTACCTTGTTTCACCCAGTCTCCTTCTGAAGTTGCAGAAGCTGCTGTGCACTTCTGTAAGAAAAAGAGTAACAATTAATTTTTGGAAGGCTTTGGGTTGTTGCTATTTCAGTAAATTGTGACCACGATGAGCAGACCTCAGGCACAGGCCTATGCAAAGGTCTGTGCAGACCAGATCCATCTTGCCCTCAAGTACATCTTTTGTCTATCTTTCAGTACATACCCATAACTCACATATGTCAGGGCTCACAGACGTGGCTGCATTCAACCACATGATTTAATGTGGTGACAGAACTTCCTCATATCCCTGCTGCAGCCTTTTATAGCTTTTCTTGACTTCAGCAGAAGCAGATGCTGGCTATATTCTGAAAATGAGGCACAGGTAAATAATCCTTCCTTCAGGGAAGAGAACATTACTTAACAGGCTAAAATTAGTGATTGAATCATGCAGAACCCTGCTGGGGCTGATTTTTTGTCCTTGAGAAGCCCAGTGCAGTGCACAGTGCACCTGAGTGCACCAAGTGCTGTGTGGAGCATGCCCTGGGAACACCTGGTGAGGCTGGGAAATGAACTGAAACCTGCAGCACTGAACCTGTATTTTGCAATCTTATTTAACAGAACTCTCCCAGTAATATGAGCATGAGCAACCAGCCTGGCACTCCCAGGGATGACAGTGAGATGGGTGGAAACTTCCTAAACCCTTTCCAGAGTGAGAGTGTAAGTATTTCATTACCTGGGTTGTTGGGTAGCAAAGGTGAACCTGCATCTCTGGCCTTTCGTTTAGAAAAAGAAAATTTACAGGTTTTGTAGTGTGCTTGTAGTGCAGCACTGTGTCATGCATGTTTTTTAGTAGTTTCTGAAAATACAGTATTGATTTGAATAAAAAATGCTGTGCAAAAGAGAGCTGAAACTGGAAAAGGTGGGAGGCATAGATTTACTGCAGGAACTGTCTGGGCCACAAGGTCAATGAAAAAGCAGGGTTTACACTGAAGTATATAATCAGAGCACCAGCAGATTCCATGTTGCAAAGTGTGCTGTTACACCCATAAAAGGCAAAGTTTCCCACTAGTGTTCATTCTGAGGCAAATTATGCTTTTTTTTTTAAATGGATAATGCTCAAAGCAGCAAAACATGGTGTAAACATTTTACAGAGCAAGACAGTGGTATTGTCATTCTCATGTGCCTGAAGCTGGGTTTCTGAATCCACATCTAAGTCCCTAAATAGGAGTGTAACCTCATCACCTATGCCAGTGGTGACCTGCAGCTCAGCAAACAGCTTCTGTTAGATCACAGCATAGTTGAGTTCCATGGAAAATACCATGGGAATCAGATTTTGAGGAGTTTTGGGAGGTTTTCTTTTTTAGCTAGTGAAAAGGAAGAGTTTCTGCCAGTTGGCTGTTGGTGGGCACGCATTCAGGTTGTGTGGAGTGTTGAAGAAAACTGTCATACACAACCCAAAAAGAGCAGTGTTTAATATCTGCCAAAATGGCAGTAAGCACAGCACCCCCATGAAATGTGGTCCCTGTTCTGGCAGCCCTTGGCTCCCAGCCTGGCACGCTCTGCTGTGCTGGGGGCAGGCAGGGTCACTGAAACAGGGCCGTGGGAACAAGAGGACATCAGTGGCACCCCAGAGAAAATCAGTGTTCTCAGACACTTGCTGGGTTCTGGGTGTTGTTGTGCTGCCTGGAAGAGGCAGAGACTCAGATTTCTGAAGGTTTTGTTGAGATGTGTGCCTGCAAAGCAGGAGTGACACATGCCAGGGGTGTCCCTGTCTGCTCCCAGGGACCGCTGTCTCCCTAACATGAGTTGCTCTGTCCTCCTGGGGAGCTGCTTTGCTTTCTGATCCATATTTTGCCACTTGGCTGCTCAGAGTAGGTGTTATCATGGAGTCCTTTCTGAGGCAGATTTGCTGTTCAGTTCAACACAAATTTTGGTTAGAGGTGGGTAACAATGCAGGGCTTAATAACAAGTTAAAAATCCTAAAGACCTTGAGACCATGGTTTGATTCCCAAGGTGATTCCCTGGATACCTTGGCTCAGATACAGGAAATTACTTGGGCAGGTGCTTTGCTTTAAAGCCTCGGAGCTGGCAGTCAGACCTGTATAATTGACATGATAGGGAAGACCCATGTAAAACACTTTTTCTATATGCTTGGACACTTGGAAATGGCCAGCTTGGAACTCAAGACTTGGCAGGATATTTAGGGCACATTTGGTTTTGCACAGGCAAATTTATCGTTCCTTTTTCTTCTCTCAATTTTCGAAGTGCTGATCTTCTTATATTTGAACATTTTTCTCTACTGAAGAGGACTTTTGGCCAAATTGTTTCTGCAGTCCACAGTTTTCAATTTAAAAACAGATGAGGTGTATAGATGTGCATTTCTTCTAGGCACTGTGGTGTCCCATTGATTACTTTAATGAAGCAGTGCTAACCTGAGGATGGCTGTAGCTCAGGTGAAGGCTGCAGTTCAGTTTGTGTCACTACAATAGTGTGATGTGGGGACTGAATTTTTGGTTCTCATAAAGGAGAATGACCACTGGTCCCTGATTCAGCTTGCCCCCTAAAATTGCTAACACAAAATAACACAGACCAAAAGCCTAATTTAATCACAGCCATATGTATCTTTGTTCCTTTCTTTCCCTAATGTAATCAAAAACTCCCCAAAATGTTCCAGTGATTCAGCTACCCATGAATGCAGCCAGTCTGCCTCAGAAAAGGCACCTACCCAGGTAAATTCCCCAGTAGCCAGCACTGGGCAGGAAGGGGTGTAGAAAGCCTCAGTGAGGTATTGGTTCATCACAGCACCCAGGTAACACCAAAACAGCCCTCAGGGGAGTTGCCTTTGTCAGCAGTGGCTGTATTTTTGCATGAGAGAAGCACAGCAGGAGTTTTGGGGACACAAACTGAACTACAGCCCCAACAGAGGCTGCAGCACAAATTGAGGAGGGAGCTCGAGGAGCTCTGAACCCGTGTCTGCAGTCCAGGTGTGGATGTAGCTACCTAGGGTGGGGCGTAAATGTTTGTTAAAGTGTGGATTCCTCTTTTGCAGTACTCCCCTAGCATGACAATGAGTGTGTGACCGTTCACAAGTGTCGCCATGAAGACCACAGTGAGTTGGCCCTCTCCAGAGAGCTACTGCAGAAGAAAATTATTCGTCCCAGTGTACAGTTTAACTAAAGGATCTCAGACACAATCAGACCCACCTGTTTTTTTTTTTCCTACCATCTCCCCCGTTTTGTCAAGGAAGTGGGTCCCAAACATGCTCGAGACAGCTGTAAGGAGTGGCATGAGAGAAGTGCCCAAGGTGGAGCTGCAGGCGCCTGTCTGTGTGTGTACATGCGTGGGTCGGCGTGGGGTGTGTGTGTGTGACACACCAAACACACACACACACACAGACCCCAGGACACTGTAAAATAGGATCACGTGACATCTTACGTAGAAATCAGAAGTAGGGACTTTTATTCCATTTATTTTTTTTTTTTTTCACGTTTACATTTTAATTATTAAAATTTGCTTTCCCTCTCCCCTCCTGAACTGTTTTATGTTGCATATATCACTGCTTTATAAGTTATTTTTTAAGTTGAACTCAAAGGATAAATTCTTTTGATTTTGTTAGTGTCTGCCATTATGGATAGGAATAAAATTGCTTATACGAGCTTTCATTAACTTGTGTTTGATACCAGCTACCCTGTGAATCACAAATTTTACTGTCTCAAGAAATAGAAGAAAGCTCATCTTAATTTTTTGGAGAAATTTAATAACTTCCACCTAGTTTGGGGATTTTTTTTGATACTTTGCCTTTAAGAGAAAAAAAAAAGCACTGAAGGTTATTTTTCTTCTTTAATTGAAGCCTAATATCTGCAATATCTATTTTAAATGGAAGCCTGAATTTGATACAAGCTTCTCAGTTTATATAGAGTACTATAAGGTTACTGTAAGTGAGCTCCAATTGCTATAGAATCTAGCAATAAAGTGTCAGGGCTTCTCCTGCCCTTGGAATTGAGTTTTCTATTTAGCATGGTCTTCTGTAGGGGGGTGGTAGTTAGTGGAAATACAGTAGAGTCCTTTTCACCAAAACATTTTCTAACAAATTACAATTATGTTTCCCATTTTCAGTGATTCTCAAACAAATATGAGCAATCCGTGTTCCTAATTATAAACAGTATTTCCCAAGCCCATTTAGAAAATCAGGTCACCCTGCTGCTTGGGTGTGTGTTTTCTGCCATATCTGCCAGAATTAATTCCCACAAAAATTTCCAGTCAGCAGCCTTTTTTTATTTTTTCCTTTTTGAGCCAAAATGCCGCAGTAAACTTTTTATGACTACTAGCCTTGTGAGGGTGTTACCTTTTGCCATGAACAGAAGAGGAACAAAGGTCTGGGCCCTTTCATAAGGAGCACAGACAGTTAGGTATGAAAGCTGGGGACAGAATGCAGAAAAAGACCTAAAGGAAACGCTTCTGGAAGCATTCCCATTTCTCTTCAGGCAGAGCTCTGAAACCAAGATGATGGTACATTTACTTAGTTCCCGATGATTTTCAGCTCCCCCAAGAAAACAAAGGCTTTGAGTTTGTAGTGATACAAAGGCTGATGATCAGCAGTGCAGGCACAAAGTGGCTTAGCAGAAATTCGTGCCACAAACAGCAAATTCCTCTCCCTGGACTTAAACCCAGAAGAGCCACTTGCAAAGGAAGAGCAGTTCTGGGATGTGGTATGTCCATTTGCAAGGGGATTTTCTTTCATCAGCTTGTGATAAAGGAACATGTGATGGGCTTGTGATGGTAGCTGAACATAATGGGATGTGTAAGGAATACTACAATCTCCTAATTCATTTTTATTTCCATGTATTATGCATGTATAATATATGAAAATAAAAAGATTTAATGCTTTACTCTCCTGTTAGGGCTATTCAAAGATGAAAGTCTCAGAGGATTAAAATTATGTTGAAGTATCAATGATTTTGGTAACATTACTTTTTAGCGAGAAATACTTGCTTAGATGTAAACATGATCTAGATAATCATTACATGGTTTTGTAGACTGTATTCTTATTGATCATGAAGGTCACATTCATTTGCTTATCTTTGGAAAACACTTTGTTGCTGTCTCCAAAGATGCTGGAAGACCCTGCCATTGAGTCACAAACACAAAACCTGGTGTAATTTCCTCAGACCCTTTGCTGTTGTCACTAACACCACTGGTGTGTCCCCAGTACACCCAGAGTCCAGGAGTCCCTGCAGGCTGTCTTATCTGTGGTAGCCTTCCCGGGACCCGAGGCCTCTTTCTGGCCCCATTTCAGTCAGATGATGCCACTGCTGATGGACTGAGGTTGATGGGAACAGTGCCAAAGGCCATTCCCCCAGTCAGTGAGAGGATGGAAGTCTGACCATTAAACCTCTGCATGGGATTGCTGACACAGATTGGATTATTGGTCATTATCAAAACATGTTATCCTCATTTATATACAAGAGCTTAGCATCATTTCAGGCACATAATTTAGTGACTGCGCTCTGCATTTCTCATACCCACGTGGCCCCACAGGCAGCAGCTGATGTCACTAATGCTTTGTCCAGTGCTTTACCCAGCCTCAGCCAGGCTCCTGGGGAGGCCGGGCTCTGCAGCTGAACCATTAGAAAACAATCTTACATGCTAATTACTCAAATTCAAAATTACACCCTTGGATTATTTTTTTCTTAATATGTGTAGGGCTTTTTGCTTGTTCATTTTCCTTTCTTTTGCTTACAAATCCTTGTAGGATTTTCATGCTATCAGGAGTATCAATATGAGAAGAAAGACTATTGCCAAGCAATCAGTTTTTGCTCCCACTTACATTTCTTATGCTCCAGATACCAGGAGCAATGTAACTGCTGTTTGGTTCTGTCCTTATGCAACAGCACTGTTGATAATGTCAGAACTTGTCCAGCTCTAGTAGGAATTTTATTTTAAGTGGTGCAGGGTAGATCTTCTCACACTGGGTTTTTAGATAGATCTTCCTCTTTAGTTAGAAATAAATAGATGGTGATTCTGTAAATGAGTCTCTCAGGCAAAGTTGAAGTAAGCCTTTTTAAAAACAGAAGTGATTAAATTTTAGAGTAGCAGAAATGGAGAATAAGGGATCTCTTGTGCTGTGAGAACTCTTGCAAATATTCTAGGTTTGTAGAAATCAGCTGAAACTGGATTCACTCATGAACTTCACAGTGAAACCAGGGTCTTACCTGCTGCTTAAACCTGTGGAAAGAAGCATTCAGCTCCAGATTTATCTCCACATCACCCAGATTTTATCGCCATGTCTAAGTCTTGTGTAGGCAAGAGCAGGGTTTGGGGCAAGGAAGAGGCTGTCTAAATCACAGGTGGAGCATGTGGTCTGGCGTGCATTAACAAAATACCTGGATATTTGCATGGAGGGATTGAGTGAGTTTCTCAATTACCTGAGAATGAGGAAAAACTTCAGTTGCACCCCCTCTCCCCCAGAATTTCCATTTTTAATTTGGAAGCCTTCTGGTTGCAGAGCCCCAGCCACCCAACATGTCACATGTTCAGAGACAGAAACAACTTTCAGGCTTTCAGCCTGTTCCTCATAATGTAGGATTAAATGTTCCACGTCCCAGGACATCCAGCTGTTCCTTTCCCTTCCAGCAGGAATACTCAATGAGTAATATATAGGCTAATCATTTATTTTAAATAATTCCACTTGGGAAGAAGTGAATAGAAGATAGAAGCTTGCTTCTTTAAGGATGCATCAAAGGACAGCTTCTTGAACTGCCTAAAACCAATTGAATTTTCCTCTCTTCTGTGGCTAGCAAATGCAATACTGCATGTGCAAATGATTTGGAATTAGATTTAATGAGGGACCAGCTGTTACAATATTCAGTGTTGATCACTTTATTCAAAATTACTTTTCAGCTGATACATATTGCACAGGTTTCTATTTCTGTATCAGTTGAATATTAAGTGTTTTCCCCTGTTCCTAGTCAGCTCTGATCCATTGTTGTTGTTATGGTGGCTAAGTATGGTCTGGATTCCTCAGTATTTGACCCTACACATTTGCATTTCAAGAACGTACAATATACTTTAATGATGTAAAAAGTACAGGTAAATTTATTTTTCTTTAATTCACTATAACAGTGATATAACTGTGGGTGCTGTCACAGACACACTTGGGTTTGCTCGGGCCTTAGGGATGGGAATCCTGACAAAGCACATCTTTCAAATAAACCCCTAAAAACTATTCCAACACTGACATCTCACATTGAGGATCCAAGTCATGATTTAGTGATCCAAAACAACTGTAAAAATTCAGAAATAAATGAGTTAGTTAGGCTTAAATTTTACTGTATGCAGCTCTCTCTACTTTTCAGGTATTATTGGCACAGTTCTATAAACTGCTGCTCAGTTCTGCTGAAACTTTGATGAAACCACTCACATAAGCTCATTTTTGGGGTAGGATTTCACCCTAGTCTGGGTCAAATATATAACTTACCTGTGGTGTAACATTATTTGGCAGACGTAAAAACTGAGGACATAGAGCAAAATACAGAGGGTCTGTTGAAATTACCGAAGTGATGTTTCAACCTGAAAAATGAGAAAAGAGAATTTGAAATACTGCTTTGAGTGCACTCCTGTATAGTGTCAACATATTGCAAACAAATTACAGTACCGAATCTAGAAAAAATAAGTGGATCATCTACTCAGCACATGAAAATTCTGATCCTGCCAACAGCTTCACTTTGTTTTGAAATTGAGCCTGCACATAGTTAATTTTAAACAGATCTAAGAACACAGGTAGTATCCTTGAGGAAATTAAAAGAAGTAGGACTGTAATAATCTAAACCCATGCTTGAGCATGGACAGTCTAGAGCTCAAATTAATTCTTTCCTAAGCAGACATTATTTTACAGATTTTACCAGTGCAGGAGCATGTTTATGTACTGATAGTACTGACATGCGGAGCAGATTTGGCTTTCTTCTGTTTCTTACTTTATTAGAGCTTTGTTCACTATTACATGAACTATTTCTGTGAATTTGTTCTTCCATCTTGTTTTCAATTGTGCAGCCATAGTTTCCCTCAACACAGCCAACAGCTTTGCAGTTTTAGTCCAAACTTCTGTTTGGTCGCCGTTCTTCATTTAAGCTTAAAATGTGTAAGAAAGCCTCTCATGTAATGGGAAAACTTGCCATAAAAATGTATAAAGGTTTTCTTGGGTACATGTTTTCAAACTGAATAAATGCAGTTTTCAGTTACAATTTGAAATGGTCACTTTCTAGCCACTATTTCAGTTTTGTGTGCAAAAGAAACGGAGAGAGAAAAATAAAACCACCTTTTTTTTCCTTATTTGAATTCAGCATTGTAAATATTTGCTGAAAGACATGGTTTTGGGGAAGTCAGATCAAAAAGTGATTTGCTGCCTAGTTGCTATAAATAATACAGCTGGACTTCATGTTGAAAGCTCCTTCCACATCCCCAAAAGTGTACTGCTTGGCGTCTGATTTGTGTGACCTTGTACAAAGCCTAACTCACAAACAGTGGTTGCATTTGCCTGTTCAGTGTTTTCAGTGTGTCTCGTGGATGATTCAGGGTTCTGTGGTCTCAGAAGAGTGACCGAGTGGTCGAGCAGGCTTGTTCCCAGGGTCAGGTGGCTCAGGACTGGGTAATTATCCACCAGAAACAAGGTGTTTGTTCGCTACCTCGCTGTTCTCTTGAGAACTTGCACAACTCTTCTTGCCGTTAGGTTCTGGGGATCCTTTTAAGATTTTGCAATGCTGAGACAAGAGGCTGGATTTTGCTGAGAGAAAATTCTGGCAGTTTTAGCATCAGTTTTCATAGGGAAACAGCACAAAATATGGGGATTTTGAAAGGTGATGTCTTCTCAATACCCTGGGTGAACTAGGAAATAGACTGTACAGTCTAGGAGTTTGGGCTATACAGAGATACTGAAATCATCAGTAATTGCTTTTGATCGGAAAAATTATTGCTGTGCAACAACTGCCCTGATCCCTGGGGAGTCAAATTGTCAACTGGATGAACTGGATATTTTAGGCTTTATTTCTGTTGTTTTAATCTTCATGTTTTACCCTCTCTCACTTGGACTTCCCTGTTAAATGTACTGTGCCAGATCTTTGGACAAAAATAAGAGCATTTTGCCTGACAAACATGCAGGAAGCTGTTCACATCTGTAACTAGAGCCCTGCTGTAGAGAGTTTATTGCATTAGAGAGAAATTGAGCATAACACCAGATAAGGAGTGGCAGTGCAGCATCCTGGGAGCTCTCACTGCTCGAGATCAGGAAAGTTAGCATCTCACATACTCGCAGATTAGACGAGATGGTTCCTAACAATGGTAGAAAATAGCTTGAAAGAAAAGCTGATTCTTGTCATGCAGATTGGAGGAAAATAAAATCCCGAATACAGGATATATTTAATTGAGGTAGAAATTTACTAAAGCTCTCTGTAACAGAAGCACGGAGCACATCCAGTGGTTTAGTGGGAAAGCAAAGTGGTGTTACTAAATTGCTGTCGATAAACATAACATCCAAAAGCAGGTATAAGCTATTTTCATTTTCATTTTCCTAGTCTCTTTTATTTTTTCTGATTATGTTGCAGTTTTGATTTGATTTGCATTTACATTAAGGGATAAGGAAGAGAACACAAGTTCCTAAAGTAGGGCTGGAATGAATTAGGGCAGGAATTAGACTCATCGAAGAGTGGTGTGAGTAAAGCTGGAGTTTTCTGTTAGTTAAAAATCAAGTGAATTTTTGTATTACTATTTTTCCAGGACAAAAAGCATCCATACAATAAACTTTGGCTCTGTCATGGCTGTTTGAGAAGTGTGAATCCAATTGCTGTGTGTGCTTGGACACCAGTTTTGAGGGATTTTTTTTAAATTTTTTTTTTTTTTTGCAACTATCCCCTTGGAATGCATCTATTTTGTGCATGTTTGGCTAAAACCACAAAAACCAACTGCTTTTTTTTTATGGATTGCTGTACACGCATCTGGTTCTGGTGGTAAGAGGAGGAAGATTTGATAGCTGGTGGATTAGCATATTTATGTGAATTACTTGCAGCATTGGTAAACTACTGTCAACTTTGTTCACATTGCACAAGATACTCTGTGTTGTCTACTGCTGGTGTTATAACCTCGGTGATCCATGCATATCCTGTAAATTCCTGTAGGTTTTGTGTGAGAAATCTTGTCACCACTGCTTGCGACTGTAAATTCGTGTTTTGAAGCAAGAGGTGGCATTTGACTGTACAGCCATGTGTATTATATACTGCAACAGTCCTTGTTCTGTCCTCTGAACTCGCTGTCCACATAGAGTTGAAGCTCTGTTAAGCACGCTTAGTGGTTTCAGAATTTATTTCAAACAGCAGATCTATAAGCCATTTACAGGAATATTAAATGTAATGCAAGAGAATTCAACCCAGTTCATATCCTTTTCTGAGAGGTTGGGGTTGGATTTGAGCAGGCAGCTGCAGGTTTTGTGGCATCCCAGGTGCCTGTGCCTGCACAACTGAGGGGTGGCACCTGCGCAGGTGTCCCCTGGCAAAGGGGTGCCCCAGGCACAGCACCTGGGCAGGCTGCTGCCTTACAGAGATGTGTGAGCTGGTGTCTCCTTTTTTCCCCAAAAACTGCACCAGTGCCAAGACAGAAGCCCACCTCTAAGGGCATACGGGAGGCAGAGCGCTGCCTCTGCACTGTGTCCTCATCCCCACCCACCGCAGGCTTTACCTGGGCTGGTGTTTTAAGGAGATTTGAACTCTCTTGTCTCTTTACTGAGAGAGAAAAATAACCTGAATTCTGGGACTCTGGATTCTTTTTTACAGTATTTTATGATACACAACAAAGACCTGAAAATGTCTGTGTGTTCTTTGCTGGTTTCTGACATCAGACGTTCAAGTCCTGTCTAGTCTGAAAGGCGATGATGGGAAAAGTGAAGAAGCTTGGAAAGTTGAAGGGGATTCTTACTTGGATTATTTTAAATTCTGTGTTTCTATTGATAGTTTAATTAAATGAGTAGGCTAATCTTTAGAATCAAGGCAGTCTTAACGACTTTGCACCTTCACCCTTTCATGTAAGACTTTGAGAACTTGCAATAAGTGTTCCTCATGCTTACAGTCCGATTTGTAGATAAATTCCCTGTATTTCTAAGATCAAAAAATATTTCTACAGTTACTTCAGCCCTTTACAGAGAACAACAGGGCAATCCCAGTCCCATAATCCCAAGTATTTTTAGGTGTATTTTAGACAAAGAATGACTTTCAACATCATAAATGAAACTAATATTCAATGTTCCAGTCTCTGGAAGTAAAGGAAAACCTCAGTAATTTTGCAAACCAGCAAGAATGAAACTTGTCTATATAAATATTAATGTAGAAAGTGCATGCAAAACTTGATACTGCCTCTGACCTTAATCGTTACTATTGATACTATTGGGGATCTCACAAATGTGTGTTTCAGAACGCTGTATTTCTCCTCAGTGCGTGCTTCATCCTCATTACCGACAGCTCCTGCAAAGAGCCAGCCCATGCCGTAGCCAAGGCGTGGGGATGCACAACGCCCACAGCACCACGGATCCGTGGACATGTGTGCGTGTTGTGTTAGGAGGAGTAACCACTCCGGCTGCAAACCCCTCCCGACCTTGTGTGTAAGTCTGCAGGGCAGCCCCTGGGACGCCGCGGAGGGCTGCGGCCCCCGGGCACGAGAGCTGCGCGGCAGCGCTCCCGTCCCAGGCGGCTGCGGGTCTTGCTCTGGGGGATCGTCGTGAACTCAAGCCTCGCTGTTTAACGTGTGACGAGCTCCTTGCCAGACTGTGAGCTGCAGAGGCGCGGATGGCGTGGGTCACTGACCCAAAGCCTGTCCGGCTTGGAGGCTCAGACAGGGCTGTGCCAGACTGGATTGTCATGGTGATACTGTGCCACCACATCAGACTTGTTTCCGCTCCATGCTGTGGCCTGATTCATCCTGCCCTAATTTCAGCTGGCTAAAAATTACCAGCCTGTGTCTCGTGTGCCAGTCAGAGGAGGGACACGAGCAGAGATGCCTCTGGAAGATTGCATTATGGCATCAGTTGCCCTCGCCACTGATGAACGGCCGGAATTAGGTGGGATGAATCCAAGTGTGTACAATTGACTTCTCACACCTCTACACAAAAGTGTATTGATCTGAGCTTGGAATGGGCAAGAATAATACAGTTCCTTTGAACCTGAATCCGAGTGACTTACAGATGACTTTCTGAGTTCAATCTCAAACATGAGATTTCTGCCCTGTAGTGCTATTTTCTTTATTTTTACTTCAATTTTAATGAACAGCTGTAGCTTGAACTTGTAACTTGTTGGAACATTTCTAGAGGAATTACATCTGCCTAGAAATCCTCACCTTTATTTGTTAAGTGGGCTTCCTCGTTACCTGCACTGATTTTTATTGGAAGCAACACAGGAAGAAACCATTGCATAGATCAATCAACACCAGCAATAGCATATGCAGCTTTCAAATTCAGCTGTGAGCTTGTAACGAAGGTATTAATGTTCATACTTTCCAAGTGTGGCTAAAGATTCCGTTCCTGAGAGCTCTAAGGAATAAATCTAGGAGGTCCTGACTGAGGATTGTGAAAATACATGTACTAATGGCAGTTTATGATAGGATTTTTGAGGGGAAACTTGCGATAAATGTGTTGGGATTTGATGTGCTGGTTTGGAGATGAGGGAATATCCCGTGTCAGATAGAGCAGATCTTGCAGGCAGCATTACTGTGGGTTAGCAGAGCCTGCTTCCAGCAGGTTCCTCCTCTAGCTCCCCTTGATACCTTCCTCCATTACCTGCCGGTACGAAATCCTGACAGAACTTGTGCCCGTTGTTGTTGCAAGCTGAGGAACAGCTCAAGGGTAAAAACTCCGATGTTGTAGCTGCACCTTTCACCTTCATCAAGTGTCCATGTTCTCAGAGCTGGGCTGGGACAGCAGTCGCCTCCACAGTTGCCCTGTAACTTCATCACACAAAAGTGGGTGTCACTTTTTATGAGTTTAACAGGAGCAGTATTGATCCATTCACTTTATTTCCTAAGTCGTGAGTCATTCGCTGTTAGAAATGATACAGATCTTGTGTAGCTATGAGTGGAAAAATTGAGATTTGTTTCTTATGATGGGCTGGTACAATTCCTGCTCTGCTGTTCAATATTTTTGAGTGCTGAAGTTAACCAAAATGCTACCTTCATGGATTATCTCAGCCTCAGCTCTGCATGAAGATGGGTATGAATTTCCAGTTGCTGTTCCTGGTTTCTCTGTGAATTCTGAGCCAAAGGCAAAGCAGTGGGAAAGATTGTTGTGGCAGCCACTCACTGACAGCTTTTCAGATGCATAAAGCCATTCTGTCTGTCATCTGACAGTGTTCCAGTTTTCTCACTGGGTCACCATGTTGTTGTCAGCCAGTGGAGGAAAGGTGGATGAACTCACCACCCAGGAAGAGTAGAAATGTAGCAAGTAATGAGCTGTGTTCTCCAGCAGTCCTTTATTTGGAGAGCTTCACTTTCAATTAACATTTGTACCTTCAGTTATCATTGTACCATTCACTATCTTGAGGTGGTATGAGCAGAAATTTATGAATATATATAATTTACCAGAAATATAGGCTTGTATTGTGCCTTTGTAATTCTCTTGAGCTTCAGTATATATATGCTACAAGCAGACGAACTTCCTCCCTCTTTTGGGGTGTTCTTTACTACAACAGTAGCTGATGGCTTCATTAATATTGGCTCTTTTAGTCTTCTGGGGCTAACATTTCTGTTTTTCTGAGTGAAAATGCCATAGTGCCCTCAGCAGACATAAGCACAATGACATAACACTGCAGTGCATGCTGTCTCTTAGCTTCTCTCTACACGTGCTTGCATGCTGGAAAATCTGAAGAGCTGCTGTATAAATTGCTACATTATTTACCCAATACAGGTGGTTTTCTGCATCCCTTTTTTGCTCAAAACTCCCATTAACTCAGAAGTTAGTGATGGCTCGAAAGGGGGTTTTGGAAGCACAAAGGATGCAGGGAGTGACTCTTCAGTAGTTTACAGGCTGCTATAAATGTCTTTTCAGCAACGAAATGTAGCATTTTAGCAGTAATTTCCTAGTGAAAACACTGAGCGTGCTTATCACTTAAGATTTTAAGGAAAAAAGTGTCAGACTGTGTAATTGTATCTCATATAATTTTGACACTTAACCGGTTTTATCTACGTGTTCATGCTATACCAACCAACACAGACCTGAAAGGTGACAGCCATGTTTTTGTTACACAAGAAGTCACAGTTTTCCAGAGGTTCTGTTTTGATTTTTTGTTTCTTTACCACGTTTTCACTGCAGAGGTATTTTTCTATATAGTTACCTGAGGCTTCCTTTCACCAACCAAAAGAGTCTGTAGCCCTCTGCACTGTGAAAGGCAAAGCCCTGTGGAGAGACACGGGCTTCGCACTTGCCCAGCAAATTAGCAGAAATTTCACCCAAGCCATAAAAGCCTCTTATGTTAATCTCTGTTTATGTAATTAAAGCAATTAGGGATAGGAGCTTCAGGAATAATGAGGTCTCTCTATCCTCCATTTACTCTCTCTGTGCTTCATAGGGATTTAAGGGTTCTTTTTTCAAGGCTCAGCTGTGTCTCTTCAAACCAGTGCAGTCTAAGCATCGTGTGAGATGCAGTTTATGGAGATAGCATTGGAGCGTGAAAGATTTACTTCTGGTAGCAAGGAAAAACGTGTGTCCCTGTGGGCATGAACACTTGCAAACAAGTCTGATACCGAGAATTAAAACAAATACATTCAAGATGGTACCAGTACATCAGACTCTGTTCTACAGTGGGGTTTTTAGCTTTTGTCATTTGTATTTTATTTTGTGAAAAAAGGAGTTGGGGGGATCTCAGATCACATGGGGAATATTAGAAGTATATCACTCAACAATCATTTTATAAAGTCTACCTTCAAAATGCACTATGATTTATTACAAAAGTATATTTTCTTCTGTTTGCCGACATGGTGGTTCCATTTTGTGATAAGTTAAACTCAGCAGTTAATTTGTTGCACTGCCTGGCTGCATGAATTCATCCAGTGTACATACGTACCTGTGCAGCATTACTTTTGGGGTTTGTATTTGAATTTGCAGTATTGATTATTATTTTTGTATTTTACTTTGCCTCTGTTATTGGAATTGTAGTAAACATAATTTATACATATGATTTTACAACTGTTTTGCAACTGAAAAGTCTCCTTTAAATTGTAAAGTTTTATTGATGGATACTCATTAAAATGGTATAAGAATTATATTAACAATTGTTTTGTGTTTTGATGCTCTCTGTACATAAATATATGTCTATTTATCTGTTTAATGGTGCTTGTGTCTTGCAATTTTGGATACATTTTAGAATAAAGTTTCATTTTACAAGAAGTAGTTGTATTTTCACAAGCTGTGTCCCGAAAAAAACCCACAACCAAACACCTTTTCTCCATAAATAACTAGGGTTATGAAAGAAGCATATATAAAACATTTATAACCTCAGCAGTAACACATTTGTTTGTAGAACGTAGAAGTGTGCTGTTTACAGAAATGCACAGCTCTATACTGCTGCTGATTTACTGCAGTAGCTGACATCTGTATTTAAAACGTTCCCAAAACTATGCATTTTGGAACACTTCTTGCTAGCTCTAATGGCTTTATTTTGCAGATGATTTATTCACATCTAAGACTAAGCCCATCTTGTATTTACTGGAAAAGACACACAAAGGTGCTTCCACAAAGGCTGCCTCAGGTCCAGCTACCTTGGTGGTGATGCCAGAGGTGCTGCTGCAGCTGTGCCACAGAAAGTACTTTTCAAGTGGGAAACCATTGAAAAGCACAGATCTCCTCTGTGAACTGGGGCCAGCAGCCTAATTTCTCTTTTTCAGCAGTGAAAGGAGAACAGTACCGACTTGGCACGTATTACCTGAGCACCAAAAGCTGTAAAACACTCTGTTAGTCCAGTGGAGACTGTGTAAGAAACTACAGGAGTCAGCCTCAGTGGTTCCTTTGCAGTCCATTACGCTCCTTTAGCTTCTATCTCCTGTAGCTGGAGGGCAGAAGAAAGGCAGCTTGTGAAAGCAGAGAATGGTTTGGGAAAGCTCGTTTTAGGCTGTGAGTTGCCTGGCCTCACTGCCCAGGTGTGTGTGCCGTGGGCACTGCTCACTTGGATCCCTGCTCCCCAAAGGACACCCCCTCAGTGACATCCTTCCCTGAAGGCCAAGAGCTGTGCACAGCTCAGGGCTGTGATTTTCAAACACCAGCCTTCCCTTGCTCCAGCTGCTTCTCTTTCCCCTCACCCCCAGCTCATGCTCCCCCCCACACTGCAGGTTTTTCACATAAGCGGATTTCGATTTTACTTTTCCCCCCTGTGATTCCAGCGGCTTTGCAGCTCCTCATCTCACAGCAAACAAGAGATCTGTAACAGGCCAGGCACCTGATCACTGGGGCTATGTTTAACAGAGGTGCAGAAAGCTACCCATGCAAGAACAACAAACTGCATTATCTTAGAGAATGCCTGAGCATGACGAGGTAAACCTGAAAACGAATTTACAAATTACTGGCCTAGGCAGGCAAAACGTAAGTTAAGGGGTTATTGGGGTTTTTTTTAACAGGAAAATGTTCAGTTCTGTTTACAGACTCTTTCTTCTAGCATCTAGGATCCACAGTGTGAGAAACTGGTAATCTGAGTTTTTGTCATCTGGACTGAGCAGCTGAGGAAGGAGAAAACACTGGGTGCAAACCTTTTACAGACCCTGTTCAAGGTGGCAAGACCAAGGTGTTTCACTGCCACGACAGTCTGGTTTTTCCCTTCACAGAAGCCAGAGAAGGAGAGATACCAGTAAACTTTTAATTTTTTTTTTTTTTGAAGCAACATAACGAAAATAAATGTAGGGAATAGCACAACATGCTGATTTTCAGAGCCAGGATCTTCTGAAATGTAACAAGTGAGATGATACAGCCATGGTGTTGCTTGATAGAAAGAGTATGTGCATAGAAACAGAGATAGTGCTATGGCAGTGCAGTGATAGTAACAGACCGTGTGGGAAGAGAATCCCTACTGCACTGAGAAACTCTGTCTTGGTTAAAATTCAAATTTTCCTGGCTGTTATAGGTTAAAGCTGGATCTTTAACAATGTTTAAATGAGCAAGTGTTCACGATATAAACTCATGGATGTATGTTTCTGAGAAACATGGGAAGCCCTCTCTGGAACAGTAACTACCGAGCGGAAAGGTTGTAAGCAAGGGCTACACAAAACTTGCTGCTGTATTAAACCCATGCAGCACCATAGTAAAATACCAACCTTGCAGTCTTTCCTGAAAACCATTTACAGTTTATACCCTCTGCTACACTGCAGTAACACATCTGCCTCACCAGCGGCCGACAAGCCCAGGCACTGAGCATCCCCAAACCGGTTGAGGCTTCAGTAGCAATAACACTGTATCCGTGCCAACAGTAAAACTGCGACCCTCCTGACAGCTCAGAAGCGATTATTCTGCTCTTCCTCAGCAGTGCTTGTATTTTCACAGTGTGCAAGAGCAGCAATATCCTTACCAGCCGTGTGAGAAGGAGGAGGTAAGAGAAGGAGTTCTCTGTGAGCTCTCGAGCTGTTGGCTCCTGCAGGAATACGTGGCCGTGGCCACAGAGGTGGGAATCAAAGCATCCGTGCTGGGAGTGCCAGTGGTTCTGCTGCCTCTGGAGATGGGAATGTGTCTACCCTGGACACATCCGCTGGGCTGTCAAGTTGGTGACAACATGAGAGGGCAAGACTCCAAAAGAGCAATAAAAATGAAAATATGAGCCAGATTTGAGACATTTCAGTGACAGTGCACACACCAAACCTACCAGTGGCTGGTGCCAGGCCATGAGGTGACCTCGGGAGTCCTGGGGCAGGAGTGGAGTGAACATCTAGTCCATGGTGCCCTGCACACACCAGCACCCCCTTCACTGGAGCTGCTCAGCTCAGAGAGGTGAAGGCTGTAGCGAGACCTCAGAGCACCCTCCAGTACCTAAAGGGTCTAAAGAGAGCTGGAGAGAGACTTTGTACCAGGGTATGCAGGGGCAGAACAAGGGGGGAATGGCTTCAAACTGAGACAGTGCATGAAGACGGGATATTGGGAAGGAATTGTTCCCTGGGAGGGTGGGCAGGCCCTGGCACAGGGTGCCCAGAGCAGCTGTGGTGCCCCTGGATCCCTGGCAGTGCCCAAGGCCAGGCTGGACACTGGGGCTGGGAGCAGCCTGGGGCAGTGGGAGGTGTCCCTGCCCATGGCAGGGGTGGAATGGGATGGGGTTTAAGGTCCCTCCAACCCAAACCACTCCATGATTCCCCTCAGCACTGGCACCCCATCCTCTCATCCCCAACACCCCCTCTCATCCCTTTTCCCTTAGCCCTGCTACCTCCATCCACTCGGCCCCAGACACTCCTTTCCCCTCATGCCAGGCACCCTCTTGCCCTCAGCAGCTCATCTCCTTCCCTGCATCCTCACACGCTCTTTCCCCTCATCCCGGGCTCTCCTTTCCCCTCAGCCCCGTCCCCCTCTTTCCTTCACCCTTGGCACCCCTTTATCCCTCATCCCGTGCTCCTTTTATCCCTCATCCCGGGCTCCCTTGCCCCTCAGACCGGACTCCGTTTCCCCTCATACCCTCGCCCCTGGCACCTCTTCCCCCTCATCCCGGGC
>VZTG01007868.1:837227-868870 GCA_013397845.1 Melanocharis versteri | reverse complement strand
CGGAGCGGGCATTGCCCATGGCCGTGTGCATGTGCCAGGCCGTGCTGCCGGCCCACGCCGGGCCCCGCGGGGCGCTGGGCGCGGGGCCGCTGCTGCGATGGATGGACGCCGCCGCCTGCCTCGCAGGTACCGCCGGCGGGCCCGGCGCCCGCCCGGGAGCGGGGGTGGCTGTCCCCGCCTTGGGGCCGCGGGAGGCTTGAGGGAAGGTTTCATCCCGTGGAGCGGGGAAAGGGCTTTGGAGGTTGCAGCGGGTGACGGGGCGGAGCAGGGTGGAAGGGGGCACGGTGGTCATCCTGTCCCGCCTCGGGGTCGTCCCGGAGCACGGGGCACAGGATGGCGTGCGGACCGTGCTGGGAGAGCTCCGGTGAGCTCCACTCCACACCCTCCCTGGGCAATCTGTTCCAGTGCTCACTCAAGTTCTTCATCATAGAATCACAGAATATCCTGGGCTGGAGGGGACCCGCAAGGATCACCCAGTCCAGCCCCTGGCCCTGCACAGACACCCCAACAATCCCACCCTGTGCATCCGTGGGAGCGTTGTCCAGGCGCTCCTGGAGCTCCGGCAGCCAGTTCAGAGCCCCACGACCTTCTAGGGGAAGGGCCTTTCCCTGATCTCCAGCCTGAACCTCCCCTGGTGCAGCTCCATGTTCAGGTGGGACTTCCTGGGCATCGTTTTCTGCTCTTTGCCTCGTGTCCCATTGCCGGGCACCACCGGGCAGAGCCTGATCCATGCTCTGACACCCACACACATGGATGAGGTCCCCTCCCACCCATCTCTTCCGAGGCTGCACAGACCAAACTCCCTCAGCCTTCCCTCATGAGATGCTCCAGTCCCCCAGTCTTTCTGGTGGACCCGCTCCAGGGGCTCCACGTCTCTCTCGAGGAGCCCGGGAGTTTCGGGGTCCGGTTAGGAACAGACACCGCGAGGGTGAGGCGTCAGACGGCACGGGAGAGCGAGGAAGGTGATGGGAATGTGAGGATGAGGAGAATTTTAAAAAGGAGCAGCAGAAGGGAAGAAAAGAGGTGGGAAAAGACAAGTAAGAGAAGGAAGAAAAGTACTAATTTAAGATTACTGGCACATGTGTGCCAAAAAGAAGGAAAGGTGCCACTGCCTTGGCAGGGGATTGGACTAAATGGTCTGCAGAGAACCCTTCCAGCCCTGACTATTCTGGGATTCCGTGGTTCTGTGAAACAACCACAAATCCAGCACGCAGAACACTCCGCGTCTGGCGTATCTCGGCTTCGAAACCTTCCGAAACCCCCCTCGCTTAACTTGTGGAAGTAACTCGTGAGTGCGTGCAGGGGAGGCACGGCCAGAGCCTGGCGGCGAGCCGCCTTCGCGGGGCGTGCAGTGGCCGCCCGTGACGAGCCTGGCGGCGTTCCGGAGCTCCTGCCGGGGTGGCTGTCCCCTGCCGGGGTGCCGGGGTGCGGGGCTGGCTGTCCCCTGCCGGGCTGGCTGTCCCCTTTCGGGGTGGCTGTCCCCTGTCGGGGTGCCGGGCTGGCTGTCCCCTGCCGGGGTCGCTGTCCCCTGCCGGGCTGGCTGTCCCCTGCCGGGGTGGCTGTCCCTTCCCGGGGTGGCTGTCCCCTGCCGGGGTGCCGNTGGCTGTCCCCTCCCGGGGTGGCTGTCCCCTCCCGGGGTGGCTGTCCCCTGCCGGGGTGCGGGGGTCGCTGTCCCCTGCCGGGGTGGCTGTCCCCTGCCGGGGTGCCGGGCTGGCTGTCCCCTGCCGGGGTGGCTGTCCCCTGTCGGGGGGCCGGGGTGGCTGTCCCCTCCCGGGGTGGCTGTCCCCTCCCGGGGTGGCTGTCCCCTGCCGGGGTGCGGGGCTGGCTGTCCCCTGCCGGGGTGGCTGTCCCCTGCCGGGGTGCCGGGCTGGCTGTCCCCTCCCGCGGTGGCTGTCCCCGGCGCGGTGGCCGCCGTGTGCCAGCGTGGGCGCGGCGCCGTGCCGCCCGCCCTGCCCGAGCGAGGGGCACACCGACACCCAGGACTCTGCCTCGCGTGGGGCAGCTTCCCCGAAGGAGCACGCCTCTTCTCCCAGGTTTGCCAAGGAGTGATTCCATTGCAGCCCTTCGGTGTTTTGCCCCTCAGCAGTGCTTTTTGAGGAGAGGCTGTGGTTTCCCCTTGTATTTTCGAAGGGAGCTCCTCAGATATTGGTGTAAAAGCTCTGATTTCTCTGAGCTCCTCTTGTGATGCTCACTGAAAATACGGGGCTGCCTGGGAGTGAGGACTCTTGCCTGTTGTGCAGTGCTATCTTCCAGGCTTCCTGCTGGTCCCCTCCCTTGCCTCTGTCACTCAGGGCTTTGGAGCACAGGTTCCCTGCGTTTATACAGCTATTTTACTGGAGATTTACCTTTTGACTGGAAGCTCTAGGTGCTATGGTCAAATAAATATGTCATATTAACTTGCCATAAAAACTTAACTATCAGGCGATTAAATAATAACAGCAGATAAGATGTTTACCATTTCCAGATTGACTTTCATAATTAATACAAAAAGGGCGCATTCTTTTTCACAACCAAATGCATCCCAGGGAGATGAAGAACAGTTTAAATTTAGGTATAAATATTTCACAGCTGGTGAATTCTGTTTTTGAATTTTCTAAGTCTTGTTTGTCTCTTTGTTTTTATTTAAATCCTGCATTTTTGGTGCAGCACTAAGGACACGTACTTAGCTGCTTTCCACTGTTGTGACCACACTAATAAGGCAATAGGCTTTTCTCCTGTATCTGAGACTCCTCAGCTGACATAAAAGTTCCACACTGGATTGCTCTAGCTGATGTTCCTGACATATTGTTTTGAGGGAGAATGATGAGCTTTCTGTGAGCTTCATAACACTTTGTAACTCTTTCTGTCCTTCAAAGTGCTTGTTAAGGCTCTCTTACAGAATTCTCATTTTTAGAAAAAGACCTTAGGCAGAGATTTTCAAACTGAGTAGGACAGTTGCTATCATCTAATCTGATCTCCTGATATTTCCCATAAATATGAACACCCTTTACCACAGAGTCGTGATACGAAATGTTCCCTTTAATCTTATGTAGCTTCTCTTCTTTCCTAAGGGCCCCACTGCAGAGTTGCGTTGTGGTGTTCGCAGGAAGAAGCGGGATCTGCTGTGTGCGATCTCTGTCTGTCAGGCACGAGCCCGCAGGTGAACAGCTCCCTGCAGGTGCAGAGTGGTAACTGTGTGCCCCTGTGTCTCTTTTGAAGCTGAGGAGCATGCCGGGGTGTCCTGCGTGACAGCGTCCATGGATGACATTCGGTTTGAAGAGGCTGCCAGGTACAAACCAGCTGACAGCAGTCGGATGTTTTCATTCTGGAGATTCTTATTTGGCAGAGATAAATAAACTGAGGCGTTGTAAAATGGGAGATAGCAGAGCCGTGAACTCACCACAGTCACAGGGCTAAGTCTCAAAATTGCTCTTTTCTGCCTGTGACAGCCTGCCCCACCCAGAGAGCAGATCCATTTCACAGGGCAGAAGTAAACTGTTGTTCCTTTGACTTGGCAACCGAGATGCCTGGTGAGAAACTGATGGCCCAGTGGTCTCTGGCTCTGCTGCAGGCCATTGCTTATCTCTGTTAAATAAGGAATGCATACCTATAAAACTTACTGTTATTAGTGTTTTTATTGTTGCAAGTTCTCTTTCAGTTCATTTCTTAACATCTTTCAGCTCTTCTAGAAAAAACAGAAATGTTTTGCATTCGCTGAGCACTGAATTGACTGAGTCCACAAGATAACACAGGGCTGAACTTGTTGTAACCATTTTTCACGGTTTTCAGAGGGATAAAAGACACTGTAAGAGGAAATAGGACCTTTATGCCTAAACCATATCTTTACAGAAACCTAAAGCCATTACTTAGTGGGTTTTGTGTGGTTTTATGCTGTGCAATCTGGGAATTAATGAGTGGTTAGATGGGATAGACCTGGTTGCACAGAGCAGTGCACAAAGCAACACTGGCTGTCAGAGGCACAGCTGATGTCAGTTTAAAACTGTTCATGGCATAAAGTGTAGAATAAACATCCACTCACACTTGTGATTGTTAGAGCAGTGTCCATTAGAGTAAGAACTAGAGCCAGTGACAAAGAAGAGAACATGATCACACCAACTCTGGAATTCAAAAGAGAATTTCTTGGTCTGTTTTACCATATTGAAGTGTTTGTCCTGCCTGGAATTGCTCTGTGTTTTTAATTTTGTCCTTAGAAAAAAATCCTGTCTGTGAAAACTAATCAAAGTCAGGGTAATGTTTCCCTTTCAGGTGTAATAGTTCAAGCTTTGTAGCTTCAGAGCATTTTTCGGTCCTGTTTCTTGAGAGCAGAACAGAGCTTCTAGAATATGATGAAAATACTTTTCCTTCCAAATTTGTTTCCAAATGTTTCTAGTTCTTCTTTCACTTGTAATACCAATGTTCTATTTGTAACAAGAATTTAGGGTACAAATCCTGTAACTGTGAAAGAAATTATTTAAGAAATTATTTCTCACTGTCGGGTCATCCCTAACATCCTTGTTGTAGCTTACTGTGCAATTTCCTAAATTTTGCCAGATCTAGTTCATTATACAAACATCTTGCGTAAAGAAAAGGGTTCTTGCTGCTCTCTCTGGTAAACTAATAAGATGGTTTTTAGTTAAGTGACTTACTGTAAGGTTTATTTACCTAAACCAGGTTATTAAATCTTTTGTAAGGATTAAGTCTTCTGTGCTTATTTCAGCTGAGATGTCAACAGAAATTGCCACAAATCTATATAGTTCAAAACTTAGTTTTATACCATGATAACCTCTTCCTTGTCTTGTAATACACAGCAGGTCAGTGGCACAGATTTTCAGTTACATCTGATTTCAAATACATTTATTTAAATTTTATTAGTGTTGTGTGTGTGAATCATAGTCAGTTCATTCTGGTAGGTCTCTGGCAGTTTTAAGTGGAAGTGTGGTGTTGTGTGGCTTCTGCCCCTGCACATCTTTAGTCACTGTTGTGAACACTCTCCTTTCTGGAAGGGAGCTGGTGGCTCCCTTAGCTGTGCAGTTGGGAGCTATTGCCTTAACAGTTCTGCTTTTTCTTTGCACTGAATAAGGCAAAAACTGCCTCTGAGCGCCTTCTGCAGAAGCTCTTGAGGGCTGTGCACCTGCAGGTGGTGTTAGTTCTTTCCACTGACCATTTCCCCTGCCCCATCCACCCAAAGGATTCCATCCATGTTCTTGGATGTGAGCAAGAGAGACAAAATTGCTGTGCAGTTTTTTGTTCCTGTCAGGCCCTGTGAAGGAGCTGGTTTCCTATTTCCTATTTCCCATTCTAGTTCTGCAGTGAATAAGCAATATAAGTAAGCCTTTACCTTTAGATGTCAGAAGTTCATTCATTTATATTAGGAAGAAATTATTATTATTTTTAAAAAACTGGGGTAATAACTGTGCGAAATCCTTTGCTGTGAACGTTTTGTCAGTACCCAAGTAGTCTGAGTTGTATTTTACTTCAGTCTTGGCTGTAATTAGCTCCACTTTGCCTGGCCCAGGACTGCTCTTTAGCATTTGTAGTCAGTTTGAATTCCCTGGAGGCAGTGGCCTGACACCCATCTATTCTGGCTCTGGCTCTGGCTTACGCTGCACGTTGTGTGCTTTTACTTCCTGCTCAGTGGGAAAACTTGAGGGCAAACTGCCTTCCTTCCACCCTCTCAGCACTGCTCAGAGTTGGGATTTGAGGGGCTTGGAGACAAGGTTTGCTCCTGTTACCAACACGGAACAGGTACTTTAGGAATTCCAGAAGGAGAGAAAATACTTCCTCATTTAAATTCGATTGGATGATAAAATAAAGAGAATTTAAAAGATAATAAATGATAAAATAAATAACATAATAAAAATAATGATAAATAATATAATGAAATAACACTAGATAATAAAGTAAAATATCTGTTTAGGTATTTTATGTAGGTAAATGGGCAAGAGTAATTTTCAGAGGGATGATGTTATCACAGAGGGGACAAGCAGTCCTGCCCTTGGCCACGATTTGGAACATGAACGCTTTCCCATCCTTTAAAGATGTCCAAGAGCACTTTTTGTCCTGGGGTTATGTCCTCGTGTGCATGTACCTGTGTGCCAGAGGTGCGTGTAGAGTGTAGCTGAGTGCTTTTGCAGCTAGATGTACCCAGTGATTTGGTGCAGGATGTGCTTTTGAGCAAAAGCCAAAATTTCTGGGTGTACCTGGAGCACACCTGCCGTCGTACAGACACCAGCAGAGAGAAGGAATGTTGGCATTAAGGTTATGCAGGTCTCTGAGTGGCTGTAGTTTTATTGACCAAGTCTGACTGGTGAATAACAGTGCTAAATTAAAAACAGTGAAAAATTCCCTTTTGTCAGTGAATTTTCAGTGCAGTGTGGAAGAACAGACTGATTAATGAGATTTTCTTCACAACATAGAGAGTCAGATTCAAGCCCTTATAAAGCTGCATGTTTCCATGCTGTAAGGTCTTACTCTTCTTAACAGGGTTGGACAAATTATTGCCATCAGAACAAAGGTGAACAGAGCATTCAAAACCAGCATGGAGGTAAGAGATCATCACTCTTCTGAAGATGTTGAAGGGATAGAGCAGAGGTGGGAGCAGCAGAGGAACACAGCATGGGTCCAGGTTTATTTGTTCCAGGTATTTGCAGATATCTGAACAATAACACTGCCTGGTGAAACTGCTTTCAGAGTGTTATAATTGTGTGTTTCCTGGAAAATAATCCATGGCAGAGTAGCAACTGGGCCCCGAAGAATTAAAGCCTTGGGCAGCTGTAGTGGGCAGGATGGGATAGGTGGTGTTGGTCCAGGCCAGATCCACTGAATAGGTGGAGTTCAAAGCATTCTTGAAACTTCTGACACAAACATACGTATCTCAGGTGTACACATGATCTTAATCTTCATACTGCAGTAAGTGTGCAATGCCTTGCCCAAACACTTCAAATCAGAACTGAACCTTGGGAGTGCTTTCTGTGCCTTGTGCCTGTGTCCAATTCCTATTATTATTAATGGGAGTGATGCATCTCACAGGTAATGTATTACAAAAGGTTCTAAAAATTAGAAGAAATGAGAATTTTGATGGATAACAGGCCTACACTACAGGATCAAATCCAGTGTTTCACATTCAGGTGTTTCCTTGTGTTTTGCACCTCTAAACACACTTCTTTTGCACATACAGATCTTAGAAAGATTCAGATGGGGACTCCAAATGCCACAGAAGTAAATGGAAGGCAATATCCATAAAACTGCATCTAAGTGTCTTTCCTGTTTTTGTAGTTTTACCCTACAAGTGATGCTAAGCAAACATAAAAGTTGTTGTACTAAAAAACCTTTCAGAGCTGAGTTAACACTGATGATCAGAGATGTATCAGTGATTAGAGCAGTTTTGTACCTTTTTCCTTTTAGGTGTAAGGGACTGGACAGGGTTAGTTTGATAAAAACTGCACTCTTTTGTCTCAAGTCAATTGACAATGATGTAAATACCTTTTTTGTCTCTTTCCTCCACCACCTTCTTCCTGATAGGTTGGCATCAAGGTGACAGTACAGGATGTTTTGACTAATGCTGAAAAGATTGTGAGTGTGGCATATGCAACATATGTGGCCAAACCAGCTGGTGCTGGAAAGGTATTTTTCCTATTTTCTCCTAAGCTTGGAATGACTGAGCTTCTGTGAAATAACCCAGCTTTTCTGGTTGTGAAACACAGTTTATTCTAACCGGTGGTGGGAAAAAAGTATGAAGTTTAGACTTTATAAGATAGAGTTTTGGGGGTTTTTTTTTCCAATTCGCTGCTCTGAAATGATTAGGTTGGTATTTATTATTATTATTATTATTATTTCCATTTCGTTTTGCACATTTGTTCTTAATGGAAGTGGGGTCTTTGTAAGGGCTGCAGCACTGACAGAGGCAAGCAGTGGAAGGGATCCGTGTGAGTCTCCTTGTCAGTCTCTCTCCTTTCCAGAAGCTGATTGCAGGGTGGGGTTTTTTATCCTTCACTTCCCCTCTTGGGGAGGGTGTTCAGACACCACTGTTCAGACAGGAGACATTATTTTTAAGCTAGCTTCCAATCTAAATTGGTTCCTTGCCATTTATGTTGATTGGTTTTCACGCCAGGGCTGTTTCTTCTCCCCAGTGTTTGGCTCTCTGAAGGTGTTTGGAAATCAGTCATGGTACCATTGGCCTTCACACTGCTGTGCCAGGCAGCCACAGTCCTTTTAGAGTTTTCTTGTGAGAAAGGCCAAACACTTCTCAGATTCTCTCAATAAACTCCCTTTGTATGTGGAGTTCTAGTTTCTTGAATGTGACTAGCATAATGGATCTGACTTTCCTGTCTCACTGAATGTGTTATGACAGCACATCTGCCTGTTAAATATCCACTGCAGATTGGCAGAGTCATCCCATGAGCAATTAATAAATCAAATCACTCCTGCTTTCTCTTCTGTGAGGATGTGGCACAGTTTGGAGAAGAAACAGGCTGGAACAGTTTTACCAAAACAAAAGCCTGAGTCTTGACTCTGGAAGGCTAATGGCTAAATTGCTACCCTGATAGCACTATAATAGCATCAAGTAAGAATTGTTTATTATTAGTTTGATTTCATACTCATAACATCAACCTGTTTACCTTTGGCCCAGATTTCCAGGGAGATTAATTCAGGATTAAATTGGTGATGATTAACTAAGATTAGGCTTAAGACAGGAATGTCCCAAAGGGAGTTTGAGAGTTCAGTTCAAATTCCATCACAAACTAAAGTCTCAGAGAAATCAAAGAATACTTTTTTCAAATCCACTTTTCTGAACAGCAGTTTCTAAAGTTGTACAGAGAGAATCTCAATGCACCCATCATCTTAAGTTTTTAGCTGGGCCATCTGGGAAAATCTAGGAAGCTCTTGAAAAGGGCTGGAAAGGAGGCAATGAACCTACGAGAGGGTTTGAGGGAAGAGTCAAAAGCTGAGAAACATTAGTGGCAACCCTGCAAGACACAAACTGTTGAATTTGTCTGTGGTGCACTGCTTTGTGCATTATTTTAATGTTTCTAACACTAGGCCCTCTAGACAAGTCTCACAAGCGTTTGTTCAGTGACACCTGTGCTGTAATTATCCAAATGTAGTCATTTTCTTAAGCCAGTTCAGGTTTGGATTCAGTTTGTCATTGAACTGACATACATGGGAATTTGCTCTGACCCTACTGATCAGTGCAACTGGATTATTTTTCCAGTTCAAGAATTCAATCCTCAAGCCTTCGTAGTAAGTTCATCTTTTCCTGTCTTTCTTATTTTTCTATTTCTTTTCTTACATGAGAGCTGTCTTAAACACTGTGTGCTCTGACGGATGTTTGTATTTAAAAGCTAAAAGCACTTTGTCATCGAGTTTGAATGAATGATTCTGAAAGGATAATGCAGAATCTCTTGAACTCTAATCTCTGTGCTTGTTGCACTAATAAATTTGACATCTTGGACAGTTGATAGGAAAAAGTTGTAGAAAATGCTGATGCCGTTTTAAGTTCAAAGCGCACTTTGTTCTGATTGTAAAATTCAGAACTGTTGTGGTTTTTCTGCTTTTCATTTGCGCAGGTTGAGTTAAAACCTGTACAGCTTCTGTCTGCAGAGGACCACCTGGAGCACAGCCTGGCTGTTGAGAGGAGAAGAATCCGTCTGGGCTATGTCCAGGTCTTCCAGAAACTGATGCAGGAGAGCAATAAGGAAGGTGATTCCTGTACACAGCATAGAGGGTGGAGCAAAGACTTGTGGGCAGCTGGAAGGAAGGAAAAAAGCAGACAAAATATCTCTTTGGGGTTATGGTGTCAGGTAGAAAAATCTGTGCCAGATTTGTGGTTAGATGTGCCAGAGCTGTGTTAGTTATTCTAATACAGTGGTATTTCTTTGTCTTTCAGAAATTCCAGATTAAGAAATACAGGGTTGAAGGCCGAGCATGCATTAAATAGATGTGAAATGCAGATCGTCACGTAGGTTCTGTGTGTGAGGTTTCACAGGTCACACAGAACTTTGCATTACATTAATCAACTTCCGTGACACTAGTTGTGATGCAGACAGAAGGGTGGAATTCACTCAGGCTTATGGCCATGTCTTTACCAGAAAGCAAAGTAAGAACTATGTTTATGCCCTGAGATGATTCCCAACAAGCAGGAGAAGTTTCATTCCATGGAGGTCAAAACAGGTAAAGAAGTTAGAAGAACTGAGTGAAGAAACAGGTTCTTCTTTATTTAAGGGAGTAATTTCTGTTCTTAAAGAAAGTTGTGCTCAAAAGTTGTTTTTTTCCCCCACAAAAGAAATTACTCAGAGCAGTTAAGAAAATACGCTGGTGTTTGGAAAATCTGAGCTGTAGCTCCCCATATAAATAACAGGCATTAGGTGGTTTTACTGAGGAGAGATTAAACCTGTTATAAACAAAGATCTAGCCTTAATAATTTAGTAAGACTTCACAGAACTGAGGAGTCTTGTTTGGTACAAAGAAAACAAGCTATTTGTCTTCATGGTAACTGTCTCACAGGGTACAGTTTAATAACCTGAGTGACAAACCAGAGGTCGATGGGTTTTGTCTCCACTGCCTTTCCTGGGAACTTCTTTGAAGGGTATTATTGTAGCACTAATTCACCTCCTTAGGGAGACTGAATAAGCTAAGTGGGGGAAGAGAGGAGAGGAGAGACCATGGCATGTAAAGGCTGCTAGGTAGCAAAATATGTACAAATCATACCCTGAAAGTGAGGTTTGTTTGACGAGTGGATCTTAGGGAACACCTTGAGTAGGTCCAAAGTACAAGTTGTTAGTCAGATGTTTCCACACACATAATCTCAAAGTTAATTGTGGCATAAGTCAAAAGTACCATTCAGGTCAAGCAGCTCCTAGCACAGATAGGCACTTTTAAAATTACTCGATGTAATCTCATGCCTAGATCTTTTCCTGCAAAACACCACCAAAAAGATTAGAGTGAGGATGCATGGCTAAACACTTGAAAGTGACATCAGAAATGCTCAGGTAATACAAGGTGATCAGTGTTGCAGATCCTCCTTTCTCTCTTCTGTACGCTGTTGTCTCAGGCAATCACAAGATTTGTAACAAGACGAAATAACCGTGTCCTGCTCTAACCTTAATTAAACACGTTCGTGCAGGTGCCCATCACACACAGAGCAGAGTCTTTGACAGACATTTGGGTGGGTGCTGAACTGCTCTGACAGCCCCTGCTGGGGCCGTGCTGGCAGCTCCGAGCACCCCAGCACATGGTGGGGCTTCAGCTGCTGCTCCCCCAGCAAGGACAGGACACAGGGACACAGGGACTGCTCCTGTTCCCAGAACAAGAACTGCTCCTGTCACAGGGGCACGGGACCTGCTCCTGTCCCCAAGACAGGGACTGCTCCGGTCACAGGGACACGGGACCTGCTCCTGTCACAGGGACACAGGAACTACTCCTGTCACAGGGACACAGGGCCTGCTCCTGTCCCCAAGACAGGGACTGCTCCTGTCACAGGGACACGGGACCTGCTCCTGTCACAGAGACACAGGGACTGCTCCTGTCACAGGGGCACGGGACCTGCTCCTGTCCCCAAGACAGGGACTGCTCCTGTCACAGGGGCACGGGACCTGCTCCTGTCACAGGGACACAGGAACTACTCCTGTCACAGGGACACAGGGACTGCTCCTGTCCCCAGAACAAGAACTGCTCCCAGCACAGGGATGTGGGCATGCACTGGGGGCTGGCAGCAGCAGCTCCTGGGAGAGCACAGCAAATGTTCAGCCCCTTGCTTCCCTTGCAAACCACAGGGCTCTTCTGTGCCTTTCTGTTTTTCTTTTTTTCACCAAGTCTGAAGCAAACTGCGTGCTCCACTGGCTGTGTTTTCTTCTGAAAACATTCATTGATACATTGCTGCTGTGTTTCAGATGCTTGTGAAGAGCAAGATGCAGTTTCAACTGAACATACTCACGTACAGAGCACTGAGCTTGTCCTGCCTCCTCATGCAAACCATCATGGAAACACTTTTGGTGGCCAGATCATGGCTTGGATGCAGACAGTGGCAAGCATTTCAGCAAGGTACTTTCCTACAGCATTGTCTCTGCATGTGGTTCTAAATGGATGTGCTTTTAATGGTAAAGGTTTCACAGGGATTTATTTTGCAAGGAATACAGACCCGGGCCTTTGTGGCTTTTCTTCCTCCTCACATTACAGGAGGCCTTTGAACTATTTATGTGGTACATCTCCCACAGCATGCCATGCCACTGAGACTCAGACATTATTCTGTTACACATACAGAGCCTAAGGCAAAAAAGGCTGTGTTATCTTCCTGGGAGTCTTTGCAGAAAGCCAGTGTTGGATATAGGAACAGAAACCTGCCCTCATTGTGCTTGGAGCACTGTTTTAAAAACAAAGTTAGTTATTTAATCGGGATAACACCAATACTGACCCCGTATCAAGTGACATCCGAAAATGAACAGCCTCCTAGAACTTAGTCTGCAGATCCTCATGGTGCCAGGAAAAAAATGTCAGAGAGGAAGGATCCACATAAACAGGTTCTGTTTTGTTGGTGTGTACACAGAATGGATGCATAACCCTCAGCAAGTTACTTGACCTTTCAGTCCCTCTGAGTTGCACATCCTATGGCTTGCAACAATTTTAGCAGTTTAAAGAGCTCAGGCATCTTCAGGTAAAACGAACAAAGTATGTTTTGTGACGCTGCTTGTCAGTGTGACCCAGACACATAATCATTTAATTCCTCTTCCCTGGAGTCAAACCGTTGTTTGTCTCCCTTCCTGCCCCTGGACACTGTACAAAGCTTCTTTGTAAGCAGCACTCAAGTTTCAGTCTGAATTCTCCTGGCATACCGAGTGACCTAATTCACTGCAGGGATGTTAGATATGTTTTCCCTTTTTATCTTTAATAATTAAATGACTTCTCCATTCATTATTCATATGGTTTTGATTTGTAGCCACTGGTTGTACTGATAACAACAGATTTTCTGTATAGGTTGGATAAACAACTTGTTTTAGTAACATCAGAGTGCACTGACCTTACCCCCGTGTGCAATTGCAATGGCTTGAGGAGACTGTTGCATATTTTTGCCATAATGTGACTTAGAATATTTACTTGTTTTCATCTGATAAATTTTACCTACTGTGAGTCACATTTAGAGTTAAAAAAGGAAGCGAAACATCAGCAAACAGAGTATCGAACAAAATTTTATTGGAACTAATTAATGTCAAACATGATTACTCATGTTGAAAATTTCAGGAATAATAGCTGGTGTCAGAGGCTGGTTGAAAACAGACATGTTGCAGCTTTTGCTTGGGAACTAACTACTCTCACTATGAACCTTTTGTGAGGCCACTCAGACTTAGACCCGACCTTTGAAGGTGCCAGGTCAGAGTTTCTATGGCCACAGACTGTGATGGAGGAATGGGACAGGAGGGATAGCCCTGGAAAAATAAATTTCTAAGGGCACTTTAAAGGTTACTCACTCTCTTTCTGGCTTCTCTCCTCCCCACCACGTTTTTTTGGCTGGCCGATACATGAAAATCTTGCAGATAGCAATAAAACCGTTTGAATACTAGTAATACTAGCTTGAACTTGATGTGTGCTTTCTTATTCCTTACATTTGCAATAAAAGCATTCAAGGCATACTTTTCCAGGAAAAAATGAATATTTAAGCCTGATTTCTGGTGTGTTTCTCTCCTCATCATTATTGTGTTTGCATCTTTAGAGTGAACATTGTAAATAAAATCAACGCTTAGCATTTTAAATCAGATGAGCAAATTATTTTAATTTAATTACAAAGTAATTCAAATGTATTAGACTATTAAAGAGATGTACCAGTCAGTTAATTAGCTGCAGATAATTGTGTGCGTTTAACAATACCGGTACATTAGTTTTCGAAGTGCAGTTGAGTTAAAAGCTGGAAGTGCTACAAAACTGTGTTTTCAAATTCAAAAATTTCACCATGGAACAGTCTATCCTCAGGTGTGCACACGGGCTCCTTACTGAGGGCAGTGTGTTGCTTCAGAGGCTAAAATTAAATGGCATGTGTTGTATGTTGTCCCCTCTTCCTGTGATGCGCAGACGTCCCAGTAGAAAGTAGAAAGTGAGGGGCTTTGCCTACATGCAGAACTGACGAAGAAACCGAATTTTTGCCTGCTCCAGAGAGCTGGCAAACGAGATCCTATTTACACAGACTGCGTCTGGCAGCCATGTGAGGGGTTTTTTATTCTCATTTCATATGACACTAGCAGAAAGCATCTAAAAACAAGCAAAAAAGTAGAAATATGAAGACTAGATAAACTGACACGGCGTTGCTTGGACACTGTCCCTGGTACTCGGCCTTTCTGCTCAGGTTTCCTTGGATTGTTTAAAGGCTTTAAGGTCTGACATTTTTACACTGCTCAGGAGCCGGGTCCCCGTGCAGTCCTGCAGAAATTAATGAAGCTGTGAGGTAAGTGGTTACTCTGTAGGTAAGGGATTCATGGTCTGGCTTTAAGACAGGGCAGTCTCAAGCAGTGAGAGTTAATTGTTGTTTGTAAAAAGTGTTGGAAATGAAACAGCATGACGTGAGTGGTATTATGATAGTTGGAGCTCGAGTTACATGCTCTTGGAGCTGGACATGCTACGTGGAGTAGATCAATGTAATTTAGTGACATTCCAGGTCCTGCAAGCCCTGTTTCTGTAGTCAGCCACCCTGGCCGTGCTCTCAGCACAACTGTGTGTTTTGGTCTCTCTCTCTGGCTTTCTGTTTCAGCCGCCTCTGTCGTTCACACCCCATCCTGAAGGCAGTCAACATGTTCAAATTCTGGGGGCCATCCTTTGTGGGTGACCGCCTTGTCTTCAATGCCATTGTCAACAACACTTTTCACAACAGGTAAAGCTCCTCGTTCTGTCCCCCTTGGCATCTCCAGCACCAGCCTACGCTCTGTGTTTCAGGTTTCATCAGTAGGATTTTCATTAGTAAATGAACTGTTTTTCAGGTGTGACTAGGAGGGATGTATCTGTATCTGTGGCTGCCTATATGTGCCTTATTTTGTTTCATTGTTATCAGTGGAAGTTTTTAAAAAAATTATTCTCTGACTTTCAGTTTAAAGATCATTTTCCACCGAATCCCACTCCTGCAAGCGCAGACAATAAATATTCCTCTGAAATTCAGGGATTTTCAAGGGCTGAGTTGCTCCCAGGGATCTGATTCTTCAGAAGACGCCAGCTTCTTGCCAGGATCTTCTCATCTTGGCATTTGTTGACAGATCTGGGTTCTATTTATTGGTTATTTTTGTGAATGCTATTTCGCTACTGCCATCTTTTATTTTATTTCAGAAGTGTGTCTGTCCAGATTGAGTAATTGATTTGCTATGCTACAGAAGGTATTTGAGTCAGGCTTCCTGCACACCTGGAGGTACTGCAGTCCTTTTCAGCATGTCTCAGGGGCTGCTTCTGCGTCACTTGTAGCAGTGCAGTGATTAATTTAAACTTTCCTTTCAGTGTGGAGGTTGGTGTCCGTGTGGAGGCTTACAACTGTGAGGAGTGGATCAGGGAGCAGCCACGGCACATTAACAGTGCATTCCTCATTTTCAGTGCTGTGGATGAGAAAGGGGAGCCACTCACCTTCCCCAGGGTCAAGCCCACCACGCAGGTGAGCTCTCAGGAGCAGGGTGGTCACCACAGCCTTCCTGGGCAAGCAAGGAGCAAGCAGGGCACTGCAGTGCATCCTCTTGCAGGAGAGAAAAGCTCCAGATGAGATGTTTGCCCTCGACTGAGAGGTTTGTTATGGTTAGCTTTAGTCTTCCAAAGCTGAGAGGCTCCGTGGAGGGCCCTCATGACTAGAGATTCTGTGGCTGATGGGCAGAGAAGAAGAATCTGATGTGTTTGGAGATTTTTCCACTTGTCTGCGTCTTGTGCAATTTCCACTGACTGTAGATGAAATTTGTAAGTATTCAGCGAATAGTTATTTTTATAAACCCTTAAGGAAGATGAGAAATAGAGTGAGTAAAGAAGTCTGTGGGATTCAAATGCCATGACGTGGGTGGGCTTTTCAGTTCCTTTGACATGGGGATCTCAGTTTGTGTTTCCCTGAAAGTGGTTCCTGAAGCACTTGAAACAGTTTGAATGCTATTGTTGAATGATTTGCTGTGGTGACACTTGTCACTAATCTTCCTGCTCCAGTTACAAGAATTTTAGAGAGCCAGTGTAGGCAGAAATGAAATTATTTTTTAACATCAGGGACCTAATTTTTTATAGAATGGCAACTACACAAATAAGTCAAGGTGTCTTATGTAGTCACTGGGGCAATAAGTTTCACTACTGCCCATTGCAGGCTGTCCCTAGAGGAAAAACTGACTTTGAAAAATAAAATTTTCCTTTGTGCTTTGAACACCAGATGATGGTAAATTGGGTTAATAGTTTATTTGGTGGGTGGCACATTTAGAAAGAGCAGAATGTGTGTGGTGCACTGCCCAGCTGCCACTGCTTTAGGACCAAAAAGCACTAGGAGGAGGCTACAGCAATACAACTCTTCTATCACATTGGGTTTTTTCAAATTTTGGGGAATATTGCTGAGGCAAAAAGTAAAACACCAGTTTACTTGGGTTAGTCAGTGGAAAGGCCAGTGCACAAAGTACTGTTCTTTACCTGCTTGTATTACTTCCCTGGCATTTGCCCATCTGTAATAAATAATTTTTAGTTGTCTTTTTTCGGACTTTGTTCTAGAATAATGAGGTGTGTTACTCTCTTGCTCACTTTTCGTGCAGGATGGTGTGAGGAGGTTCCACGGAGCGATTGCCCGGAGGAGGATCCGACTCACCAGGTATAGCTGGGTCACTGGCAGATCTTGACTTTGAACACTTAATTTTGTAATCCTTTCAGTAAAGTCATTGAACTCTCTTTAGCCTATATATGACTGTTATATGGCTTAAATTTACAAATAATTTTGTTTCAGTGGCACTGAAATTCTTAGAGGCTACTTGTCTCAAAGTGACTTTGCTCTGGAGGTTATTTTGTTTCACCATCGTTCTCGGAGGGAAAAAGCAGTTATTGCAAACCAAAAATTGATAAAGTACCTGTATTTAGAAGACATTTAAGCCTATAGAAAGTGATTTTTCCTAGCATTAACAGAAGTAAGTGTAAAGAACCACTTCATACTATGCCTCTTTATAATTGTGTTTTAGAAAATGCATGCTGTCTGCTAAAGGAGACAAGCCCTCTGATGCCTGGGAGACAAGCAACCAGGTAATCTGTAGGTGCATAAAAAGCTGTACTTGTGCACCATTTGTGGTGTGTGAAACAGCTGTTCAGGCTGTGGCAGAACAGGTGGACCCTCTGTACTGAAGTGTTGTGGTAGTCGTGAGGAATGGAGGGATGTGTAACACAGTGCAATTTCTCCTCTGAAAAAAGGGAGTAGATGACTCACTACTGATGTAAGAGTAAGTTCAACACAAAGGATAAAAAAAAGTCTTTAAAATAGATGCATACAAGTGGTCCCTTAAGGTTTCCTGCAGATTTATCCACAGTGTCCCCAGCTGTTATAAAAGCTGAATTCTCCTGCAGAGGAAGTAGTTTGGGGTTTTGCTTTTCGTCTTTATCCAGCCACGGAATGTCTGAAAAATTGCAGTGAGGAAACTATTTAGTAAGTTCTAAAAGTGGGGGGAGAGATGGCAACAGAGAGACAAACATTGGAATAGCATAAACTTTGTTTCTGTGGAAAGAGAGGTGAAATGATATGTTCACTCCCAGATACCCTGCACCAAGTGACTCATGTCTCTGGTTTGGACATGCTGGCCATTGACTGTGCCTGTGTGTGAATGGTGTTGAACCTGAATTTAGGTGGATTTATAGACAAGCTAAATGTTGTTTCAATGTCTAGTTTTCGTGGCTAAAGCAGCATTTTTTTTTCTGCAGAACGATGAGTGTAAATATGCACACAATGATAAAAATGGCTTGCTTAAGATTTATTTCCTATGAGATCAAAACCTGTCAGTAAAGACTCTAAGGCTGTATTCTCTTTATACAGTCATTAAATGAGAACTCCATCCACTGTAGTCAAGCATAAAAAATGGATATATTTGCACTTTCTTTGCTGTGAGCCTGCTGTGTAAAGCAATTGCCAAGGTGGACCCAGCTTGGTAGCAAAGAAGAGGTTAATTTTCAAGTAGATTCTAATTACTTAAGGGGAAGATGGACAAAACCGTTAATTCAATGGTCTGAGAGGTTATCTGTATTGTCTCCCTGGTGGTCAGAGTTGTTCTGCACAGCTTTATAACTGGAGAAGCTGAAAACAGTGTTTTGTTGTCCTTTAATTAAGATTGTTTTGCCAACAGCCATGTGAGTGCATCAGGAAGCCACTGGAAGTGTTTTAAATCAGAAACTACTGAACTGTGTTTTCACTTACAAGGAAAATAAACATTTGTTTGCAGTGGAAGCATAATGATAGAAAAAAAGAACATCTCATTTCTGCAATGTTTAGTGAAATATACCTTTACCCCTCCATTTTCAGACATGTGTCTTGTGTTTCAGGCATATTTGAGTTACAGCAACATAGCTGCACTGACACACCTGGCAAGAAAACCAGGGTGGGACCTAACCAAGACCCTGGATAATGTAAGTGCAGAAAAGAAATTACAGAAATCTGAAAGCAAAGCACCTCTCTGTTCGTGAGCTGGTGTTATAAACCCAAAATCAGTGAGGAAACTTGTGTAAATCAATTCTAGCAGAGGAAGATGCTGCTAGGAAAAGCAGAAGAAAGTCAAGGGAAAACCTGGTGCTAACCCGCAGCAAGTGCATGTTTTCCAGACAATGGAGAGACATCAGGCATCTGCCAAGGCTGGGTTTCTGAAATGTGGGTAGTGACTGGCAGTCTACCTCAAGATCAGGTCGATCCAGGGGTGTCTGGGGACAAGAAAAGACTTTTGCAGTATTTCAGTCTGACCTCCTGTGCGTCTCAGGCTATGAAACATTGCTTAGTGACTCTTGCATGCAGACAGTAAGATACTTGAGTAAGAGCAGATACAAATCATAAGGAATTCCAGTGATGGCGAATCTGCCAGTTCCATGTGTAGGTTGTTCCAGTGGTTAAAGACTTTCAGTAAACACTGCTGTGCCAGATAAACAACAGACAGCACTGGTGCTGGGTAAAGCAAGCTTGAACCAGCTCGTGGGGGCAGGAAGAGAGAACGGGAGTTGTTCATCCTCGGGAAGAGAAGGCTTTGGGGAGACCTTGAGGCACTTCCCAGTACCTAAAGGGGGCTTACAAGAAGTCTGGAGAGGCACAGCAGAAGGGGGAGTGACCTCTAAGTGCCAAGGATTTGTTCCCTTTTTCGTGGAACTGGAATGACCCCAAGCTGACTGACAATTTTTGAAGGTAAAAAATAATGGCACTGTGATGTCTTTGACACAAAGCCACAAGACCTGTAAGCCTGAAGAGATATTCCAGCCTTGCCAATGTTCATTTTGCAGACAGGTGGTTTGACAGCTGCACCTCCTGCTTTGTTTTGTGATTTCTCAAGTCTAGAAGACTCCTAGAACAACGTGATTTCTGTTCTGTGCCTCAGAGGAATATTGATGCAGACCTCCTGTAGATGGGTTTTAAAGCTCCTAAGCATTTAGTTTTACACCAAACTTTACTTCAGCAAGGTGCTTGCTGGATTATGTTGGGGTTTATTTCCTCTTCCAAGATAGGAAAATCCAGAGAAATACAAAATCTGTGTTGTAGCAGAAATGCAGCATAATCAAAAGATTGTTCATGCTTGATGAGCAGCAAGAAAACCCCAACAAAACCTCAACAGTGATGATGAACCGTATGCATTGTGTGTCACTTGGAAATGAAAACCTGTTAAACTTCCCAGGATTTGAGAAGCAATAAAGCACATGAATTTGGGAATAAAATCCTCTATTCTAAGCATTCTGTTGTACCCATCTTCTTCCATTATATGGGGTTTGTGAGAGGTGCCAAACCCTTCTTTTCTGTGTGCGTTGTTATGTACAGGTTATTCCTTTTGAATTCTCTGTGTTGGGATTTAGGCCTATGACTAGAAATAGACCCAAAAATAATCAAGACAAGATAGTACAGGTGTGGGACAAGAGATGCAAAGCTATGTTTTTAAGTAGTTATTCAGTGTATCATTAATTCTGGGTGCTCTGCCTCACAGAAGAGAGTCAGGGAGAGAAAGAAGGATATTTTGGAAAGGGAAGTGCTGGGTTGCTCTAGGGGCAGGGGGCCTAGGTCAAGATGTGGCTGATTTGCCTGCACGGAGGCACATGGAATTTCCCAGGAACTCCCGAGAAAACCTGCTCAGGTCTTAAATGTGTAACATTTATGCATCTAAATGTTTATAGTAATCATTCTGTGTTTTTAATACATGCAGGTAAGAATCTGGACCCACGAGGAGGGTGCTGTGCTGTCACTCAAGGTGGAGATGCAGGTGAAGGTCCCGTCCCACGTCGCCTTCTCCCTCTTGTCCGACTTCAGGCTCCGCCAGCGCTGGGACAGACACTTCCTGTGAGACCCTGCCCTCCCGGGGCTCTGAGCCCCCTGACCACTCCTGTTTTCAGACACAGACACTTCCTGTGAGACCCTGCCCTGCCCGGGGGCTCTGAGCCCCCTGACCATTCCTCTTTTCCAACACAGACACTTCTGATGTGCTGGCACCTCGCTGCCTCGTTAGGAAGAAAGTGTTGTAAGAATTTGACATCAAAAGCTCATTAGTCAAAGTACGGGTTTTGGTGTTTTACTGCAGGAATAAAATTTGTTTTGTGCTTAGCCTGGTTCCAAAATACAGAGTGCTCTCTCAAAAGGGAGGGATGGGACACAGGTCAGCTTTTTCTAAAATGAGCACTGTTACAATCCTAAACATGTGTGTGTTAAAAAAGACAAAAACCCAAAACGAGTAAACAACAAGTTAAAAGTAAGAACTGAGGTGGATATATTATTATGCATGCTAACTTCAAAAACTGAGGAAAACCTGGATTTCTTAATGTTGGTGCTGTTGGGGACACTGATGCTCAGTTTCACTGTACAGTCAAAGTGAGAAATCAAGAAACAGCGTTCTTCAAAATGCATATTTTCAGAAAAATAACATGTTTGAAAGTCTGTATGACTGGAAATGGGTTTTGGAATGGTTCTAAAAGGTGTTTGAGGTTTTTTATTTACCTTTTATGGTATAGAATAGTGATTAGAGACAATTGAATTGAAATTATACTAATTTGATTTGGTGAAGCATTTTCAGTTAGTTACTCCATCCTGAAAGATTTTGACCAGAGGGTGGAAGTGGAACCTTGGGGATATTTGAGAACATGCAATCTCTACTTAATTTACAGCTTGTAACAAATGAAACCTAAAGAAATACTGTTGATGAGGTGTTGTAGTGTCGCTGTGAGCGGCAGTAAGAAGAGCAGAACCACGCCAAGCCATAGAAAGCAGAAGTATCACAGACTTTATTTTGATTCTAACTTTTATATAGAGATATATACATAATAGTGATTGGACAGTGTCATCCCACCCTTCAGGGGGATTGGGTGAAGCCTTACAGCTCCAGTTAGCAAAACATAAGATTAGAAAGAGAGTAAAAATGTCCCAGTTTATCTTTGTTTTCCTACAGAGTTCGTGAGAAGGAGAAAATTCTTAGGACTGCACGTCCACATTGCAGAAAACCTGAATTTTTCCCTCTCTCTCTGCCTTGCTGCTGGAACACGAAAATCAAGGGCTCAGTGTCAGGATGGAGCCCGTCTGCACTGAGTTTGCTGCAGGAGGTGCTGTGGCACACGCCAGGGCCTGACCTGTGTGTTCAATGCGTTCACAGGACGTGCGAGGTGCTGCAGGCTGTGAGCCAGGAGGAGAAGATCTATCACGTCACATCTGCCCCCACCACGGGCCACCAGCCCAGGGACTTTGTGATCCTCGTGTCCCAAAGGCAGCCCTGCAGGCCGCAGTGAGTATGGCTCTGATTTTAACTCTGGGCACCACGGGGCCACGGTCTGGAGTGCTGTGACCTTGATCTGTCACTGGGTGACGGAGATGGTGGTTTACTTTTTATGGAGTGAGATTCCTGTGTTGATGCCAGAGTTTGTACAACCAGATTTGCTTTGCAATGTGAAGGCGCAGTGAAATAAATTCAGATCATCACGGATTTTTAGCGTAGTCTATTATTGATTCTTTGATACTGACTCTTTGGGAGTGGTCCAATAGGAGGGCAAATAGGCCAGAATTTCAAATGAGCAAACTGGAAAAAAATCATTTCCCAGAGAGCCTGTCAGTGGGCTGAAGCACCTAGCTGGGAGTTAGTCTTCTCGTTTGTTTAAAGTGACTTTGTTCTTCCATTCAGTGTAGTTACAGGGTTTTTACTTAGTCAAGCAAGTGCTTGAAACCTCACACATTTATTGTACCTGTAAATTCTGCCAAGTCTCTTGCTCTGTTTAACATACACTGCTTTTTAAAGTTCTATTATATTTATTAGATTTCCTTTTGTTCTTACATAGCAAAACATGGGCAAATTGAACTTTTTGGTGTATCTCACCCTTCTTTATTCTGGTTATTTTCTCACTTCAGTAATTTTTCAAGGTAACAGTAAAAGGCCGCATTCTGTACTGTGCTTGCTTTCCCCTCCATGAGGGGATTGAATTTCGGATACCTTTACTGGGGCCACACTGTGAAGCCTCTGGGGAAGGGTTCCCTGGTGCTGTAACCGTGGGCTGAGGAGAGCAGGGTGGATGAAAAAGAAGAGGTGGGGGATTGTTCTCTGGCTGCCACGGGGGTCTCCTGGACTGTGGTCAGCGGTGAAGCCTTGAGGAGCCTCAGCAGGGCCTTGGCCATGAACGAGGATCGCTGAACACAGAGGAGCTTCTCTGCCCTCCTGTGAAAATGACACGTTGCAGTCACTTCCATGAATGTTTTAACAAGAGGAAGGGTGTGACCCTTGTCCCTGCCCCGCAGGGAGCCCTACACGGTGGCCGTGAGGTCGGTGACCCTCGGGGCGGTGCCCCCGAGCCCCGAGTTCTGCAGGAGTGAAATCCTCTGTGCCGGCTTCCAGATCCACAGCAAGGGCAGCAGCTCCTGCACCGTGAGTAGCCCTGCAGGGCCCAGCTGTGCCCCTGCCCTGGGGCTGGCACCTCGCCTGAGCTGACAGTCTGCAGAGGGAGCACCAAAGTACCTCCAAAAAGAGAGTTCAGTCTGGGTGTGTGGAGTCTGTCTTGCCCAGCTTTGGCCAATCTGTTAGAAACGAGGTCTGAACTAAGCACTGGAGGCTGCCCTGCCCCTCCAGTCATTCACTGAGTCCTAAAATACACCTCTTAGAGGGAGTGCATTGCACGGGTCTCTGGTGGTGTCTCCCTCTTTTCACTGACTGCAAAGGCCAAGGAATTAGTTCAAATTATATTCCTCGCTTGACCTTTCCTATGCCAGGGATCACACAACCTGATTCCCATCTCTGGACCCATGCCAATCTGCTTTTCTATGGGAAGGCTCAAACTTTTCCATTCAGGAAAACACATTTCTGAAAACTTTCAGCAGCTCTTTGCGGCTGCAGCTCCTTTTCTCAGGCAACAGCTTTGTTCACAAAGCACACATATTGAACGTGTTATACACAGTGTTTCTTGCTGCACTGCTCTGTACTTACCTGCAGATGCTGGAGGATCTGAGAGCAGCGAGGACACCCAGATCACTGCAGAGCTGTAAAGAAGGCATGCTTCTTGCAAATTACTGCCTTCAGTTTCAGAAGCACTGTGTGCTTCTATTCACATCCATAAAAACTGTGGTGCTCATCCAGGGCTCTGCAAAAAAAATGGCTAACTTGCAATCCGTAGGCTTTTTTGTTTCATTTGCTTTTGTTCAAACAGGTGTGTTACTTCAATCAAGTGACATCAGGAGTTATGCCTTACTTAGCTGCAAATCTTACTGGCTCATCAAAATCCATTGAAGACACTGCTTTGGAATGTATAAAGTTCTTGGAGCTGAAAGGCAGCAAGTGCTGAAGTTAAAAACAGATTTCTGAAGGGACATCTGAAGATTATCACGCAGTTCTGTTTTAAATTCCTGCAGGGGTGTCAGTCAGTCTTCTGTAGGTTACTTACCTCGGATCATGTAGCCAGTATTGGGCTTCAGCCTGAGAATACCTGGTACAAGCATTTCTATCAAAACAAGCTTAGGCCTTAGGCTCTAAATTCAATCTTTAATTTAAAAAAGATTAAGGGGCAGATTCTGCTTTTGATTGCATTAATCAATTTTATATAAATTGAGGCAGAACTTGGCTCAGTAGAGCTGTAGCTCATGAGACTATTTCACTATTTTAATGTTTCATTGATCAGGGTGCCATGCAGGCAGTTTTAAATCTGTAAATACCACCCCTTGTAATCTGCAGAAACCAGTGCTACCAAGTAGCTTCACCAGTGCTCTGACCTGGCCGTGCAGGTCCTTGCACACCCATTATTTATAAACTGATTACAGCCCATGTAAATTAGTGTTTGCTAATGTCTGTACTTTAGTACGTGCCCGTTTATCTGTGACTCCCAATAAATTATTGTTTCTGAGGTTCCAGACTCACCACAGCTTCCATTACAGCGTTTGGGGGTGCAGAAGGCTGCCCTGCAGTGGTGCTGGGCTCTGCAGCTCCAGCCTCTGCCAGGCTGGAGCAAACGCACAACAGCAGCCCCAGATCCACTCCTCACCACCACAAACAGGGATGGATCCAGGGGCTGCTCTGTGCTGTGTCTGCTTTGTCTGCTGCTCCTGCGGGAGCTCAAGGAGGCCTGTTCACAGGAAGGAGTGTGCTCATCAGCATTTGGATCCTGTCGTGGACCTGGGGTGAAGGGAGCAAAGCACGTGAGCTGCAGCCCTGCCACTCGATGCCACTGCAGTGTCACCGCTGCCAGGGCGACAGCTCTCGGGGCTGGCACAGCTCCCACTGCACACGCCGTCAGCTGGCCCTGCGGCCACACCAGAGCCGGCTGCAGGGGCTCACAGGCTGCAGAGCCTGCCAGCACCGCTGGCACGTGGGAAGCGTGGCAGGGGAGGCACCGAGGGGAGCCTGGGGGTGTCACCCCAGCAGGGTCCCCTGGCCTGTGGCTGAGCTCGGGCACAGCGAGGGCTGGCTGCTGCGCCACACCACCGGGCTGTGCTTTACCAGGAATGCAGGCAGAGACAGCTCCTGGCCCCTGGCTCTGCAGCAGCGGCCACAGATCCAGATCTGATCCTGGATCAGCCTTTCTTTCACCTGGATGAAGTGCAGCACCTCATTCTGGGAGCAAGGGCAGCCCCCTCCAGAGCAGGGAAGGCACCAAGGTCGCGCTTGCCAGCGGCCAGCTCAGGAGGGTCCAGCTCCCCGCAGGCAGCAGCTCAGCCCCCGAGCCCTGCCGTGTGCAGGGGAGGGCAGAGCAGCCCTGGCTGCACAGGTGAACTCCGAGATGGCAGCGCTGGGAGAAGAGAGACCCCTAATGTTGGCTCTGGACACAGGCACCGGAGAGCGAGCCCAGCAAACGCAGCTACACCTCCGCAGCAGCACCTTCTGCAGGTGCTTTCCCGACAGCCTCCTGCAGCCACGCGTCCCTCTGTGCGACACCGCTGGTGCACCGCACGAGCAGCTCTGCCCGGCAGCTGAAGCTCAGATTGCTCTGCAGGAGCTGGAGACCAGCCCCTCCTCGGGAGCTCCACAGCCACAGCACACCCCACTGCCTGCACAGCCCTCACTGGGCAGCACTGGTGCCACTGGGACAGGCCGAGCCCGCGGCCCCAGGGCTGCAGGAACAGCCAAGGAGCTGGGAAATTATCTAAAACTACGCTTTCTAAACAATATACCTAATTCATAGAATAGAAAGGGAGATGCTTCTTAAGCTGGGACAAATGTCTGTTGCCAAAATGTCCACACTAAAGTGATAGCTTTGAGCTTTAATCCAATAGTTAATTAAAACTCCGTAATTATTCCTTGGTTTCATTTACATCCACTCCTCTTACCCACTTAAAACTGTGCTCTGATTAATACAAACTGAACATACACCCCCTATCTCAGTCTCCACAGCAGAACCAAGAAAACTAAAATAAGAGCTCTAACCACTGTACTTTTTAGCAGCATTTTATTAAAAATAATTACCTGTACAAATATAGAATATCTCCACATGATTTCATTCCCCATATTCGTTTTTTGCTGCAAGCTAAGTATGTGAGGAGAGCTCAGGATGCACTTCTCCAGTAACACTGCAGGAACTCTGTTTCAAGTTGGTTTCCTAATTTTTCTTTTTAATATGCACCAGTGTTCCTAAAGCTGCAGTCTCCATTTAAAAATAGTAAGTCTGCCATGAAGCAGGCAGGTGTAATACAAAGTTTACTCCCAGCTCACCAAGGGATGAAAACACTGCAGATTTTCGAGCAATTTCTTTGAAAAAGCAATAAATAAGCTAAGCAAGTTCCTCACTTGCTCTCCAATTCTTTAGGGGTGTGTTTCACCACAGGTTTCAGAGGAAAGGCATGATTCTATCAGTGAACACACCCAAATGACCCAATGTGCATGACCAATCAGGTTAATGGCTGATAATAACAACCACAACCATCAGGAATTGTACCCCAAGCTCAGCAGCCCACAGGGCTGATCTGTAACTTCACCACAAGACTGCTAAAGCTGGAACGTACAGAGGAGTAAGTTCATTATTCCTAAAAGGACAAGGCAAAACCAAACCGGAACCCAACAAGAGCCTTTAAAAAACACCCACAATTCCTTTAATAAAGCAGCCACTTGCTGTGTTCCTGTTGTTCCCAGCTTTTCAGTGAGCCAGGCAAGCCCGGGAGGCAAACTGGAAAAATGAGCGGAGACAAAAAACCAACAATTCCTCTGCAGTCTGCTTGAATTTCTGGATCCGCTCTCTGTCGTCACCAGTCCGGAGCGAGGCAGCGCAGGAGAACTGCCAGAGAGCCAGGAGGCCTTCAGAAAGTGACAACTTTGGGTCGCCTGGGCTGCGTTCTCTGCAGCGCCGGCGCGGCCGCGACGTCCTCGTGGTCAGCGCTCAGGCCGGGGGTCCAGCGCCCGACTGTCAGCTGCTCTGCAGGGACACAACAGGGTCAGGGCCAGCTCTGCCACCTGCACGGCCTGGGGTGTGTCCCAGCAGGGCAGCAAAGCCAGCACAGCCAGAGCTGCACACAGGGAATGACGGGGTTATCACCCAGAGCAGCCCCTGGACACCGAGGCTGCCCCGATCTGCCTGAGGAGATCGGAAGCTGCGGTGCCTGAACTCCTCTGCCAGCCCTCAGCTGTGTTCCTGTACCTGAAAATACTCTGCACAACGCCCACTTGATCTCAAAGAATATCACAATTCTTGCCAGTGGTGTCACAGGTCCAATTAATTTGACTGTTTTGAACCAGCAGTGCTAGTTTTGAAAGGAGTCCCTTGCGAAAATAAACAGCACTTACAGTCCTCATTATGGATGTAAAACCCACCAGAAAAAGGTAGAATAAACCCAGTTACAGGCTTCTAAAACATCAGTCACCCAAGTGGGCACAGCCTCACTACTTGCAGATGAGTTTGGGGAAATTTCAGAGTCTTTTGGTGTCATAAACTTCTGTCATACCAACTCAAACTAAATCTGACCCATTCTAAACTGGCACAGCAGCACACACCTAGAATCCTACATATGGTCTCAGACCTAAAAATATCATAAATATAGGATCAGATATAGAAAATGCCATAAATATTTCTTACATAAATTTGACCAAAGTAGCTTATTATTACGTGGCATATTAACTAAGTGCCATAGAAACAAAGTAGAAAAACGCACAGGTGTGTCACCACTCCAGAAACAGGATCATTCTTCAAACCCTTGCTCTTGCCTCCTTTAGCACAGTGAGGGTTTGGGGTATCTAATGTAATTTTTCCACCCACATGGAAAGCTCAAGAACACGTAAGAAAGCAGTTCATTAGCTGTGAATGCAGCTGGACAGATCTTGTTTGTCCCTGCCCCGGGTGCCTGACACACCTGCCTGCACACACCACCACCCTGCACCTGGCATGGGGTCCAGTTCCACCACCTCACACTGAAATCTGCAAAAAGCAGCAGCCAGTTCTGCTGTACAGCTGTCAAACTGTGAACAGCAGCACAAACATTGGCCAAAAAAAATACACACTATTTCACACTGCGTGCAGAAACACACAATATGAACTTTCTTTCCTAAAAACAGAATTATCTTAGTTTTGCACTGCAACTTACTGCCTCCTCCACATCCTCCCTGAGTATCCCAACAAAAGGTCACCTCTGCTACTTCCAAGTTCTCTTCCCAAAGCCTTTTCCCTGACCCCAGTCACACAGAGCAGCAGCTGAACACTGCTGGACCCACCCACAGCCCCTGCAGCTCACCTGCGTTCTGCTTTTCCGGGCAGTCTTTCTTGAAGTGCTCCACAGAGCCACAGAGTTTGCAGCCCCCACCTGTTCACACAGAAAGTTGTTACTCATCTGAGGGGAAAAAAACCACCACAAAACACCCAAAAGACACCCAACAAAACACCCTTCCTGTGTCTGTGAGGGGTGGAGCTGTTCAGGATCACACTGCTCTATACAGCACCACACTCCACAAATTCCAGCCACTGCTTACTGGGTATTTCTGATTTGCTGGAAGCTCTCTTTTTGAGAAACAAGCTGAATTCTGATGAAATCCGTACTCAAAGGAACTTCTAAAATTGACAGTGGCTCCTGAGAGGCAGGTAATCCACCTGCAGATACTGAGATATGAAACTTAAATTCTACCCATAAGCCAAACATTTGAGAGCAAGGTGATTTTTGTTCCACTTTAACCATGCTGCAAGATCGCCTTCTGGAGCTTGCCAAGACCCCATATTTGTGCTGGGAAACGCCAGGAGGCATAAAATGCTGGCTGTTGGAGCCAGTGGAGAAGTGAAACCTTCAAAGTTAGACCCCATTTCTCATAGAAGTTACACAAATTGATGATATCCTCTCTTTAGTGAGAGCCCGTGTTTTGCCACCTCCCAAAATCTTAAGCTACTGTGTGAAAATCTTTCTAGCACCTACTTTGGTGCATGTACATGTAAATACACACTGACTACATTCACACAGAATCTTGTTCCTTTGTGCATCTCCTGATACTGAAGCACATGCAAACTCTCACACTTCATATCTCATCCTGTCATTTAAACTTACACTTAAAACAGAAATACCCGGGTAATTATTTGACAATGAATTCCCCAGAATTACTCTGCTTTTACAGGAAGATACAGAGGAATTCATTTTAGCCACACTCTCATTCAGTTGCAGTGTTACTTTGTTCTGTATCAGGTAGGAAGGACACAGAGATCTGATTTTACTAAATTCAGTGAATCAGTACACTCACCTTCGGCATACAACCCCTTAGGATTGTCTGGACACGACCTTGACAGATGCCCCATCTCACCACAGATGAAACATTTCGCATATGGAAATGGCCCTGCAAAATCCCACAGGGTTTATGGTGCACATCAAAATCTTCGTGAAGTCACAGACCAAACAATGACAATATTTTAACCACTGCATGCTATAAATTACTCTGTCAGGTTCCTCATTATTACACTACAAAAGTTAAATTTCTAACACACAAAGCTTCAGGGTCAGCTGTCAGACAATTCAGACCCAAGCAGTTCAAAACACCACAAAGTCCTGAGACCCACCAGCAGCTGGATCCACCTTGGCTCTGCACTTGCTGAGGTCGTGCTCCGTGGATCCGCAGCGGTAGCAGATCCCCGTCCCCATGTCTTGGCTCTCCAGCACTGCAGGACAATCAGCCACGCCGTGGCCAGACTCTCTGCAGTGGAAGCACACCTTGGAAGAGAAAAACCCAGGGATTCTGTGAGTGGCACTCAAAGACCTGGAAACCCCACCCTCACAGGGCCCAAACAGCAAACACAATTTTGCCCCCAGGAAAAAGCAGCCAGGAAGAGGCTTTGTGGTCTGCCATCAAATGTGCTCTGTGCCATCAAACTGCACTATTACGGGCACTGTTCTCCTTTTACCAACACACTGTTTGATGAATCACACAGAGAAATGACCTGAGTAAGTTTCACCCAGAAGCCAGGAGGGGCTGGGGAAGCCCCAAGGAGCTGAGCCAGCAGAGCCATGCTAAAGGCTACGACTTGAGCTGAAAGCCATCTTTTGTCCCAAACTTCTCTTCTTTCACCTGAAACACGCTGTGCCTGTGGCAGGGGAGGGCTGAGCTCTCGCTGAGCCCCACAGCAGCACCACCACAGGGAGACAGACCTGTGCCTCCCACATGGGGCTGTCTTTTAACGAGGTTGTGGAAAGTGACTGGGGGTTAAGAGGGGAAATTTCAGGGGAAAATACAGTGGCTACTCCCTGGATGGGACCCCATGCACACACCACAATCCAGGCAGGACTAACGGGAGGGTGGAGCAGGGCAGAGAGCCCACAGCTCTGCCAAAATCCCTGCAGAGGAAGGAACCCGGGGGTGCCTCGCAGCTGATCAGCCACACAGCAGCTGAAAGCCAAGGGAGATACAGGAAAATGTTCTGTCGGATCAGCAACTGCAGTGAAACCCCCCCCTCTCTCTGGACTGACCACATCCCACCCCAGGGTTACCTCAGGTACTGTCCTGAGTGACCCCCTCCCAAGGTACGACCACCCCAACTAAGATGTGTGACAGAAGCCACTGAATCTCCACCTAAACGTAAAGAAAACAGCGTAAGAGCGAGTGAGGAATGGGGAGAAGTTTGGGAAGACGGCATCGTAACCTGTGGGATCAGCTGAACCTCCTGTGTCTTCCCCACGGGCCCCACTGGTGAGAACTGTGCCCTGTGTAAGCTTTACCAAGAATCAGAGCTTGTAGCCGGTGTATTGCTTTGATTAGATCGCTTCGGACACACTTTCGCAGCCAGGTGCCGTCACGGGCATCCCTCGAGCCTCAACCCGTCCCCTCTGTTTTATTACCCAGGGTGTAATTACGAGCACTGCTCATGTGAGCCCTCCAAGGGCGCTGACACACTCCCCAGGCCGGAGGGGTTTGAGCAAAAAGGGAGCGTTTCTCCCTTTTCCCGTGGCTGCAGGCAGGACTCGGGCAGGACTCACCATGGCGTTCTTCTTCCTCTCCTGCCTCCTCAGCCTCCTGCTCTCCCGCCGCCTGTCCTTCCTCCGCGCCTCCTCCTCCTCCTGCTCCCGCTCCCCGCGGAGCGCCGCGAACCCGTTCACGTCCTGGTTCTCGTACTCCTTCCTCCTCCTCCTCCTCTTCGCTGCCGGCGGCGGCTCCGGCTCCCCGCCCGGCGCCAGCTGCTCCCAGGGNTTCGCTGCCGGCGGCGGCTCCGGCTCCGCGCCCGGCGCCAGCTGCTCCCAGGGGGTGGCGGCCAGAGCCCGGGCCCCGGGCGGGGCGCTGCGCCGGGCCCAGCGGGTCATGGCCCGGGACAGGGACAGGGACCGGGACAGGAACCGGGACAGGGACAGGCTCCGGGACCGCCACAGGCACGGCCGGACCGCGCTCGCTGATGACGGACGGGAAGAGGAGGGCGAACGGGAGGAGGAAGAGGAGGAGCGGGAGCCGCGGGCGGTGAGGGCGAGGCCCGGGCAGGGCGGAGTGCGGGCGGCGGAGGAGGCGCTGCCTGAGGGGCCGCGGGATCCCCGCACCCCTGCCATGGCCAGGGACACCTCCCACTGTCCCAGGCTGCTCCCAGCCCGAGTGTCCAGCCTGGCCTTGGGCACTGCCAGGGATCCAGGGGCAGCCACAGCT
>VZTG01007868.1:809983-837088 GCA_013397845.1 Melanocharis versteri | reverse complement strand
TTCGCTGCCGGCGGCGGCTCCGGCTCCGCGCCCGGCGCCAGCTGCTCCCAGGGGGTGGCGGCCAGAGCCCGGGCCCCGGGCGGGGCGCTGCGCCGGGCCCAGCGGGTCATGGCNGGGAACAATGGCAGCTGTGGCAGCCTTTCCTCCCAGCAGAGCTGCTGCATCCTCTGCTCATCCTGGAGCCTCCTCTGGCCTGGCTGCAGCAGCTCCAGCTCCTCCCTGTGCTGGGCCCAGGGCTGGGGCAGCTCTGCAGGTGGGCTCTCACCTGAGCCCAGGGGCAGAGGGGCAGAATCCCCCCTGCCCTGCTGCCCAGGCTGGGGCTCAGCCCAGCACAGGGGTTTGGGGTGCCAGCTCTGCCCCAGCACCCCCAGGGCTCCTCGCAGGGCTGGGGCTCCTCCGCAGGTGCGCTCTCACCTGGGGACAGGGCGGGGGCCCGAGCCTCGGCGGTGCCCGGGTGGATCCCCGGGGCTGTGTTCTTGAAGGAGGCCACTCAGCAGCCTAAATAAATGTTTATGAGCCAAATAAGGTTCTCTCTCCAAGTCAGGCTGCTGCATCGTGTGTTTTATGGCGTTACACGAGATCCTCGTGACGCTGCCTGGTTGATGTTATAAAGAGATATGCATTATACATTCACTATATAAATTCTATAAAGAATATTACGTTTTCTCTAGCAGTTATCCCTAACACTTGCGTCTCTCTAGAGGAATTGGCGGATTTTGCCGATTTTCCGAGGTTTTGAGCCCACTAGAGGGAGGTGTGCACAAAGCGTGTTTTAAGCTGCACCGCTGCCGGGCAAGACGAGCGCGGGTTTGAGAACAATTAGCGCTGACTGCAGATAAAAATAATTGATAAGCGCCGTTTAAAAGCCAGGAAATAGAACCAGAAGGATCCACTATGTCTTTTTAGAATTAAAAACACCTCCTTCGCTGATGTAGTTACAACTCAAACACAGCATGAGGTCCCAGTTGCTCCCTTAGCTTGCTTTCCTCTCTGCTCTGATGAAGTTCTAAATGTGCTGTCCTGTCTTTTCCAGCCTGGAATTTTATGTGCATGTGTGTCTGAGCAGGATCAGCCACCCTTAAAATCCAGCTTTGCAGGCAGTGGAAAAGGGTGTACAACACCTTTCTGCTAAATCAGTCAGGCAGTGTTTACCTCCAATGTCAGTTGTTTGGCAGAGGCCACACCTGTTTAAATTTGCACAGGTTTGGGCTTGTTCCAGGTTGACATTACTGGGCTGGGAGCTCCCGTGTACCTGGGGACCAGGTGAGTTATGAGCAAAACAGCAGCAGTGCAAATAATCGTAAATTTTTGGGGGTTTTTTTCCCCATATTATCCTAAGAAACAGAAAATTGTCTGAGCACATCACAGTGTTCATGTGTTCATAATCCTCATAGCCCAAAAAGGAGGTTTTGTCTGCCGAAGGGATACAAGAAGCTTTGTTTGTACACACACAGAGCTGATGTTATCTTTGTTCACTCTTCTTTGCCTGTATGGTTTGGGTAGTTAATACAGCTTGGCAGTGTCAGGATGACATTTTCCTGGTTGTTTTAGTTCAAATGTAAACCTGGAGAGAGAAAGGAAAAATAGGCCCTGTTCCCTCTTAAATTCTGTTATGTCTGTTACTTTCTGAGGCTCCTGGGCAGGTGGTTCTCTTTGATTTATTCTCCATAAGATGAACAAATTGCTCAGCATTTATTGCTCTGCTTTCCTGTCAGCGTTAAATGATTACCTCTGCTATATTTAATCTTAAGTATTTATGGATTTTGATTGCTACAACCAGGGCAGCATCCCCCTCTGTGAGCCTGCTCAGCTGCCCACCACTGGATGTCATTTCCACCAGGCTGTGCTGCTCACAGCTGTGATTCTTTCAGGATATTTAACAAGCGCTTACATAAGTTGCTCAATCAACTTTCGTTGCTGGATCAAGTCAGATATTTAATGGTTTATACTCAGGCAAGTGTTTAAGTGGCTGGATGAACTGAAGGCCTGTGGTCAGTTATTTTATCTGGCTGTTTTACACTGCAAAGCTGCTCTTTGTTTTTCCTGTATCAAAATGACAATCTGAGAAACCTGGCTCAAGTAGGAGTGTTAGACGTGCACTGCCAGGATAGCACAAGAATTTTCCCTGGTTTTAGTTTTGGTGGCTACCAGTTAGACAGAAAACACTGTTTTCTCACAGGATAATGTAATTTTTCAGAAACATATGGTGAGGAACTGTGTGAACTTAAACTTGATTTGCACAGCACTTCACTTAAGCTTGTGTCTTCAGAGCACAAAGTTGTAATTTTTAGGGTTGAAGGTATGAAAGAACAAAGGAAGAATGGGTTATCCTCCTGTGTTTGGATACAATGGCCTTTTCTGCAGTATTGGCTGTACTTTGAATAAAACTGCTGCATTTCACAGAGAAAAGGAGAAACAACAGGCTGAAACTGCAGGCAGCAGCAGAGGTACAGATTCCTTGGGCAGAGGGATCAGCAAGGGAGAGTGCTCTAATCTTTTCAGTCTTACTAATTTCTTGTACTCCTCTCCATCAAGAAAAGTATAAATTCCTCATTTCTACAAAAAAAAATAAAAAAAAATAAAAAAAAAATGGCCAAGTACCAGGTAAATTATCAGTAATTTCAAAGCCCAAAGGCTGGTTCAGAAAGCAGAGCATAAAACTGGAATGAGAACTAAGACAGATACTTCATAAAGGTATGCACTGAAAACTTACAGCGTTTTCGAACCAGAGTACACATAAAATGAGCTACAAAATTAACTGGCATAATTTATCAACTTCTTTTTCGTCTCTGCTGGGTCCACCTGAGTTCCCTGAGCAGTGGGTAGATGAGAAAAATATTTTCCTTACCCTTCTTTACTGATAGACTTATTACTATAGTATAACTGACATTTTCTCATTAGGAGCCCAGTCTTTTCCTGTAATAATTACAAGTGATTTTAAAATGTGATATCAATCATCAGGAGTAGGCTGGGCAGTAGGTGACTCTGTGACCTCTTGGAAGGTTTGGTTTAGTAGGACTCCTGTACCATATGCAATGTATTTTGGTGTTTGCCACAGGCATTTCTGCAGAAAATTACTGTTTAAGTCTTTAATGTTTTAATTAAACCTTAGGCTGAAGGCAAACTGTAAGAGGCATAGCAGGAGAAAGATGAGCGTGCAGGTCTTAAATTGCATTCCAGTGAATCTTATTAGTAAAGTAATTCTGCATGTAAATATTAGCTGTGACTCATTCCTCGTGTCGTCTGCTCCCATTTGGTTTTGATGTTTCCAGAGGAACACCATGTCAGGTGTGCTCAGGTGTGCACTGGTCCTGTAAGAGGGACAGAGTCATGGGCCTCCAGAGCCTGTTGTCAGTTTTTGCTGGGGCAGCCGAGAATTTCAGGTGTGAGGTGTCACAAGTGAGATCAGTTACAACTGTTGTAGACTTCACAGACTGGTTTGGGTGTGGAGGGACCCTAAAACCCACCCAGTGCCACCCCTGCCATGGCAGGGGCACCTCCCACTGTCCCAGGCTGCTCCCAGCCCCAGTGTCCAGCCTGGCCTTGGGCACTGCCAGGGATCCAGGGGCAGCCACAGCTGCTCTGGGCACCCTGTGCCAGGGCCTGCCCGCCCTCCAGGGAACAATTTTGTCATAGTATCTCATCTAAAGTGCCCATTTTCTCTTGTCTTGTAATGGCAAATTCCTGCCCAGTTCTCACCCTGCCTGAGCTGCCTAATGGAGCACAGGTGGGCTTTGATGGAGCTTGACCTGAGAAATTATTTCTGCTGATCCCTAGTTGCTTTGTCAAGAGCATTAGAGAAGTGCTTGAGGCATGGTACATAACTCTTGGGGCACTTAATCCAATAAATTTCAAAGATATTTAGAGAATCAGCGTCTATCAGGAAAGAGTTTTATTGGCAGAAAAGGGTCTCAGCCGTGCAGTACTTGTGCCATGGGGAAAATAAATATGAAAAATAAGAAGTAACATTTTATGTCAAGAATTAATGCACTAACCCAGCTTTTGAACCTTTAATATTTTCTTACTGAGTCATTATCTGTATGCTTTTCTTTCTTTGTGTGGGCACACAGCCTTTCAGGTTTTGTTCCCTGCTGCAGCCATGCACCTGAGCATATCCTCGGGGAGCAGTGCAGCCACCTTCCAGCTGCCCCTGAAGGCACCGAGGGGCACCGACCCTGCTCCCCACACCTCAGCCCCAGGGTGGGCTCCACTCGGGGCAGGGTGGGCTCCAGGCAAACACAAAACTGTCCTGAGTGTTGTCATGAGGGAGTAGGACTGGGCACAGACGTCCTGCAGAGACTTAGTAGGTATGTCACCGTCCGTGTTTAATTTAAAGCATTAATACAATTATTAATATAATTAATTAGTGATGTGGAATGAAAAATGAAAATATGCCATTCATCAGAAGCAGCTGAGTTTCTCTTGCTGGCCATATGGAGGTCGTGGAGAGAGAGAGAGGTCACAGAAGTGGAAAATGTAGGTGACAACAAGCCTTTGCAAAATAATCCATGTGAGGAGGAGTATTCTGATTGTGAGGGACGTGCTTGGAAGCCAGCAGTGCAGAGAATGACACAGCTGGAGCAGAGCAGGGGGTAGGTCATACCAGGGTCTCCCTGTTTTGTGCAGACTTACAGTTCCCTGTCAGGTCAGAGCACAGGATGGCCAGGGCATTGCCCTGGGTTATTTGCTCATCTCGGGCATTTTGCAGTGATTGGTTCAGCCAGGGATCATACATTTGTGTAGGCATTCTGTCCCAAAACGCCCATCCATCCCACCCCAGCCAGTGTGGATAAGATCAGATCATTTAGAACCTTGTTCCCTGAGTTTTAGGTGCCTCCAGCCCTCACAGGGCAACAGGCCTCTCTGATATGTAACTGGAATTCCCAGTGTCCCATCCTGAGTCTGTTGCCTCCTGTCCTGTCACTCTGCAGCTCCAAGGAGAGTCTTGAGCCTGGTTTGCCCTGATGCAGTGGTGGACATCATTAAGGTATCCTCTTAGCCTTCCTCTCCCAGCCTCTGCCTCTGCTGAACCCCGTGAGTTTCCAGCAGCCCATTCCCACTGTGAGATGCTCTCTGAGGAGCAGCCCTGCTCTCCAGCTGGGCAGCTGCTCCCCTCTGTGTGGCACCACCAGTGGACTGGCTGGCTGAGCCATGCACCTCGCCCTCCAGGCTGTTGGTAAAGGCACTGAAACAGTCACCAGCCCCACACCAACCCCTCAGGAACGCTGTTAGCAGATGGCAGCCCACTGGACATCGTGCTGCTGCCCATCAGCAGTTTGCAAGTCAGCACAAGAAAAGCAAAATACAGGCTAAAATCTGAGGACACTTGGCCCTAAGTTGGGTTTTGTGTTGAGCTGAGAGTTTTGGGGGGCTAACAGTGAAGCCTTTCCAGTTTTGCTTTGCCTTCTGTGTAAAATCAGCAGAAGTCTCTTTCCCTCACCCAGAATTATTATTATTAACCACCATTTGGGAAGCCAGCAGCAAAACGCTGGGGCATGTGCCCAGCATAGATGAGGAAGAAATGGTAATCACATGGAAGCTCCAGCCTGCCTTACACTCAGCAGCTCTCCTTCTGAGCCAGCACACCATGCTGCTGATTTTCAAGAGCAGCTAATTCACCATCTAGCTCTCAGTTAGCTTCCAATTGTGACTTTTAAAGTCTGTAGCCAGTTATGGGCCAGCTATCCAGCCACAGCTCTGCAGATATGACTCAGCCAGGGGCCTTCCTGAGAACTGGTGTTCTGGCTGTCAAACACTGAGTGTGTTTCCATATGCAAACAAGAGGCAATCAGTGGGATTGTCAGCATTTGCTGGTTTTTTTCCTTTCCACTGAGCCGCTGAGCACATGGGACCATGGTGAGCATGGAGACGTCCCTCGAAGTGGCAGCACATCCTCAGGCACTTTGGGGAGTGGCAGCTGAGCCAGACCCTGCTACCTGGAAGCTGAGAGCTGCAGGAGGGGACTGGAGCAGGCTGTGCTGGGCAGGTTTAGGGGGGATGCAGAATATCAGCAAACTGATTTGCCTGCTGGTTTTTGGGCTGGTTTGCTGCAGCCCAAGGACGCAGGGCAGAAATGAGCAGGGTGCTCATAGGAGGCATGGTGAATACGTCCAGAAGTGCAAGTGCAGCATAGAATTAGAGATTTGTGCTTTTTGCACAGCTGAAGCGGTGCTTTTCCTGTCACCAACCAAGAAAGGGAAGCAGTCCCCCCAGAGGAGCGTCCCAGGGTGGTTGTGTGGGTGCACCCCAGTAAAGCTGCACCCACAGCAGTCTGTGCCAGTGCAGCCAGGTGTGGAGGAGGCCTCAGGTGTCAGGTAGTGTTTTATTACACAATGCATTTATACAGAGATGTACAGGGGTGCCTTTCCATCAGAACGGCAGCCACGTTCACCCTCAGCTGCGGCCATCAGCAGCAACTTCATCTCCTGCCAAACTGAGGCAGGGGGGGTGGCACCTTGATGTCTTGACCTCTTTCCAGTTTCTTCTCGCAGTCGACGAGGTAATTGACCCCGTCGATGACAATCTGGACTAGCTCCACCTACAACAACAAGAAGGAAATGGTAGTAACAGAAGGTTTATCTCTGTTAATAGAAGAGTGGGAAGTTGGCTTGTGCTGTCACAAGAGCAGGCAAAGCTGTAAGTGAGGAGACATCACACCTCCTCTGGCACAGGGAGTACAGGTTGTGCAAAGCCACAGTAATTCCCTTCTCCTGTTTGCCCTGAGTTTGGACCACCACCAGCAGAAACTTTCACTTAGGTCCCTAGAGTTATTTCCACCAAACTCTGCTCCCACAGGAGCAAACCAACCAGGCAAAAGTCCCTATATGAAGTGTTCAGGCGGGAGCTGAGGGACCTGTTCCAAACAGGACCCCCGGGAGGGTGCAGGGTGCTCCCCAGTGAGGGCTGAGCAGGGATGCCAGGCCCAGAGTGCTCCCCACACTGCACGAGGGTGGGGACACAGACCAGCCGTGCTGTGAGTGCTCAGGCCCACCAGGCATTGCTCGATGCAGCACTAAAGTCCCTGCTGTGCCTCCCCAGCTGCCAAGCCCAAAGCACCCCATGCTTGCAGGAACATTTGTGTGAGCACAGAGACGTGGAAATGAGCTGGGAGGGATGCTGGTGCAACGAGGGCAAGAAGGAGGCTTCTTGCCCTGGTTCACACCAGCCCTGAGTGCTGCTGGAGGCACAGGATGGAGGGATTTCAAGGGATTTGTTCTTACTATAAAGCATTTCGGTGGCTTAGCAGTTTATTTTATTGTCTTTTACAGACCAGCTGTGTTGGGAATTCAGAGGTCTGAATTTGCAGCCTCCATAAGAAAACAAATTTCATATTAAGTTTGCATTGACCAATAACTGAAACAGAGCAAAAATACAAATTGTTTTATCTTGCACCTTTGGGAACATAATTCAGTTCTGCAAACACATTTACCACACACATAATGGAATTTATTTCATTATGTACTAAAAAAAAAATATCTTATAATAAAACTTTTCTTATCCCCTTGAGTATGTCTGGTGTTACTTAGATTTCAGATTCTCCAAGGTAGGGCTGGTTGCCTTAATCCTTTGGGTTCTTGCTGTAGGAGGCATCACTGAGTTCAGTGGAACTCTTCATATATGCAAAAATTTGTAGGCTTAGGCTGTGTGTCAGTAGGACTCAATCATGCTGTGTAATCCCTTTTTTATTATTAATGTTACTTTAATATAAAGTACACATGATGATGTGTCAGGTATTAATAGATGTCTTTGTCACAGGCTGTTTTTGCAAATAATACAGCTTAATAGTATTTGACTCTTACTTATTTTGTTCCCTGTTACTTATTTCATTCTAGATCCAAAGGAACACAGATGCCTACATCAAACTTCAATATTTAAAGTTTCCAGACCTGTGTCTGTGGCTGTGGGGACATTCAAAGGCACGTCTGGATCAGAAAGCACAGGACACCTGTCTGGCTCTGTCCCCGTGGCAGGTGAGCCAGGAAGGGAAGCCACTGTTGGCTGGGTTAATATTGTCATCATCCAGGTGCATTCTCCCAGGGTTATATTTCTGTTATGGAAACCTGCCTAGAATGAGGCTGGCCCCAGGTCTTGGGCTACAACACCAGGACCAGACTGCATCCACATCCAAACTGCCACGGCCTCGGGGTTTGGCTCAGTCAGAGCTGTGGGAGGAGGCTGCAGCTCCTGGGCACAGCTGTTTCTCCGCCATCCTCACTAGCTTTGCTCTTAGGAACTGCTCTGCCTTGTGAAATAGTTAAACATGAAGCTGGAATGGGGTGTGGGACCCGAGCTCCCAGGAGGGCAGCAGCAGCACCGGGCTGCAGGGTCATTTCCATGCTCTGGCACAGCAGATGTTCCTTCTCAGTGAAATGGCTTTGCAGCAAATGTCCGAGGGGAACCCATCTCGCTGCAGTCTGTGCCCCGCAGGGAAGGCTCAGGGCTGGCTGTTAAATCTGTGCCTTGATTTAAGTCTAACCCTGATTTAAATGCATTTCTCTTGTGTCCTCTGCTGAGAGCCACACAGGGCATGTGAAAATTCCCTCAACGCCTCAGTTACTGTGGAGTGGCAGCCTTGTGCTGCTATGTAACCGTGGAGGAAGGGTGTGAGTCAGTAGAGAAAGGAACACAATGCCCTACACCAAGCCTTGCTTTAGTGCCTGAGTCCCTGGGTGGGTTAGGACTCCATCCCTGCTTCCTTCCAGCACCTGCCTACCCTCATGGAGACCCTCAGCACATGGTCACCTGTGTGCAGCTTGCTCAGGGTTGGGTTTTTTCACTGCCAGAACAGGAGTATTTATCAAGCACTTCATGTACATTACCAGTTTTTGTTCCAGTGAGCATTTCCACTGGACCAGATTCACCAGCAGTAAAAACTGCCGTGGATCCACTGAGGTCAGCAGAGGGAAACTGGCCCCTGTCAGTACAGATCTCAGCTAAAAAGCAAGGGGAAAACACAGGGGAAAGAAACCCCAAAAAGAGCAGTTTACCTCCGAGCGACCGAGGCGGTCCAGGTTGGAGATGTCGTAGATGTCGGCCACCGCCGCCGTGTCCACCCCGCCCGTGCCGCGCTTCTGCAGGCGCAGGTTCTCCAGGATCTTGGAGAACCTGGGGTCCTGTCAGGAGAAACAGCTCTGAGCTTGCTGCCTGGCCCTGCGTGTATTGCGCAGAGTCCCTGCGATGCTGTGCTGCTTTCAGCACTGCCAGAAGGACAGGCAGAGCTGGAGAGTTTTTTCGCTCCTTCCACTACAGCCCATCTTGGTGGCTTCCTGCTAAGCAGACCGATTTCCGTAACAAACACAGCAATTTGCACAATTAAAGCGCGCTCGTTCAGCCGTGCGCTAGCCCCGGGACCTTGTTACACACATCCCTGAGCTGTCATTTTCCCTCCGTCCCTTTCCACAGCGGGAGAGCTGGCCTGCGTCCCGTTTCAGCGCCGCGCGTACCTTGCTGAGCCTGGGCAGCTTGACGTGGACTCCTGCGCGCAGCCCCGTGCCCAGGTTGGAGGGACAGGTCAGCACGTACCCCAGGCGCTCGTTCCACATGAACTCCCAGCCCCGCTCCTTGATCAGCCTTTCCACCTGGGGCGGCAAGACAGAAGCAAAACGAAAAGGGCAGCATACTCAAGTGTCTTATTTTAAGGTACCAGTGGAGTGGCAGGAATTTACACCTGGGTGCAGTCTGGTCTAGGTGTGATAGAAATATTTGCCCTAGTCAGGTACCAGAAGGATTTCTTCACCAGCTTCTCATGAGCACTGTCATGCAGACTCTTGGTCACTTCATCACAAAAATCCATGTTGGGGTGTTATGGTAAAGCCTTCCCCCGTGGAGCCACATCTTCACTTAAGAGTTGTGGCTTTTGCCATTTGTTTATAACTGGGTAATTTTGAAGCAAGTTTGCAACACAGGACCCCAAAGGACTCGAACACTACAAAGCAAACAGAAGCAGCTGAACCTGAGTTTTGTGTAGTTTTCTACCTGATGTCGTGACTCCTTGAAGAGGACATTTGGCCTCTAAATGCCGCACTTCCATTACAAGGAGACAACACGGCTTTTAGGCAAGATTTCTCATTAGTAGGTCTCTGACCAGAATTGACAGGAAAGTGAAATAATTATCTGCAGGAAAATCACAAGGGTCTATTGCCCTTTGAATAACCTGGTACTCTGTTCACTCATTTACGCTTCCCAGAATTGCTTTTGCAAACCCAATGCAATTTCAGTTCAGTTCTCATCACCCCCCTGAGGAGAGCTGGATACATAAAACATCTCATACTCACAAGACTCCTACAAATATAGCTAAATACTTCAGGTCTGCAGAAGAATACAGAAAAAATGACTCTCCTAAGGTAATTTCTGTGTTTTGTGAGGATAACACAAGTGATGGTGGGAAATTAGACCTGATTTTCTGCCCTAGACACCAGCTGAGGTCACAGCTCCCAAAGCTGCCCCACCACTTTCCATGTCCACAGGTTGACATGAACTCAGCTCAACAGCAGAGTCGAAGCTGGGAACAACACCTGGGAGCTCTGTCACCTGGGCCACCACCTGTGCACTGCTCAGTCTCACAGGTGTGCCTGGAAATCCACCCTGGAAACTCCCAGTAACCACCTCGATGCCAACGGAGCATAAATCAGGTGGCTTTGTTTTTCTGTGCCCCAAAACCCACTGCAAACCCTAACCCAAACCACTCCAGGGTTCCTTGATATTACCTGTGGGGCACACTAAAATTCTCTTTCTCTGGTAAATCAACTTTTTTTGTGCCAGAGCAGGTCAGAGGGCTGCACTGGGCCCAGACCCAACCTGAGTCATACCTGGGCTGTCTGGGCAAAACTGTTTTAAAGCACATCCTGTCTCAGGAAGCCTTTCTTATCATTGTGATTAGCTAGACCAGAATAAAATCCAGGGGCCCTGGATATCAGTTCTTTGTATTTTAATCACAAACCCCTATATCTCCTCAAAATAGTCGGTCCTAAGCCCTGAGTCCTGTGCACAACCTCAGCAGCTTCCACTCTGCTCCCAGCCTCAGGACTGAGGATGGGCCAAATGAAGTCTTCATTCGAGCAAATCAAACAACCCAAATAAAATGCTTCATTTACGAATTCCCAGTCTGCAGGCACAAAATGGCAAAGAAAAAAAGGGGATATTAATTTATTTTTCCCCACAACTCGGCTAGCAGTCTGCCCATGTCTCCTGCTTTAGCTGTGTTAATGTGGGCTGTTGTGTGGACTGATGTCACTTCATTTCATTGCTCCCGGAGATGTCAGCTCAGTGTGACCCACAGTAAGCAAGGGTGATAGCAGTGAACAGACAGGAATAATAAACTCATTGAGACACTACCTCTTTTAATCCACGGCAGAATCTTTCAAAGACGCGTTTCATGTTGCCACCCTTCTCCATGGAGATCACCCTGGTGTGGTCCTCTTCATTGATCCAAATGAGAAATGTCTTCTCATTGTTGTGCCTAGTCAAGGCAGAGAAAAAAAGAAAGTCTTTAAAAAGGCAAGCCCTGAGAAATAATTCTCAGCATCCTTAGTTCTGTCACAATCTTTCTGAGCAGTGGAGATGTTAAAACGTGTCGTAATAAAACTGTTTTCTGGAGTGAGGGGTTGGAGCTGATTCCACCACTGGATCCCTCATGCCTATGGCTTCACAGGGTCTCTTGGGCACAGTGTGAGGAGAGTTTTCTGGTCACATCGTGCTGCTGTGGTGCTGGGCAAGGAAAATGTGGTCCTCCATCAGGAGCACAGCTGGGGGCACAGCCAAGGGAGGAGCCAAGCTCTGCTCCCTCTGTCCCCAGGGAAGGGTTCAGCTGCTCTTGGAAAACCCAAACACTTGCATGCTGCTGGGAGCCAAGTAATGTGTGCTCACTTAATTTTGTTCTCCCCTACCCCAAACCCCAGTGTCCCTGGCAGCACTGGGTGTCTGCATCCCTCAAGGGATGTGTCCGGGACTCCTCAGTGAGCCTGCTCTGTCAGTGAGGACAGAACCCCTAAAAAACCCACTCCTGCCTCAGCGGGCAGTCGGGGCTGGCTTTGAGAAGCGCTGGGTCACTTTTCCTGCCTTTTGCTCCACTTGGCCAGTTTCCCACTACAGCCTTCCTGCAGCACGGAGAGGGTGATTGATGGGATCAGACTCATTTGTGCCAGCAGTGAAATATCACCAGGTTTAAGACACATGAAAGTGAAAGTTCAGGATCACTGAGAGCCTGACTCTCAGCTGGTCTTTTATGGCATCTCCTTTTTCTTTCTGCAGTTGGAGCTGGCCAGTGCCACGCTGAGCAGGTGTAAACATCCTGTGCCCTGACACTGGGGTCAGGCCAAGTCCAGTCACCTCCTCCTCAGTCACGCACGAATGCTGAGGGAGGGTTTTATAAATGGGCTGAGTTTGGCCTAACTCACCTCCTCCTTTTAGTTAAACAAGTGTCCCCACTGCTTTCAGGACCGTGCGTTTAAACTGTGCCATTGCTGATGGTGCTGTTGGTGGAAATGGTCCTGCAGCCCACAACAAGGACAGGATCGAAATCATCCAAAGCAAGATGATTTCCAGAATGTGCACACTTTTTGGCAACATTTTTTTGCAAGAGAAAGGCAGGTTTTCAAGATGTGGCTTACAGAAGTATTTTCCAATCACACTAATTTTTTTTCCAGTCTGCCTGATATTTCACATGTAAAAGAAGCCAAAACCCAGGTCTGTTTTATTCAGAAGATCCCTGGATAGTAATTACGCTGTTGGTACTTTTGTTTGTTTGTTGAGACAATGAATGAGGTGCCTCAAGCTTTATCCTTTTCCTCTTCCTCAGATTTAGATGGGGACCAAAGAATCTGCACCTTGTTGAATCTAATAGGAAGCTCGTTGAAATGAAAAAATCCTCACTTTTCCAGCAGGTCCCTGGGTTTCATGGGTGATCAGGTTTCACACTAGGCAATTCCTCAGCACCCTTTTTGCCTGTTTTTTCAGCGTTACAGCACCTGTCCATGCCTACAAGTGCAGCAGGATGGATGCAGATGGTGCACACTGCACAGCTGCCGCCATCCTCTGCTGCGGGTTTGGGCACTCATCTCAGAGCTGCTACCCCTTTATCTCCACAGCAGATACTGTACTGGGGCCCAAAGTACATCAGGTGTGTTGTGACAGTCGAAACAGACCTAGAACAGAGCAGGAAATTCAGCTTCCCTGTCTCCTTTTCATCCAGCTCGTTTGGAAGGAGAGGGTTGCTTTCAGCCCCGGGAATTAAAACACTTTTCTTTTCAAAGCAAGCTGGACATGCTGTGAGCGTGGGGCCAGAGTGGCTGCAGGGTTAGGACAAGCGAGGAGGTTTGTAAGACGATCCTGAAGCAGGGCACAGGACTCTGCAGGTCACACAACATACCAGATTCCTCTGGCGTCCGGCCAGTCACGGGCCATCCCAGCACATGTCAGCAAAGGGGACACTGGCTTGTCAAAGAGAAAGTGATCCTGGGCACCAGAACGGGGCCAAAGGGAGGCACAGAGACAGAGAGGGGGAGAAAACAAAACAGAATTCCAGTTTATCCAGGAAGCAGTGTAACGCTGTCCAATACATTCTTTTGTGAAGGCAGTGGAAGCACAAGCAAATCACACAGCACAGCCTGGGAACCTGGTTCCTTTGCCTGGAAACTAAAATCTCTTTACTCAGGTGATTTTCTTGAGTCTTGCAGAATCTCACTGACGTGTCTTGCCAAAAACATTTTTCAAATGTCAGGAGGGATGGGAGGTGGGGCCGAAATACTCATGGATGCACCAAAGGGTGCTCTGCAGGACCTGGCTCCAGAGACCTTCCCTGCTTTCAGACACATTTCAGTGTAGGAGAAGACAGTGAGTTCTTAAAGATTGAAGGAAAAAAACAATAAAATTGCTAGTTCTGAAAACATACTCCAGCATGGAGATTTGGGTATTTATTCTGAGTATGAACTCAAGGTAGGAATTAAATCAGTGCTAATCTCAACCTTTTGGAATCACAGGCTTATCCTCTTCCTTAACAGACATGCTATTTGTGACTTAATAAATGTAGCACTTGCTGTGCCACCAACTTGCCCCATGCCTAATAGTTTAGATTTCTTAAAATTAATTGTCTTGGGGTTTTTTTACCCCCAGAGAAATTAAGTATTTTATCATTGATTTTTCTGTGTGTGCTAAAAAACTATTAGTTCTTAATTCCTTGAACACTGCCATATCAAATGTTGAGGGTTTTTTTGCTGGAAGTGTTGTTGGTTTTATTCTCTTTTTTTTCTTTTTTAACCTAGGGCTTAGCTAAAAATAGTGAAGCAGTCTATCCAGAAAGCATATGACGTGGTAGACACATTGATGTGCTTTATTTCATTTTTCCCCTAACGAAGAATGTAATCATTATTATTATATTCTTCATTTCACTTAGGTTTTCATCTTTGAATGCTTTGTAATGGACACGGTGCAGCCAGAACTCCAACCATGCAGGAAGAAAAGGTATAGAGTTCTCTTTGTTCTTCAAAGGGACACAAAATTTCCTTCCTCAGCTTGCTCCACTTGACACTTTTCTCGAAAGAAAAATTCCCCTTTTTGCAAGAAAAGAGCTATTTTTCATGAGCATATGGCCCAAATCTGCAAAGCACCAAATGCCTTTTGTGCTGAGTGCAATTCAAGTGGCACTGGTTTATCTCACTGAAATAAACTTTGATCTTGCTGAGCTGAAATGGTGCCTTTTGAAAGCTGGCAGCAAGCCAGCACAGAGGCACCAGGTCCTGAAGTACTGGAGGGGGTAAGCAGTGGTGTGAGGGAAGGAATGAATCTCAGGTTACCACATCATTGTCTGATTTCTATCAATTTGCATTATCAATTATGAAATCAAACAAAACCAGATAAAATGCTGAGTCAGTGAAGCCTCTTCCACTTCCCACAGGATTTAGCCTTAAACCATGAAGGAATTACATTTTCCATGCTCCTGTTTCTACCTCTGCTTCCTGAGGAGCTGTCTCCTGCTGAAAATAAAACCTGCAACAGGTCACCAACATCTTGTCAATAAACATATTTACCAAGGATATTCAATTTAAAAAGTTACTGACCTTATATAAATTCTTAACTCCTGGTTAATCCAGACTGTGACACCTAGTTCCAGGGTTATAAATAGTTACGTTACTTCATCAGCTCCCCTTTGGTTGATGTTATGGAATAATGTGCCATGAATATAGCTAAGAGGGTACAGCCATTCCTTTGGATACTTAAAATGCTCATTCAAGCTTTGTCTGACATGTCACATGCTGTGACAAAATCCATGATGAAAATCCTTGTGTTTCCATCTGTATGACAATGAAAACTCTCGTTATGGGCCTGATCCTTCAATTCCTTAAACACAACGACAGGACTGGGAAAAGGTCACCTGGGTGCAATTGGCTACGGCCACTTTTGGGAAATTAGAATTAGTGACGTGTTTGCTAATGAAATTACAGCCAAATTGTGGGAAATTAGAATTAGTGTCATTTTGATATAGAGAAATCACAGGCAAAGCCCCCACCCCCACCGTACAGCATACAGATACCATGTAATGCCTATCTCAGTGTAGTACTTCTAGTTAGAATGGTTATTAATATCCAAGTATCAATCTTTGCTCAAGGAAATGGCCAAGGAGAGGTCCTGAATTTTGGTTGTTCCTTGTCCAGAGAGGTGGCAGCAGACACGCGTGTTTGATTTGACACAGGTCTCTCTCTCTCTGGAACACAAACCCACGCCTCAGGCCTGCGCAGGGATGTACTTAACAGAAGCCCAGGCCCTGGGTGGCTTGCTGTCCCGTCACAACCGGTGGCAGGCCGCTAAGCAGAGGCCAGTGGTGTGGTGTGCTGCTGGGCCCTGCAGGGACGCGTGTGCCCGAGGAAGGCGCAGGCCGAGCTCAAGCAGGGTGGGCAAAGGTGGGACTCACATCGATCAGCTGCTGCTGCTCGCGCTCGGTCATGCTGGTCAGGCTGTAGTACTTGCCGGACAGGTCACCCCGCAGGCCGGACAGCGCGGTGACCACGACGTTCTCGACCTCCCTGCGCTCGGCGCGGGTGCAGGCCGGGGGCAGGCTGAGCCCGCGGATGCTGCGCCCCGTGCGCACCCGGGACGACAGCACGTAGCGCTCGTCGAACTGGCCGTGGGTGATCTGCGGGGGGACAGCGGTCAGCGCACGGCCGGCACAGCCCTCAGGCCGCCCCCAAACCCACACCCCGCCGCACAGAAAGAGGGGCTTCTCTCTGCCCAGGCCGCATCCTCCCCGTGGGTGATCTGCGGGGGAACAGCGGTCAGCGCACGGCCCTCAGGCCGCCCCCAAACCCACACCCCGCCGGGCAGAAAGAGGGGCTTCCCTCCGCCCAGGCCGCATCCTCCCCGTGGGTGATCTGCGGGGAGACAGCGGTCAGCGCACGGCCCTCAGGCCGCCCCCACAATCCACACCCCACCGGGCAGAAAGAGGGGCTTCTCTCTGCCCGGGCCGCATCCTCCCCACCAGGTCGCAACGCCCTCGGAGAGCTTCAGGCACCAGGAGTTGTTTTTAGGAGCAGCACCTTCCTCTGGCTGAACAAACGTGTTGGAGTAACCAGCTAATCCTTCGTGGTCCCCAAATATGGAGGAGTCCACGCAGCCTTTGGAAAATATGGATATGGGCAGAGGCAGAGGGCCACGTAAGGAAGATCCTTTGGAAGAGGGAAGCTCAGAATGAGCTAAACCACACTGTAGCTGAACTGTGAGAGAAATACTGAGCTGCACATAAGGTTTGATCATGTACATGTGGGGGTACTGGACTCAGCTCCTGCTTTCACTCCATGCCTTAGGCCCATGTTTTATCTGAGGAATTCCAGCCCGAGGAATTCCATCCACACCAGACAATAGGTGGCTTCATTGGAGGCCCAGCTGAAATGTCTCTGCACAAAACACTGTAGCATGGGGAATAAACAGGAGGGGTCAGGTGCGTGCATGCCAGCAGGGCTGCCATCTCACTGGCATCGTGGGGACATGGAGGGACACTGCTGTGGCTGGAGCATTGGAGTGGAAGGGTGCAGGCTCCCTGGGAAGGCAGGCAGGCAAGATGAAGAGAGTGTGATACCCTCTCAAACGGTGATCAGCTGGAGTGCAAGGTCACTAACTGGGCTGCAGGAGAGCAGACATCAGCCTCTCCAGGGACCTGCTTGGCCAAGCACCATGGGATAAATCCCTGGAGGGAAGAGGGGCCCAAGGAAGCTGGGTAATATTCACGGATCAAGCCCTCCAAGCTCAGCAGTGATGCATCCCAACAAAGGGTGCATCAGGGAAAAACATCAGGAGGCCTGTGTGGATGAGCAGGGAGCTCCTGGACAATCTCAGACACAAAAAGGAAATCTACGGAGGGTGAAGGCAAGGACAGGTATCCTGGGATGAGTACAGAGATGCTGTAGCTGCCCCTGGATCCCTGGAAGTGTCCAAGGCCAGGATGGACGGGGTTTGGGGCAACCTGAGATAGTGGAAGGTGTCCCTGCCCGTGGTAGGGGGTGAGAATAAGATGGGCTTTAGGTCCCTTCCAACCCAAACCATTTTCTCATGAGTCTGTGGTTTGTAAGCTCATGAACAGACCCACAGTGCCCAGTGAGGCTGTGTCCCAAATGTTTGGTACAGCTGGGACTGACTCCCTGCTGAGAGCAAGGGGTGCAGCTGACAGGGCCATGACTGGCATCCCGTTTTCCTTAAACAAAAAATTGTGTCTTCACAGTTGGATCAAGAAAAATATAAGTACTGTTGCATACAGCATCATCACTGGAATAAGCTGCTCAGAGCCTTTCTTGCCTCCTTATTTTATTTCAATCCTACCTTGGATGCATCCAGGTCCGTGTGATGCCTCATTGTCCGTGGATCGTAGCCATTATGTCTCGCCTTAATGACAGGGTCAAAAATCTCAGCAAACACCTGCGGAGTCAAGAGAATCGAGAGAGAGTCTGCAGCAGCACAGAAACGTGTCCTCACAGCAGCTCCAGGCAGCAGCCCTGTCTGCAGGTACCACAGACAGGTACCAGGCTGGGGCTTGGAGTGTACTGCCAACCAGAACACACCCCCAGAGCCCCCCCAGCCACTTGCCTCTTGGCTCTAGGTCATGCAGGAATACCCTGAGTCTTCCCTGCTGTGGGAGGAGTCCTGGTGAGAGCCACTTGGCTCAGGTGTGCCCACAGCGAGCCCCAGCACTGCTCCCTGCAGCTGAGCAGCAGTGGCACAGCTGGACAGGCACACAAACCCCAGGAGCTGAGAGTCTGGAGGGGCAGGTGTCCCAGCCCACCCTCACTTCATAACAGGAAGCAGACCCCAGGGGTCAATCACAGTGAGGACTTTCTTCTGTTTTCCTCTTCTCATTGCAGAGCTAAATGATCTGTCCACCCTAATTCTGTTTGTCTTCAGTTTTCCTCAGGACCCAAAGGCTGTGGCTTAGTGATGTCTGGCACTGCCCAGAAGACATTTCTGCTTCGCTTCTGCCTCTGCTGCCTCACAATGTGATTTCCACATTACATTCATTTTGTGTGTCTCAGAGTTGGATAGTTTTTCCATCAATTAGGTTTAGTTGTAGGAAGGAGGGCAGCTGCTGGAGGTAGGTAGCAGCTGCTGCCAAGCAGGTACATTTTATTACCTCTGCTGCAGCAGAGGGGACACCTGCAGTAATACCACATGTTCCTGCTTTTCCTAATGTGGAAAAGTCGGGAGAAGTAGGGAAAACACCAGCCTGGCCCCAACGTACCCTCTGGGACACAATTTGTCTTAGGAACATGCGCCCTGCTGGGAATCTGTCTTCATCTGATGGGAGCGACACCACAAACACAGACCCTGGCAGTCCTGTGGAATCCTCTCACCTCGTAGGACTCTTCGTCCCCGGCCACCATGCCCACCGTCTTGATGAAGGGGTGGCCAGGGTTGTCCACCCCGGTCTGGATGCACTGGTCCAGGGTGTACCCGTTGGGGGTCATCTTGTCCCTGAGGCGGGAGTAGATGCCCGGCGTCAGGCACTCGGCCATGCAGTTGTTGTGCTTGCGCAGGTCGGGGTAGTCAGCACTGCAGGGAGAGGAACCCGAGGTGTTACTGTGTCCCCTGGACAGTCACCCTGCGTGGTTTGTGAGGCTAAAAGTGGAATTATTCTTGGTTTCTCTGCCGCGTTGAATTTTAGGAAGGAAGGAAGGAAGGAGGGCTCTGGTGCTGAACGTGCCCCACATTGTGCTGTGCTTTGTGCTGCTCGAGGCCATCAGGGAGATGGGGCCCAGCGAGATCTGAAAGGGCACTGAGCCCCATGAGACATCCTCGTCAGGCACGAAAGAGCCCCAGCATGGATTTGCTCCACTAGACAGAGATCTAAGTTTAGATGAGTTAGTGCTCTGTAGTTTGCAGCCCTGGGTGCTCTCACAGCTCCGTGGACATCAGAGGGAGTGTCTGGCCTGCCAGCTGGGCAGTGCTGCTTCCAAAACACCAGGGCTTGGTTTAACGGCACTATTGTTTGCAGAAGGCTGCAGGGTGCGTGAAGCCAGGGAAAGTAAAGATGTTAGGCTTTAGCAAGGGATCTTTGCAACTCTGTCAGTCCTCAGCTACCTTGTACTGGTAGCGATTTGCTTTATGCACAACTCTGGTATGTCTCAAAGAATATATTTTAGCTAGTATAGTATAAATTACTTAAATAACAAAATAAAAAGAGTCTGCCTGATCCGCGTTACTTTCACAAGTGTGGCCAGCAAAGTCAATCTACAGAGAAAAAGGCCTGTAATTAATTTCTGACCGTCAGCCAGTCAGTTTGTAACGGAATTAGGAGTATTTCCAGTGCAGCAGTAATACAGGAGATTATTAATGCTTGCATGGTGAAAATATTTTCACATTTCCCAGTGGCAGAGTCCGTACGATCAGCAGGTCCGAAAGTTAAATAAAATGATATACTACTAAATCTGACGCAAAAATTAGGCTTGTTGTCGTTCAGCAGTGTTAGCTTTGGTTGGTTTGGGGGCATTTTTTGAGACCCGATATTATCTCCCTGATGCCTTACAATTTTAGCTTTTATATTTTTCAAATCCTGTGCTGCATTAGTGTACAACTCTAAACTCCATATAGTGTTAGGTACTGTCTTCACATTTTGGTCAGGCAAAACAATCCCTCTGGGCCTGAAATTCAAGGACACTCTACTGCCTTGGGTAGTATATACTGAAAAGTATAAACAAAAGTGAATTGAGTGGGGGAGCGAGCAGGGGGTAAATGACTTCATTACCTGAAGCTGTAACTGGAGGATTAACCCCTGATACGTAAATGGACCAAACTTATAACTGTGTGAAAAACTCGTGACCATCATCCATCTTGGGTGCAGCCTCTGGGAGGCTTTTCACTGCCCAAGGTGCATCTATTGAAGGCCTTCAGTAAATACCCACTTTATTCTCCTAATCTTGTCCAGCCTCTGCTCCAGGCAGCCACTCCGAGGCATCAGCCTGGACGGGAGATGTTGGCAGCGGTGCTGTGTTCTGTGCCACGCGGCCCGGGATGGGGGTGTGCCACCCTGATGGGGTCACCCCCCTGCCCGCCCTGTCCCTGTGCGTGCTCACCTGGGGGGATAGAGCTTCCTCTTCTCCTGCACGGCGGCGCTGACGTTGTGCTGGCCCAGCAGGTAGCCCGTGGCCAGCACCCCCGTGCCCGCGGCGGCCAGCAGCGCGGGGGCCGTGCGCCCGGCCAGGAGACGGCAGAAGGTGCCAGCCATTCCTCTCTGGAATGCAAGGAGCACAGCCGGGGTCAGCTGCAGCTCCAGCACTGCACAGCATCCCCCCCTCACCCCCAGCCCGGCAAACCCATCTCCATTAGCGGCTCGCGCTCCCCTGGGCTGTTCTGAGAAATCTGGGGATCTGCGTGCGTGCTGAGTCACAGATATTTGTCCTGTTCGGTTCTGCTGGGACTGTTGATACCTTTAGTTTTAACGTTCATATTTTTTAGGTTTTGCACTGCATTAGTGTGTCTGTAACTCTGGGCTTCATGTACAGTGCTAACAGCTCTTCTCCAGCCTGGCTGGACAAAACACACCGTTTCCAGCCCGAAGAACCAAGGACATTTGCAGCTTCAGACCCCAAGAATGTAAANGGACAGTTGGCCCGAATATGTAATTGGGGGCCTCTGCTCCAAAAGGGCGAGAACCCGTGACCCAGGGTCCATCTTGGGGGTCCATCTTAGGTGCAGTCTTGGCCAGGCTTTTGTACTCCCAGGGTGTGTCCTGTGAAGGCCTTTCAATAAATATCTGCTTTATTCTTTAACTCTGGCCAGCCTCTGTTCCAGGCAGCCTTCCTGTAGGCATCACTGTCTGGGGTCTAGGTCTGGCCAAGAAAATGGCATGTTCTGTGAGTCTGAAGGAGGCAATGCATGCTCTTCTTGCAAGAGTCAGGATTTTATGAGGGTTGTTGGTTGACTGTGAGCTCCTTAGGAAGATACAACATGTGTCCAAATAAAGGACAGATCTATCAACCTAAATTCCAATTTGGGACATTGACAGAAGCTTTTTCTTTAAATTGGACCCTGGTAAATCACCTTTGGGAAATGAGCATGGATGATTTACGAAAAACCCATGACATTTCTTCCAGGATCTGCTGTTTCAGTTGTTTTACCAAAAGTTTTTTCAACTGTGATTTTTTATGCAATCTCTTCACCATTCTTTTGGAGGTTATACCAAACTCCTCAAAGCATTTGATTTTATTTTTACTGAGCAGATTCCTAATAATTTTCTTGTAGATCTGGGTTAGTTAGACCCAAACCCTTTACTTCTTTGTCTGTCTAGCTCTTGTCCAAAGACAGATGCAATGTTGCACCTTTATCTTCTCACTTGGTAAAAAGTTCCTCTGTGCCTGCATGTTTTTATGCTGCAAACCAGTATCTTCTTTCTATGTCAGTCACATCTGTGAGATGAGGAACATGATGTGTTCCACGTTTGGAGTAATTTGTTTCATGTCCTCTACTGTGCTTCAGCAATTTTTTACCACAATCTTTTCATTCTGTCTCCTCCATGCCTTTGAAACACAATATCCAGTTAATATAACATCACCTCCAGAGAAACGTGCTGACTGTTTGACAGAAATTTCAGTATTTTTTCACTGAAAGATCCTCCTATGAATTCATTTAGGTGAGCTGCAGGACAGGCTCTTGTGACTGCAACAGGATTTCTCCCTCCCAAAATGCAGTACCAGTGTGTTTGACTGTAAATAAAAATCAAAGAAGAGGTTTCTGATGGAGATTTTTCTTATGATTCCTTTTCTGTGTGCTTAGCAGATGGTTCTTGTGCCTTTTCACAGTATAGCACCCTCATGCTACACTCCACAAATATTTCCTTATGACTAATCTGCACAGAACTATTGTCGTTATACCTAAATGTCTGTGAAACACCATGTGTATTTTCACAACACCTCTATGTATTTATAGTTCTGTTTCACTATTGCAATGAATTGGCTGTCAGTCAAAAACCTGTCCTGAAAACTATCAGCCATATCACAATCCCACTGCAGATGATGATATTGTGACTTGAACAACCCCAGGCATCCATCAGCACCTCCACCAGCGTGGATTTTTTGGGAGCTTCTGAACCCTGTGTTGCTTTAAGGGACAAATATGGTCTGTATATCTGATTAAATTAGGGGAATCGTGTGCAGGGTGTGTTTAGTAAGAAGTGTGAGGCACAGCAGGGTAACTATGACCGTCAGGAATCCCCAGAGCAGTGGCTCCAGGGGCTCTGTGTGTGCCCAGCCCGGGGTGAGGCTCGGTTTGTGCTCCCTGAGCTCTGCTGAGCTGCACTGTGGGGCACAGGGCACAGACAGAAACCAGAACCTGTGAGCAGAGAGGGACATAAAACACCTGGGAAAAGAAAGAGATGAGCCCGGGGGGAAAGGGCCCGGTTTGGAAAGGCAAAGAGACCTTCTCGGTGCCCCGGAGGGTGCAGGCTTTGTGCCATGGCTGGTGTGGGAGGTTGTGGCTTTGCTCTGGGTGAGCCTGAGAACCCCTGCTCATTCTTATTTCTGCCCTTGCTGGGCTTTAATCCCCAAATCAGCTTTGCGATGTCCCAGACCACAGGTGTTTTCCCTGTGGGCAGTGATCTCCCATTGTGGCTGCAGGGTCATCCCCAGGACAGCCTGGCGTGGCTGGGTCCCAGGAAAGGTTTCCCTGACCCTCAGGCAGGCTCTGCTTTACCTGACAGGCACTTCTCTGGCAGCTCTAAGAAGCCTCCCACACTGGAGACGCCACAGACTGCGCAGGTTGTCTACCTAAAAAAACATAAACCACAGTAAGACAGGGGTTTTTTTCTCTTTGTTGAAAAACACGGTGCTTAACTACACGTGTCTCTTTTTACCACGGAAGGTACAACCTTCTGCTGGCAGCGTGGAATTGCCATCGTTTGTGACTGCCTAATGCAAAGGGTCTGGGGGAACGTGAAAGTTAGAATGCCCTCGGAGAGGAAAAACATCCTCTGGAGTGCTGTGGGAAAGTGAGTGTAATCCTTTTCATCCAGGGGCTGTGGCTCCTGCGTCAGTCACAGTTTTGGCCACACGGGTGGGCTCTAGTCCTGAGTATGAATGTGCTGCAGCACAGGCAGCGCCACGAAAACAGCACAGACTGCTCAAAAACCGGGTGTACAGGCTTGGCAAACAAAGTTTTCACGAAACGAGGGCACAAAGTGAACGAGAAACTTTATTTGACTGGAAATAATATCATTTGGGGGAGGGGGATTCCATTTTTTCCCTTCCGAACACAGCATGATTTTTAAGTAATGCATTGCTTCAGAACAAACATTGTTAAAGATTCATTTGGAAAGAGTCCGAATGCAATGGCCTCAAACTAAGAAAAGATGCTCATCACAGCTTTTTGTCAAGTCTGACCTCAAATCATTAATATATTCAGCTCTTCTTTCCCCACAGAAGTTGTCAGCCTGCCACTACAGTAGGTTTGCACCACCATTATCTCTGATAAAAGGAGTGTTTTTCCTAGGAGCTCTTTACCAGAATTACTGTGATGTGATTCAGGTTTCACCACAGACCTTCTTTAAGCCTCCCCTGCAAGGATTTCACTTTCATCGGGGTAATTTAACCACTGCACAGCCTAAAAATTGGAAGTGCAGGTTTTCCTTTCGTAGGGGTTTCCTGAGTGTCTTCCCTCGTGCTCATGATAGAAAATCCATTTTCTCATGGGTGTCTGTGGTGCTGCCATAGTGCAGCTGGGAAGAGGAAAGAAGACTGTTTCAAGACCAGAGGAATTTTTGAGGGTATCAGTTTTAACCCTTGAGAAGGAATTGAGTGTTTGCCTGAGCTGACCAGGTGTGCTGGAAGGAGAGCACCTGCCTTAGGAAGGTGTCTGTTTTGTGTTCAAAACCATTAAGAGACCATTTAGTATGGTCTGGAAAAGAAATAAATTCTAAGGATTAATCGACCTGAGGTAAAAAAAAAATAACTAAAACTCTTATTCCTGGCCTGCATATCTGCTCAGTTTGAATCAATGGCCTTTGTTATTACTTTTAACAGTTTGTTGCAGAATTTAGACTGGAATGCTTCCTCATAAGCAAAGGAGTCTTCTCCTCTGCCGGGGGATTCTGAAGGCACTGACAAAATATTCTTAGGGGGCTCTTGATTATGATTTATCGATTTCTACTTAAAATTTTGTCTGTGGTAAGTAAGTGGTTCATTAATTTCACCAAGCTTCCAGAAGTTTCAAGTTCTTTCAGTCCACCACAAGTTACATGAGAATCTGGGCTTTATTTTGGACAGGACTAGCTGCATCTAAACTTGCGCTGATTTTTAGTTTTACTTTTGTCCAAGAGGGGTCTGATTTCTATGTGATTAGGCACAACACCTTTTTTGGGGTGTAAACCTTAACGATTTCATTTTTTAGGTCTTTAACAAGACTTTTAGGATTCCTGGCACAAGACCTCAATCACGTGTCACTCAGATAATGCTCTGCAGCAATAAAACCCCTTTTCCAAGATGTGATGGTAAGCACACCAAGAGGCAGCTTCTTCATGAACAGTGTAATGATGCAGATATTTTGGCCCATTGTGTAAGAAATACCCAGAGATGTGACCCACACGGAGCTGTTCCAGTGCTGCTGTGCTGTCCCCTGCAGCCTGTCCGTGCTGCTGTCCTGTGCAGGTGGCACAGCCCCCAGCAGTGCCCTCAGCAGTGCCCACCTCCCTCTGGTGGGGCTGGAGGCTCAGATTTCCTGTCCCTGCCCGTATTCTGCACCAGGTGTGTTTCCTACAGGTGATTCCAGCTGTAGGCAGGGATGGGTTTGGGTTTTTCTCTGTTTTTTTCTCTGTTACTGGAGTGTACTGCGAGGCGTTTTAGGGTACATGAGCTTGACAAACTGCTTTAATGAGTTCCTTGTACATCCTCCCCTTATTTCCTCAGTGTGCTCGTGCTCTGGACAGCTCACAGCTGCGGGTGAGGATGTCTTTGTGCAGCACAGGGCGACAGACGGCCCCGGGCCAGGGCAAGGAGCACAGCCCGGTGCCTGGGGGCTGGCCTTGGTCACTGGCACACAGTCCTGTGCACTTCGGCTCCCAAGGTCACCTGTGCTTGTGCCGCCTCTCAGAGAGGGCACAGAGCTGCTGCACAGAGGGGAGCACGCAGCAGCTGTCCCACAAACAGCCTCCCTGCAGCAGGCTCCCTCCAGGATGAACGGTTCTGGTTAATTCCGTGGGAATCCTCCCGCGGGGCCGTGTCTGCAGGGTGGGAGCACATGCAGCACTGACTGGGAGTTACAGCCAGGGCAGCAGGTGGCCTCCAGCGTCTGCAAACCAAGGGCTCCTGCTTCCACACTCCTCATCCTCACCCCCTCGGCACAATAAAGGGTGATCCAGTGCAGAATCAAACCAGCCTCGCTTTTCCCAGGGCAGAATTCCCACGTGCCACGGCCACTGCGTCAGCACGTGTCCGAAAGGTCACAATCTTAGAGGTCACAGCCCTTCTGGCTCTGCTCAGCTCCCTGTAACCACCCTCAGGACACTGCTGTCCTGCCAGGAGCACACCTTGGGTTTTAAACTGTGTTTTCTCATCTGTATCACCTGCCGTGCACAAAAAATGGAGACAAAGGCCAGCACCAAGGTTTAAAAGAAGTCACTACAGCAGATCTGATGCTGGCTGAAGAACAGCCCAAAGGATTGCAGGTGTCACTTCAGGTGGAGGGGCTCTTTGCAACCACAGCTTGAACCCCAGGAACTTGACAACTTCACAACTAATTCCAATATTTAAAAAAAAAAAATTTAAAAATGCTTTTCCTGTTCGTTCTTAGCTTTCTTGAACTTCTTCTAAAGAGGAAGTTTCCAGCTCCATCTTTCCCTTAACCACCCCACAGGCAGTGGTTATCCAATATTTCACACTTGCCCGGAGGGAAGGAAGGCGCAAGGGTTACAGTGACATTTCTAGAAATAGAAGTAGATTAAATATTTGAGCCGTGTCATGGGTGGTATTAATTGCCACGCCATGTGATCCTGAGTGACATTTGGGAGGAATGGCGGAGTCACAGCTAAAGTTCACACGGGCTCAGCCCCACGGGGAACGTGTGTGCACATCTTACCCCACAAAGCCCTCAGCCAGAGGATCCCTGCGCTGAGCTGGGCCCTCACGTGGTGCAGGGACAGGGAGCCTGGCCCTTTAGATTCGAGAGGTAATTCCTCTAAGCCATCCTCAGCCCAAGCTAAAGCCCACAGAGGGCAGTGGAAAGTTTTCCCCGCCCGTCCCTGGAAGGTTCTGGAGCCTCAGAAACACCTGCAGTGACTGTCATGAGTCACTGGGGCCATTTTTAGATGCCCAGAAATCAGTTTACATCACTCTTGGTTTGCATCACCCTACAGCTCAGAGAGGACGACGCACATTAAAACATCCAACCTCATAAGGCAATATTGGTGATTTTTTTTCAATTTCTCACCGCTCACCCTCCGCACCCCTCAAAGCCTTTTGACTCCTCTGGGTTTTGAGATACAGTCTCCAAAGTGCAGAAGCAACACCAAGTGCAGACATCGTTCTGACAGTGCCTTAATCACAGCGTGGAACATCTCCACCAAAAGTATCAACCACATCTCAGTTTCTTCCTCCTTGTAATTCCAGAGGACAGCGAGTGGTTATAAAAACTTATTAATTTGAAAAA
>VZTG01007868.1:737355-809956 GCA_013397845.1 Melanocharis versteri | reverse complement strand
AAAAAAAAAAAATTTCCAAGCTATGAACCTGTGACCAGGCTTGCATGAGTAGAGAAGACATGGTAACTCTTCACAGATCAGACAACACCCCCTCGGTACCACCATGATTTTTGGTTTCTGTCAGCTGAAGGTCTGGCTGGTCAGACCCGACCAGGTGAGACCCAGACGCCCACATTCTCCTGCCAAAGCCCAGCCAAGGTGCAGGCACCGCTCACCCTTCTGAGCCAATCTGGTGCCATTTTGCAGTATAAACCTCTCATCTTCGCAGTGCAGAGAGCTACAATCGAAACCACAAAAAACTCATGTAATTAGAGACATTTTCTCTGAACTCGTTACACATCTGCAAAGATTCTTATCTTTCTCTAACTAAAATAGTTACTTAAGGGTCGGCATTAATGTCTTGACTTTATGATCCTAGAGGTCTGTTCCAAACCTTAATAATCCTGTGATTCCATTATTTGAAGCAGCTGCACAGTGGGGGCTGGCACATACTTTCCTGCACCAACTACTCACACAAGTCGATAAATTATAACCAAATTAACGCCACCATCCTGTGGTGCTTTGAATCCGTTTTTAATAACCCTTGCATTTGAAATGCTATGGTTTGAGGCTAGAAAAGCAACACACATGTGTGGTTACACTGACCTTGGAGCTGGAGGTAGGGACGTCCTGCTGCCTGCAGCGAGCCCAGGGTGTAAAGGGAGCCGCAGGCTGGGCACCGTCAGGAGCCCAGGTAATTTGAGACGGGCGAAAGGAGGTGAGGGAAACGAAAATAATTGCTGCAGGGGCCAATCCTGCCCTGCTGGGTTGCGTGAGTGGCATTTGGCTGCACAAGGGCGCCCTTGAGGGGGGCAGCAGGATGTGGCAGCAGCGGGGCGACAGCAACTCCATCCCTCCGACGCCTCTCAAGGGCAGAGCGCCCGGGGCAGCGCTGCCGGACAGATGGACACGGGCAGAGGGGCCGCTCCTCCCCCAGAACCGCTCAGGAGCAGCCAGGAGAGAAGGGTCGGTGCTGAACAGCTCCAGAGAGGCACCAGAGCAGGGCGATGCCACAATTCCACCGCAGGCATCCCGGCAGGACACGGGTCAGGGCAGGGAGCTGAGCTGAGATCACAGGGGATTTGGGGGTTTTTTTCTCCCCTTCACTTTTTAATTCATGACATTAATTCTCGACTATTTGTAAGGCAGAGGGGCCCAGAGACATGAAATGTAAAAGGAGGCCTCTGAAGCCTCTCATCCAGAATTACTAGTATTATATTACTATATTGCATTTAGAATTGCTGTATCTCTACAGCTACATAGCAGTAAATTACAGTAACAAATAACACATGATGGTTTGGGAAGCATGAAAGAATAATCAATTTCATTTGCCTGGCCCTGCTCCCACCAGAGCTGAACATGTGTCAAAGCTGACAGAGGAGCACAGAGGCCAGCACTGTGCAGCTTTTAAAAATCTAATACTTTTCCCTTTGTACACTTAATATTATTTTACTTTTACATAGCAATTTCCTAAACCCACATTTCAGATTTTTGAAACATTAGAAAGCATAGATGTCTGTTCCCCAGAATGTCATGCCTTGTTTGGGCTAATGAGAGCCATGCACACCCACCAGAATTAAAACCAAAACAGCCATTCCAGGCCAATGCATCTGGAAACAGCCTCTGAGGCACACCAGTTTTTCATCAACTCAACACTGTGTTCCTGGTGTTGATAGAGAAGAAAAAAACCAACTGTGGATCTCTTGGGATAACATGAGTAAGGAAATATGGGCACAGCAAGTCCATGGGTCATGATGGAGACACACACCTACTTTTACCCTTTTTATCTTTTTTTCATGAAGGATTTGAACAGACCAGGACTTCCCCTGGAAGCAGGTGATGCCACGAAGTGCCTGGCTGGGTTATGCAGAGGTTCAAGCTGTTTGCCAGCTGAGAGCTTGGGAGAACAGAAGATGCAAACAAACCCCAGACTGTGAATTTACAGCACAAACACCTGGAAGAACACTATTAGCAAGCTTCCTAACGATTTCTGAAGAATATATCATTAATACTTAAAAAATAGTCCGGCTTTACTGCTGTTCTGTGGTCTGCTTTGTGAGAAACTCAGCTACTGAAACAGTTGTTATGCCGAGGATCATCCATAAATAATGCCCTATTTTCATCTCTAATGTAATTATCTAACAACAAAAATGCTGTCATGGTTTCACTGCTCATGCTGGGGAGGCAGCAGCAGCTGAGTGTTAATTCAGCTGCAGTTGATATTAATCCATCTGTCCCTGCACAGGGAGTGCAGCAGCTGGAGTTTGTGGTGGGAGCTGCTGGACAGGGGAGTTACCTGTAAGGGCCAGCAAAGCTCGTTTTGCTCCGTGGGACATTTTGTTCTTGTGTTCTGATTGTCACAATCATTTAAGAGAAAGTCTATCTGAAGCCAAGTTTCCGTGTGTGGGACATAATTTAATAGCAATCAGAGGAGCCAGAACGGTGATGAGCACACAAACTCTGTGTGGAATTAGGGGGTGGAGGGTGCTGTGCTTGTCCTGAGGAGCTTTGCAAGGACACAGGCCAGTGTCTCTCCTGCTGCTGAAGTCAGAGCTCTGCTAAGGGATTTGGGGGGAGAGCCACTGGACACAATGTCCTTCTGCCCTAGAGGCTGGATTGTCCCCGGTGCAGTGGCAATTCCTGTTTTTCCCAGTTCCATGGGCCTGCATTTCTGGGATTCAGGATCGGGCAGTGGGGCACGGCGCCCCGAGAGCCAGCACAGCTGATGCCCAGGGTTACCCTGACCTCTCACTGCGGGCTCCTCGTGACTGTGGGTGCTCAGTGTCCCCTTACACAGCGCTGCCACCGAGCTCTCGGATGGGAAAAATCCCTGTTTGAGGGGATCCGAGCCCTGCATCCCACGGGGGCTGGGCAGGCAAATCCAGCACGTGGCGTCAGTCGTGGGCACAGTGGCCACGGCCAGGGGGACAGGCAGCACAGGGCAGTCATCCCACGCTGGCAGTTCCTCCAGAGAAAGGCTCCTCAAGGTGCTAATCCATCCCCACTAAATAGAGCTCAACGCGGCCCAACCAACGTTTTAAAAATAACCCCGGCTATTTTAAGTTATTTAAAATTGCTCTTCACAGAACATCCACTACAGAGTAGAGGAAAGGCTCTCTATAATTAGCAGTAATTTCCTGGCTAAAGGGAAGAGAAAAGGTTTTCGTAAAGATGGAACTGACCCTTTGGAAAAGCAGGAATATCCAAAATCCAAAAAGTGGGGGGCTGTTTATTTTTTTGTTTGGTTTTTGTGTGGTTTTTGTTTGGTTTTTGTTTGGTTTTTGTTTCTTTTGTTGTTGTCGGTTTTGGTTTTGGGGTGGATTCTTTTTGTTTGTTTGGTTTTATGGGGGTTTTCTTTGGTTTTGTTTTCCTGCTGTTTTTTTGCCAGCTGTGTTGCAGACACAAATGAATCAATTCTGAGATGGTGATCGTCAGGGGGTTCAAACCAGTAATGACCAGATAACCACAGCTGACAAACATCCAGGTGTCTTGAGCACCGGACACCATTTCTCTTTCCACCATGGTAATCTAGCATTTCTTTGCCATGGAAACCCAAAGAGGAACGGTTACAGAAGGAAAAAGGTGCTCTTTTTTCAGATGGCTTTCCCATTGGATATGAAAATTTTGCAGCAAACAAAATGGAATAAACAAAATATTACTATTGGAAATGGAATGCAGAGTACTGGCAAGACTTTGTGTCTTCTCTGCCTGGAAAAGTTGCTGGGTTTGCTCTACATGAAGCATACCAGGGGGCTCGATGTGATTTGTACATGTTGTCCCCAATCCTACAAACACAGAACTTCCAGGAAGGGTAGAGCGAGAGAACACAAGTTTTTAGCTGCGATTCTGTCAGTGTTTCTGGCCCATCCACCCAATCCAAAGAGTGTCACACTGTGGAGGTGCCACCTCTAAGAAAACAAACCTGAAGTGATTTCTGCTGCCACTACATTTACCAACCCCCACGTACAGGGTTGTGTCCAGCAGCCAGGAACTGGAACAACCACCAGTTATTGCTTCAGTCCTCTTTGAAACTGCAAATTTCAAGCAAAAATCTGGTCTTCTCAAAATTTACTTCTTTTAAGGCTATATAGAAATAGGGCTAGAACACTGGAATGTAACTTTCAAGGCATAATTCAGTCTTCGCAATTCTTATTTGTTACCTTTGCATGATCAGTCCAGACTAATTTCTTCACAGAGCTGAGGATTTTGAACAGCCCGTAACCACGAGCTTGCCTTGCTTCCTTCATGGTCAACAGTAAAGAGGGTTGGGTGGTCTCAGATTTATTTGGAGATTCCAGGATGGCTTCCCACTGCCAGAGGGCAGGGATGGGTGGGATATTGGGCAGGAATTGTTCCCTGGGAGGGTGGGCAGCCCTGGCACAGGGTGCCCAGAGCAGCTGTGGCTGCCCCTGGATCCCTGGCAGTGCCCAAGGCCAGGCTGGACACTGGGGCTGGGAGCAGCCTGGGACAGTGGGAGGTGTCCCTGCCATGGCAGGGGTGGCACTGGATGGGATTTAATTGTCTCTTTCCACCCAAACCATTCTGTGATCCTGCAATGATGGCCTAGAATAAAGATTTAAAGCAGCCAACTGTTTGGCATAAGCAAAATGCATGGTTTAAAGTGTTGGGAAAACAACTTGAAACTAAATTATCCTGCAGCACTTTTAAACAGAGCTGCTTGGGAAGTTATTATTTTTTTTTTTTGCATTGACAGTAGCTGACAACTTCAAGGGTAGGTTGCTCTCTCAGTTAATCTTAGCTTTTATGTGAAACACTGTAATGTTTCACAAAATGTAAACAGTATGGAGAAGATGTGGCCACAAGGTCACAAAGTACTGAATAGAAGCTGATTTTATTTTGCCACTTGCTGCATCTCCTTCTTACACAGACCTGCTGTGCCATTGCTGTTTACTTATTTTAAATGTTAATTCTTGAAACGAATTTAAGAGGAATCTCTCTGTTTTCATTAAATTACTGAGTTCAACACAGAAAAGCTGTAACCAGTGATTAAAGCATGAAACACAAGCTGGAGACCTGGCTTTGTACTACCAACCTCTGACAACTATTTTTCTTCAATTTCCAAGTCACTTTACCTCCATGTGACTTGTTTTCCTGTCACAAGGGGAGGGACACAACCTACTTACAAACCACTGTTTTCTGTCTTTTCCTGTGTATAAAATGTGCCTTTACTGTTTTTTTTAAATCCAGGGCAGGGTACCAGCCCAGAGAAAGCAAGGGATGTGCAGACACAAGTCCAAACCCAATGCCAGTTATTACCAGTGATGCCCATGGCAGCTGCAATGCATCACGAGTGAAAATGAAGAGTAAAATGCAGTAAATCAGGCCATTCCCAACACAGACCCAGAATTTTCCCCTTTTTTTTTCCTCTTTAATGACTTGCTTTTCTAGGAGACTCAGTAATTCAGGAGGAGTAGATTAGTTATTCATGACAGGGGTTAAAATAATAAACAAATGGCACTGAGGACTCTTGAAACTCGGGGAAGAAAACAATGTTTATTAGCACACAGGCACAACACCTTGCCTGGTATGCCTTACTAACAATACAAAGCAATAACCTCAGGTCAATAGAGAAGTTGCCATACATGCAAAAACATCTGGATTGTGCACTAACACGTTTGCCATAGGTACATCTGTCAAATAAACACACATCTACTGCCCTAGGGAACAGAACTTCAGAGACTACCTCAGGAGTAAAGGTACAACAGAACAACCATCACTGAGCAGCATTTTAGACATCAAGCATCCTAGACAGACACATTTGACCTTTGGAGGCAAAAACTGTAACAGGCAAATAGCTGAGAGCCAGATCCCCAAAGACTTATGAAAAGCTCTCGGTGAAGCCTAAGGTATTGTTAGAATGAGGTCTGAAGGGTTTTGCCCTTGGTGAGTAAAATTATGAGTGGGTAAAAATGCCTCTATGGGTGAGAATTTTAAATCATCAAGGTTTCATGTGGTTGCTAAAAGTGAAAGGATGAAAGACTGAATGTTGATGCAAATAAAACAATGTTTTTGTACAACCCTTAAAATAAATAATACACGTGAAGGAAAATTTGGGACAATTAACATGTCCTGAAATCAAAATCAACATGGTTTAAGTTAATAAATAATTAAAATAATAAAGTTCCTTTTTATCCTACTGAACAATAATCAGTGATAAAAACTAGGAAAGCAGAAAGAGGACGGGGACCTCCTCCTTACTCCAAAATCAGGGTGATCAGTGCCAGGTGTCACCTCTCACCCACGAAGCTACGTGTCTGGGAGTCACACGACTAGCCAGAGGAAAGGGACAGAACGAATACACACTGCCACTGCGAATTCTACGGATTTTCGTCTACAGGATGAATACTCACGGGCTCGGTCACTAACAACAGCTGCTGGGTTCGGGGGCAGAGGGCGGGGGGTGAAGGCTGGGGGTGAAGGCAACTCTAACCCTGTGTCAGCGTGTGTCGAGCGCTCTCCGCCGCCGAAGGGGCCGTGTCTGTGCTGCTGCCCAGGGTCCCCCGGTCACGCCTGGGCTGCTACTGCTGCGGGACGAGGTCCTGCGGAGCCGCGGGCGTGGCTGGCAGCGCGCCCACCGCGGAGCAGTGGGTGAAAAAGCTTTATCCCCATCGCCGCCAGCGGCCCGGCCCCTGCGGGCAGGCCGGGGGCTCAGAAGGCAAGTGGGCAGGCGCTTCGGCCCTTCTGTGCCCGGGGCACCCTCGCTCGCGGGGCTCCCCGCTCCCTCTGCGGGAAGGCGAGGCGGGGCCGCGCCCGCGGCGAGAAAGCTGCGAGGGAGCAGATCCTAAAAGACAGCAAGAGCCCGGGGACAGAGTCCTCACCGGGAGCCACGCTCCCCGGAACGCCAGGGGCCAGGCGTGGGAGTGTGACGGACGAGATCTGCCTCTGTCCATGCGGTGCGGCTGCGGTGGGGTGGCACAGGCAGCGAGGAGCCCCGCGCCGCACAGGGACAGCAGGGCCGAGCCGGTGGCGCCGAGCTCGGCAAAGCCTCGCACGAAGCAGGCTGCTGCTGCCTTCTGACTGTCGGCATCGCCCAGACATGCAGCAGGGCTGTCGCAGAGGCACTCGGGCCACTCAGAGGCGCGGCACGCAGCCCACAGCCCAGCTGCCAGGGGCTGCAGAACAGCTGTTTCCAGCTGTGGTCACGGGGCCGCAGCGCTGGCTGTGAGTGACAAGGTGCGTCCTCACTTCTCCCTGTGCTTTAGCAAAAGCATTGTATCCCCAAGCAAAAACATCAACATTAGCCATCAGCAAGTCAAACACGACTGTGACAACGATGGTTTTAAAAAAATTTTGTTGCTGCTGCTGCCGTTGCTACAAACACAAATCAAGCATCCAACTCTCCTGATTCTGACCTAAACTGGCCACTGGGGCAAGAGGCAACCTTTGGCATATAAGCAGGATGGGCTTTCCCACAGGGGCTGAAGTACCCCATGTCCATGATTTCGAGCTCGGGGTGCTCAGCCGCTCTGGCAAAGCCCAGCTCTGCCCCGTGTCCTCCTCTGGCCACGAGCACAGCCAGCCCTGCGGCCAGCGCCGGAACGCAGCGAGTGCTCTGACCAACGCACTGTGGGCAGCACGGAGCAACCCACTGCGGCAGCAGCACGGTGAGGATTTGTACCCTGTAACCCGAAGAACATCGAGGAGATTTGGTAAAACGGGGTACAGGCAGAAAAAGCAGCACTTCATAGCGTACAACAGCGATGCCCATTGACACTGACAGCTGTAACACGTTTTCTTTGTTCACAAAGAAACAACAAAACTAACATAAGGAATCACTGTTTGGACCACATTTTCCCTGTTGCTCCATTACTTCAAAGTGTTTTATGAAACTGCTGAATGGTAACTGCTTTTATACAGAAAATATACAGTCAGTTGGTTTTGTGGTCCAAATAAACCATGCTCTTTTTCTTTTCCCCTCATATCATGCATTGGGATGCAATCAGCCTCTTGTCAATCATTAGTCAAAACAAACAAACACATTTTTTACAATAAAAAGCTTCTATAAGTAACATTGCTACAGCAATCATTAGACAGAACTATTTAAAGTGTTCCTAGCATTTCCTTCTCTCCTGCTGTCTGCTTTTCTAATGGAGGAATTTTCCAGTACGTGTGACAGTTCCCCATGCAGTTATTTACAAGGAGATGGTCCTTGTGGAGAAGGACCTTAATGAAATTTACAGTTGCTAAGGTACATTTGTAAATGCTGGCGGTCACACTCAGACAGGACGAATGGAACTCATTGTGCAGCTCTGGGCTGGGCCAGCAAGGTAATTAAAGTGCAAATAAAGACAAAAACCACAAGCCAGGCAGGTCCATTTTTCATCACCAGCGTTAAGAAGCATCAGGGCTGTGTAAGATATGTCAGATCAAATAGGCCTAAATCACAATCTATTTTAAACATCTGTCTCCCTGAGAGGATTTAAGGGAGGTATACGGTGATGTAGCCCTATTTCTTTAACTGGCTGAATATCATTGGAAAAGTAAGGACACTTTTCCAGCCAATTTTTGTTTTCAGCAGTGCTAACACCTGTGTTTTGTACTATGATGCCCTTTACAGCATTTGAGCTCACTTCCCATGCAGCTACGACAGGCCACTCTTGATGAGGAAAACACAAGAAGTACCAACAACTACTGTAGAAATGACATCTATCTACCTGATACATCACAAAAGCAGAGGCTCTGAAAACATTTACAAATAGCACATTTTCTCAAACATATGCAAGTGATAATTACCAGCCCAGATAAAAAGACATACTTTGTGTTTGCTGGCATTCAATGTTTGCCACTGACACATTCAATTTCACACCTAAGTCAGTGCCAAATGGCTGAACAACAACAACAACAAAAAATAGACATTTATCGAACCACGTAAAACGGGACTGTCACTCCAGCTCCAAGTGTTCACTGCTGATCACCACCTGCTGCCAGACAGACAGGTATTTCTCTCCACAGTGTGTCCAGAAAGTGCTCTGTAGCCTGACTTGTCAGAGAAGCTGCAGGAGGTGCAGGAAAATAAAGTGCCTCTTCCAGGGCTGTGTGCAAGGTGACTTGCCATCCCCTGCACCACCCCTCCCGACCCCTCACCTTCCCAGCTGCCAACTATTTACAACCATTCCACCAGTCCATGTGCCCTCCATGCTGTAAATACTCTCACTGATGAAAAAGATATTTACAAATCGTTTTTATAGATACAATCAGTCACCTTTGAAAAGGCTGAGGAGACATTTAAAGAAAAAAATGTTTTATAAATAGTAGCATTAAATGTACAGCAGGTGTTTTGAACAACTGCAGATCTGAAGGTACTAGGTGCTGTCTTAATATCACTCCAAAGTAGTAGATGACTGCTAAAATCCTGGTTTTTCAACGACGTTAACACAATGAGAACACCACAGCCATTACTGCTTCAGTGAACACATAGTTAGCCATCAACCCAGCCACCTCACTTTGCTTATTTATCCTAATACACTGAGTGCATTACCACCATTTAAATCTGTACCCTTATTTTGTCATGTGAGGTGGCTGCAGTGAGTGCCTGTTCACAGGAGAGTCTCCTGTTTTCCATGAAATCATGGTCCCTAACGCCAAGCATGATCTTTGCAAAGCAGAAATCACTTAAGCCGGGTGGGAAGAGTCTTTGTCTTTCACCTCCAACACTCGTTTGTGTTGCCTGAGAGGGAAAGGCCGTGAGACTCTGTATCTCTTATTGGAGAAGAGAGCTGGCCCTCTGGTCAGAGTTTCTCTTGCTGTCTTTAGGAGGAGGCGTGCTCGGGTCCGCTCCCTGCAGCGCCGGCTCGGCGCGGGGCGGGCGCGTCAGGCGGGGAGCCGGGGCTCGATCTTCAGGGACAGCTCGTACAAGGTGTCCTCGTCGATGATGAGGGTCTTGTCCAGCAGGTAGTGAGTGACCTGAGGTGGGGAGCACAGGGGGACAGACTGCACGCAACTGAAATCCACAGAAATCCCCCAGCCTTCCCTCCCTTTCAGCACATTTTGGATCCTGAGATCCCCTCGCGTTGTTTTCTTGAGAAACACAACAGCTGCCTGGAATGCTGCTGGCATGAAGATGCACCTGCAGCACACTGGGAATTAATTATGATTAACTCCTCTTAGGAATGGGCAAATCCTTGGCCAGGTTACCTCAGCCCAAGCTCTCTTCTGGAGTCTGAGGAACCTTCTCTGAAGGCACCGACCAGCTTTGGTCACAGCTGCATCACTCCCGGGAAGGACAAAGGGAACAGGAACTGCAGGATGCCTCAGCAGGCGCCTGGGGCATCTCCTGACCCTCATCCCAGGACCTCAGGGCAGGGAGAACACATCTCCCCCTGAACCCCTCACACCCTCAAAGCCTGCAATCCCCAGAGACCTTCCAGAGGAGCAAAAAACTCCTTTAACAAAGAGCCCCTGCAGAGTGAGGGTCTCACCACCCCAAGGACCCGTCCATGTGTCTGTCTGCCCTCTCCTCCATGCGTGGGAGCAGAAGACACCAACTTCAGCTTCCAGTGACAGCTGCAGCTCACAGGTAATTGCTGCCACAGCCTGATTTCCCTGGCAGGCAGGAGCCTTACCTTCTGCTGGTGCTCGATGCGGTAGGAGGTCTGCTGGAACTGGCGAATTTCCCTGATAATATGGGAGATCTTTCAAAAGAACACATGGAAGTAAGTGCAACCACAGTCTGACTTCAGCTAAGCCACACAAAGCAAGAATTCTGCACCAAATTATTCCATTTCACTTGGGAGGAGGGAAGGGAAGGGTAGAGACCATCTCCCAGCAGCTCCCCAGAACTTCACTTTCCCAAATCAAACATTTATTCCCCAGCCAGCCCCAAGTGAACCTCCCTGCTCTCCTCTCCCCAAAACGAAACCTTCCTGTTCTTTGCCTCGAGTGACTGCTGCAGATTGAAGCCCTAAGGTGGGCATTAAGCTAAGATTAGAGGAGAAATTTCCATGCCTCCCTCTGAGGAGCTGTTACGAAACAGCATTACATGGCAGTGGGAGAGACATCAACTTTAAAGTGCTTTTCAGATAGACCAGAGCACACTTGGAAAAGAACATTGTGATTACTGCTTCCTGGTGAATCACAGCATTCCTGTAATTCTGGTTATTTAAAAAAGCTTTCTGTTGCTCCTTCACGAGCTTCAGGCAGCTGCTTCTGCTGTCCTTTCTGAGAAAGTAAACTGGGGACAAATTCAGCCTGTGAAAATACAAAAATACCCAGCCTGCCAGAAGGTGGTGATAGAAGACTGGGTCGAGTGATTGCTCTCCAGTCGCTGCCTCTCTGCTCAACACCGAAGCTCCTTCTCCGAAGGTAAATTCGGAGGAGTTACAATGAAATCAGTAATTAACTCTCGCAATTAAACACCCGCTGGCGAAGCATGTAAGAAACTGAAAATTACCATTCTCATTTTGGAAAAATTGACAAGGCCTTCCTCAGTGAAGTTGGGTGTTCCTTCCTCAATGAATGCCAGGTCAGTCAGGTACATCCCAAGGTAGGGAACAGCAGGTGGGTTACAGCTGTAAACCAACAAATCAGCTTATTTGCCTGGAGCTACATTTGCAAATGCATTTTCTTCTAAATTGCACAAACTCTTCATTACTTTGCCCACTTCTAATCAATGGGTTGCATTCCTTTCCAGGACAAACAGCTCCTCTGGCTCTGCTAGAGCTGTGTTTGCTCTGCCTGGGACAAATTGAATGCATTCTGCCCCATATCTAATATTAATGGCATTTTTAAAATACACCATTAATTATTCCAGCAGTTCAGTTCTCAGCTTCTCTCAAGATCACTTGAAGCAGTTGTGCCACTCGATGCTGAAAAGCCTGCTTCTAATTACAAAACTCAAAAAATGCAGGTTTTTGTACAGCTGGAATCAGTACATAAATTGTAGAACACTTGACATGGAATATCCTGGTTACCAAAATTACAGAATGTCAAACTCAATCCGGCAAATCAATTAAAGAAAACAATGTTCAAGGACTGCTGCACAGAAGAAGCAGGCAGTTTTCCAGCAGGCTGGGAGGCCACAGGAGAAGAAATATCCCTGTGCCTTTGCCCTGTCCCTATGTTCCTCTCATAATCTGTTGTCAGAAACATAATTTATTGTCACATGAGTGGGTCTGTGACCTGACACAGGCTTAGTCCCAAGCCCTAAACTTCTTAGCTAGAACAATCCTGTTTTTCATAAAAAATTTAATTTACAAAGCTGACTTTACACTTATTGAAAAAGTTTATCAGCGTAAGTGAAACCCCAACAGGGAATGTTCACACAGAAAAATAGTTTAATTTGTTTCAGTAGTTCTCTGGAGCTCCTATGTTTATCCATCAGGGGTATTAAACCACAGCATATTCAGCAAAACAATACTGCCAAATAGAACCAACCTAGAATTTAAAAGGCTATTAGGCAAAAAAAATTTAATTATTAAAGCTTAATCAAAGCAAATTAATCTTTAACCTGAACTATCCACTGCTTATAACAAAACTCAGTTGTATACTGTAGGAAGCATACTTTTTGAGCATTTCTCTCAGGTTTTTAAATCTTCCTTCGGATGACACAGTCTTCTGAAGCTTGTCCATGAGTGCTTTTGTCTAGAAAGGAAATGCATTAGAAATGTCATTGCTGGTGCACGTAAATGACTGGAATTAGATTGTAGCAAAGGTGTAATTCACTTATCATCCCCACCCATTTTCAAGAGCCACACCACAGGCATTGGGAATTTATCTTTACTGCAGTTCCTCCTGTCTTTCTGAAAATGGAGATTAGGCAGCATTACAGCTTCTCCTATGAGTGATACACAGAACCTGTATTTATGCTAATATTATTACCCTGCAGATGGAGGACAACCCACAGTGCCTTACATTGATGGTCAGGAATTCAGTTTGCTGTGAATACAAGAATGTAACAGATCCTACACGTGGCTGAGGACCCTCAGCTGCGTTTACTGAGGTTGGTGGCAGCAAGGGGTGGTGGTCACTGCCTTGGAGCTTGCACTGAGCTGATTTTGCCTCCAAGTTCCAGATAAAAGCGGAGTATGTAAATGAGAATATATTCATGTCTTACACAAATCACTTTCAGTGGGCATCATCAGACCCTGGTTCCTTCTTAAGTGAAATAATGAATTGGATTTTCTGAATCAATATGCTACTGACTTGAGACTTGAGTGTAGAGAATGATGAGAAATTCATCATATTTGAAACTGAATTTCCAATTAGGAGAGAGCTGTAGGCAGACAGAGTCACTTTCTTCTAAGTAGCAGGCTGATGAAAAACCCAGATTGCATTCCCAATAGGTACCAGAGGACTGTGCCACAACATCAATCTGCTGTGAGTTTGGTTTCTTCTTTTTTAATTGAAAAGTTTAAAAATCAAAAAAATTCTATCCACAAGACTTCTTGGAGGTGAGCTCACTTACAACAGTTTGTATTGAAAGGATTTTTAACCGATTTTTAAATAGAAGAACATAGCACCAGCTGTGAAACGGCTGAGAAAAAGCTGAGTGGAGAAGGTGGCATAGTCAGAATGTGTTTGAATTGTATTTCTCTGAACCACTTAGAACATAAAAGACTGGATTATCTTCATCCTGACAGGCCTTTTTTTCATGTGTGTGTCTTGTTTCTGTGTCTGGCAGTCATTCTCACAGCTTTTGCTGACGTTCTCAGCAGCCAGGTGAGGGTTAAAGAGAGGTGTTCACTGCACCTACACTTGAGATCCCGAATGAGAAGGAAGACTTTTTATCAACAGTGTCTTTCTGAGTAGAAAAAACTCAGGAATTTGAGACGTCCTGACCTTCCTACAGGCCGTCTGCACAGGCAGTTCCTCTTTTAGGCACCTGACCAGATTTTAACCATAGCTTGTAACCCCTCAGGTGTGTCCATCAGAAAATATCTACATTTAGTTTACCTGAATATTTCAGCACTACAGGCCCAATAGTCTTTGGCACCTGCCAATGATGTTGAAATTGGTTTGTTCCCACAGACAAAAAGATTAACTACGAAAGACCTGGACAGGAGATGCCAGTTCCACGTGGTGGAAAAGCAGAAATATTCACCGGAGGGATCCCGTCCCAACCCCTGGACATGGCACCCATGGAATCCGGAGCCGGGCCGTGCCCCTCTCACCTGCTTGGACACCTTTGCCCAGGTTTTCTTGAGCCTGTAGATGGCACTCCTGTTGAGGGCCGAGGTGATCTCCAGCACGCCGTTGTAGTTGTGCAGGCAGCGGCAGATGTCGGCCACCGCCACCCACTTCTCGATGGCGCTGGCCCGCGAGGGCACGTCGGCGTAGCTCATGATCTGCGAGGCCACCAGGTTGCTCATCTGGCCACGGAGAGAGGCAGGGGCTCAGGGAACGGGAGCACAGACCCTTCCAGTGTGCCATGGATCGATGGGCGAGGCAGAAGAACCCCCAGCTAAGCACGGCAGGGGCGATGGCTCTCGGCAAACCCCGGGGAAGCGCATTGGAAACAGAGCTCGAGGCAGGTGGAGGGCATGGTGGCAGGAAAGAAGGGCTGGGGTGCAATGGGAAGGGCTCCAAGCCATCTGTGATAAACCTGACTGGGAAGTGTCTCAGTAAAATTCAAGGAAAATGATAAAGGGCAAAGACATGTTTAGGGACACAAAGGCATCAAACAGAATTGGTGTTGTATTTCTCCGGAGAAAATGCTGTTTTTTCAGCAGGCTGAAAGGCACTGTGCTACAGTTAAAAGTGTTCTACTCTCCTAAATTGCCACTGAAATGCTGAGTACCAATTATTGGAAATTAGAATCTTCATCTGCTTTGATTTAAATGGTTAATTATAAAAAGGCTGCAGCATTCAGTCACTAGTAGATAACACATTACATCATATTGCAACAAAACCCAGTATTTTTGTTCCAGAGGTCAGAGACAGTCCATGGGCTTCCTAGAAAGCAAATCTGTATTTGAGAGTACTTACATCATTAAAATGTTGACTAGTTTTCATAATATAGGGTGTTCTCTCATTTTTATCCACTTTCATCCAGCCCTGCCCAAGGAACTCTCTAGACATTGATGGGAGAGAAAAAACCAAAGAAATCTTCATAAACACATTACAGAGTCTGTCTGTGACCACAGCCTAAGCAGATTTCAAGGATACCTCAATTTGCTGGAAGCTAATAACGCAGCTTTACACTAATTCCAGCATCTCACAATACCATTTTTAACGCTGTCTGAAATGGTCAATATTGTAAAGAAGATTTGTTTTTCTCTTAATCCCCTCTCCCCCGTCACCCCATCCTAATTTCCAGCGCTGTGACCCTGTTTACAGCACGTTATCCCTTTCTGTGTGCAGACTCCGTGGCCAGGGGCTGAGTGGGGTGTGGTGGCCGCTGTCCCCCCAGGGACACTGACCTGTCCTCCCTCTCTCTACACGGGTAGTTGGAGCAGATATGGAAGAGAGAACCCGGGCTGAAAGGCCCAGCAAGGGGTCACCTCTGGCACAAAAGGGCTCAGGTCGCAGCTAAGATTCAACATCTTGGTCTGGAGAGCAGATGTGGGAAGAGATAAAGGAAGTACTCTTGACTGAGAGACACTGTTTTACAAACTACAAAAGACACACAGTTATCACAGAGGCAGAAGCCCCTGGCACACACACCCTGACAAGGTACAGGACCTCTCCTCGGAGTTTGGACGCAGGTTCCGTGGTTACATCCCTGGGGACTGAGTGAAAGGAATTCCATGTGTGTGCCCCATCAACAACTGGACGGTAAGATACACTGAACCCTAAGTTACACTATTTCTTTGCTAGCTGTAACATTAACAGGTACCTTTAACCTCGCGCTCAATTTACCTACTAGTAGTTTTCCTTTTTGTCTTTATTCCTGTGTAGTATTAGTTTGTTTAAGTCTCATGCCTGTTAGTTTTGTGTCTATTAAATGAATAATTCATTCTACAATAGACCGAATCAGCCATTATTAAAGAACTGGTGAACGAGAGCGGGCTTTGGGGTGCTGGCCGCCTCAATAAAGCTCCTGGCTGCTGCCAGAGGCCTGGGCGAAGGGCAGGGACCCATCCAAAGCCCCGCGGGCCCTCGTGCCACACTCACTCGTAGGGGATGCTGCGGAACACGACGTGGTCCAGCAGGGTGATCTGCTCCGCCAGCTCCATGGCCGACAGCGTCTCGAAGCACTCGGGCTTGGGGCAGTCCGGCTGCAGGGGCAAGGACAGCACTGAGGGGTCTCTCCGTGTGCCACGGGCACGGGCAGCTGCCGGGGAGCCCCAGCACAGCCCGGGGCTGGAACCGACTCCGGGATGAGGAGAAATAAGAATCAATAACAACCGCAGACAACACAAACAGCAGGCTGGAAACTCACAGAACTGGCGGGGACCAGCTCAGGAGTACGAATGTAGGTTAATTAAACTCTGCATACTCTGCACGTAGAATTCCATGTACAGTAATATCTCTCTGGTTTTTTAAATCTTGAGATTTATATCCAAATAACAAAGTTTTGACATGTTCATTTTTGATATGGGCTCCAAATTCTTACAATCTCTAAACTGAAATGGACATTCCTGTTATAGAAGAACAGTGTATCTGTCCAGAAATACTTTACAAGTTGCAGTTGTGTTACATTTTATTGACTCAAACACAGGTGCTTTCTACAGGAGTATTTATGTTTAACTTTCAAGATGAACTTACCATCTGAATGATATCCTCTATTTTCAAATGGTTATCATCTTGATCATCCTGAGAAAGAGTCCTGAAAAATAAAATAGCAGAACATCCCCTATAAATAAAATTGTCCATGGCTATGAGAAAACCCTATCACAGATCAGCAAAATCCTTTATCTAAAATAAATCCTAAGTCTGCAATTGAGGAGGTAAGGAAAAAAATCTGTTACCTAAAAACTTATGTCTTGCTTTAAGTAAAAGCATGTAAACTGTTACAACATCAGAGACATGTAAAGTAAAATATTTCCATGGAGGTTCAAGATCTCTCAGCTAATGAATCCTGAAAATTTTCCTACTCAGTGTCCCACACTGAGGTCAGAGTGTGGAAATGGACAGCAAACTGCAGCTTCTACCTGTACTAAGGACATCATTTCCTTTCAGTAATAAAAGTGTTAATGAATGTTTCCAATTCTGCTACAGAAAACCTGTGATTATTACGGTTATTTCAGAGTAATGGGTCAAAAACTAACCAGGCAAAAGTAAGTATTGATCAAACACCATCTTCCCTGATGCAGCATATTGGCACATAATTACAAATCTCACCCCTTCATGTGGAAAACACAGACTGAAAGAAACCCTGAAAACACTGGAGTTACGCCGTACAGGAGTGAGAAGATTTGGGGAGGAGGAACACCAGCCAGAATGCAGAAGGCTGTCTGCGAGGACACAGCAGCGAGCCCAGGAGTCGCCGGGCTCAGGGGAGGTTCAGCTCAGCACCAGGGTGAAGGTGCAGGCGCAGGGGGCCCTGGTCAGGCTCTCTGCAGAGGGTCCAGCTCAGCTGGGTGCCCCAGGACAGCTCAGGGCACCGTCCCAAAGTGCTGCAGGTGACCTCAGGGGCACAGCCACAGCAGCAGGTCCCTGCAGCTGCCCGCTGCTGCACGCTGCAGTGCGAACTGCATGCACCAGGGAAGGGGTGAGGGGAGAGCATCCCTTCACCTGCAGCCCTCAGCTCTCAGGGTCAGACACGAATTTGTGCCAGGGGGGTGTGCAGCAAGCTTTAATCCCAGCACAGCAGGTTCTCCTGCCGGGGGCTGCTGCTGTTTCCTCTTGGTTTGCCCATCTGAGGGCCAGGCTAAAATGAAATGCAGATACACACAGACAGGATCTCAGAAACCTCCCTCCCCTCATTTCCAGCCTTCCAAATCTACACAAAATATTTTTTTTTCCATAAGGGCTGGAAACACCTTGTGTCTGACGGGCAAGGCGTGTTTACCTCTCCAGGAGAACCCTAAGCCTCTTGCCCGGATAATAAGGGAGTGCAGCCTCAGTCCCTGTAAATAGCCTGGCAATCTGTCCAGCAGAGCAGCTTATTTTGTGCTGTGCCTCACGCCTGGGGGCCTGCAGGAAGGTGTTGCTCACCCCGTGGCAAGGGCCTCTGGCAATGAAAACCACACAGGCCCTGTCCCTCTGCCCCAGGCATTCTCATCAATCTCGTAAAATCCATCCTCTGGGTTACTTAAATATAACTTCATGTTGGATCAGGTTCTCGCCTTTGATACAGGAATCACTGTATTTGCTTAATATGAAATGAAGTATGAAACATGGGATTCTTACAAGACTGAAAACTGTCACCTTTCCCCCATCTTTGCCTCCTGATACTCTCTACCATGACATCTCATGTTTTATGTAGACTTTCAATCCCTCATTCTAAACAGATGCTGTTTTCCCTAGCACAGCAGTCTCATGAAAAAAACCAAAACCAACTCTCCTCTTATCCATAAATATTCTACGATAAAATCTGCAGAGGACAACATATGTCTAGACTGGATAATGGTATTTTTTTGACAGCATCAACAGCAGTTTCCACTTCAGTCTGTTCTGTTGTCAGCTTTGGGACACCCAGTTTCGAGAGAGGACTGGGGACACTTGTCACAATAACGGACACGGCCCGGGGAGGAAGAAGAGAACTGAACTCAGGAGTAACTAGATAGAAATGCCTTTATTTATTTATATACAGAAAGGTTTTATACCCTAGGTCATAGAAAGTAATTGGATCTTAGCTGACCACCCCTCAGTGTTATTGGCTAGATCCTAAAAACACCCATTTCCTAAACAGTCCTTCAGACTGACAATAACAAAGTGCAAAAACACCTCACAGGTGCAAGATAGAAGAATTATTTACAAAAGCTCTCCAGCTGGTTTGCAGCTAGCTCCGTGAGAAAGCGAGAATGCTCACGGACACAGGCAGATACTGGAAAATCTCTCTGCCACCAAGCTTTCAGCATCCACAGGACACTCACTGGGCTGACCAGCCCAGCTTGGACAGCTCCCACTGCACTCCCTGGAGAGCTCCGGGGAGCTGGGAAGAAGCAGATGCTTGAGAAAAGAGTCACGAGAGACAGCAAAGGCACAGAGGGGCTCTCCTGGGCAGTGCCACCCCGAGAGAGGACTGAACAGGGTGACGCCTCCAGTATCTTCAGAAATTACGGAAGAAAATATAGCAGAAATACCTTTCTAATTCTTAGAATCACCAGTTAAGGTTCTCCCTCTCTCTCACTCTCTCTCTCTCTCTATCTCACTATTCTTCATGCCTGACCAGCCCAAATATTAAAATAATTTTCTACGTGAAAATATTAGAATGTGTCTCGTCTTTCCTTTGTGGTACATAAAGCCTATAAAAATATTTTAAAGCTAGTGCAAGTTAGAGTGCCTGAAATGTGTTGTTTGGTGAGATTATACAAGGCAGAAAAATTGTTCATCCATCACATTTTGACATCTGCATATCCCTGGATTTCATTTCTGTTTAGTCTGAAGAAGAAGAAGGAAGAGCTGTTTCTTGAAGCAACCTATTTTTCCCTAGATAGGATTATCTATCAAAGTTATCCACTGCTGATCAGTCTGAATTTATACCTTCCTCCTTCATTATCAATTAAATTTTATCTAGATTTCAGGGGTTAGTAAATAAGGCTGATAAAATCTCAAGCAGAACGTACATTGAGAGGTTTGCCTAGCTTTCAGAACAGATACTGATTTAAAAAAAGCTTTTTTACCCTGAAGAGAAACCCTGTCAGTCCACACAACTGAAATCCCATCATGCCAGAAACACCAGCTGCTTTGTTTGATGACTCAAGGCATGAAGCAGCTCAGCATCTCCCATCAACATTTTCCTTGTCATTCACATTCTAAACAGAGCCTTTCCCAGAGCTGACCACGATGGATCTTTGGAACACAAACCAACCTTTCCTGCTCCTCTGATCTCTGCTAACAAGGGGATGGATTTTCCAAGGATGTTCATGCATGCAAAGGCTGGGGCAGTTTGTAAAAAGATGTATTTTTACCCAATATCCTTCAGGGAGACATAGAAAATACCAGTGTTAAGCCTCAGAAAGCATGAGCTTTCTTTCAAGAAATTGAATTTTTTACAAGAAATGCTTGTCCTAAGCCCATTCTGCATTTGTCAACCTTTCAGACTCAAAATTACACTACAAAAACTGAGATGTGGGGGAGCTGAGGCCTACAGTGACAGCTGAAAAGCAACCCAGAATTCTGACAGACTACATGTTTTAGATAAAATGCCTGCAGTAAGCACCTCTGCAGAACAACAAAATTTTATAGCACTCACTTAGCAGGTGGGTGAGTGACTATATTTATGAAGGGCACATCAACTGGATTACTCCTTCCCATTTTCAACCTGTCCCAGAGAAACCTTTTGAATGAAACTTTCATCAAAACTTCCAGTTACGACAGATCTGTGGTTTCTTATGAAAAGCATGCTGCCACAAATCTTCAAACAAATTGGTTTCTAACAACAGCACAAAAAGCCCTTCAGTTCCAGGCAATTTATATTTTCCCTCTCAGCAGTATTAGATGAAAGGTCTCAATTCAGAAGGAAACCAGAAAGATGACATCTCTCCAAGGAGCAGGGCATAGGCTTTTCTCCAAGCCAGACCCTGGAACAGGAGCCAAGAGAGGAGCACAAAGCCTGGGAGCACCTCTGCACCCTCTGCAAGAGGACAGACCCCGGGTGCCTTTGGGACATCCAGGGGATTCACAACAAGTGTCTGCCTGTGTTCTGTCGTTGTCCACGGAGAAAGAGCCAGGATGCCTAAATTCAGAGAATTTTGGTGGAGAGAATCTCCTCCACGGCAGGGAGTGACTGGCAGGAGTGCTGCATTCCCTGCCTGCGCTTTGGTTTGTGGTTTGGTGCTTCAGGCAAACACACGGTCCCACCACAGGGTTCTTTGGTAATGCAAACCCTTCACAATGGCCCTCAGAACCCATGGACGGCTGAAGGAACTCAGGGAATAGTTGTTTCCACTGCAGGCCCTGTCTCCACACTCAGACTGTAACCTGGCACGGCAGAGAATCCCGGCAGGGATGCAGCGAAGGGAGCGATGCTGTGGGAGGGACCCCGCAGGACGTGGTGTGTGTTCAGGGTGGCTCACTGGAACTCTGGCCCGAAGCTGAGCAGTCCTGGGTCAGCAGGAACGTGGTTCCTACAGTAAACAGGGATCTCTGGAGACAAGAAACAGCCAGAACTCTCCCAGTCTGGGGCAGAGCAGGCTCGGTGCCTGGCCTGACCTACTGAACCAGCCACGGCCCCACGGGGCAGAGAACAAACCCCTTGTCATCACACTCTCCTCTTGCACCACAGCCAGCACTTCTGTTTTCAGTGGAAGTGTAGAAAATGTGACCCTCTGGCTCTGGAAACCTGTTTGCCCTCTGGGCTCGTGTTGCTGTGCTGTCAGACAGGATGCAGGCAGGTCAGTGCCACCTCCCTGGGCTCTGCTCGTTTCTCATCCTTCACAAAGCCAGTTCCAGAATGGTACAAGGCTGTTTTCAACCTGCCAGGAAAGCTAAACCCCCTGACAGAAGCTACTCCCCTGTCTTAAATTCTGATTATTGCACAGTTGAGTTGTCAAAGAGCAGCTGGTTCTGCCCCTGAATCCAGCCCCCCCTGAGGAGCTGGAGGAGCAGAGGGATCCCTGGATGCCCCAGGACTGACTGCGTGCCCACAGCATCCACAGGACAGCAGCTCCCTGCTTCCACCAGCAAGTCCATCAGGGCTTTTTAAAGCTCACAAATATTTCTATTTTAATAATGTGAAATAAAAATTAATGGCTGTGAAAGAGCAAAAGAACAAGCTGGAGGAATACTCAAGGAACTGTGTCAGCATCACAGATAAAGTTACACAAAAACAAGTGCAGATTATTCCTTATATTCTGTATTTCCCTTAACACAATTGACTATATACTCAGTATACAGCCTTGCTGAGAGCCTGTGCCTCCAGCAGCAATTACAGTGCTCTGTTAAACTCTGGAAATCACTCTTAATTACCAGAATTTAATTAATACCTCAGTTCCCTGAGGTGATCTGAACACCTCCCCCTTCCAGTGAAAGGGTGGGAAATTGTACTGAAATTTAATTCACATTGAAGTAGGATTGAAATATTTCACATCAGGTTGTCCAGCATCCATGTGTGTTAGCAGCACTGCCAGTCTTGAAAAGCAATAAAGGAGTTTTTAGCCCAGACTACAAGAAAAAACTCTTTTTACTTTTTTTTTCTTTGCAAAAGAAATAGCATGTTGAATTTCAGAGAATGGTCAAAAATTCAGCCTGGATTTTTGAAAAATTTGGAAAAATGGAAATGTCTGATGAATTTCACTCACTGGTGCATCAGCGTGCTCAGGTACTCAGTAACCAGTTCTAGGAGGGAAGAGAGGACAAACAATAACAACCATTTCCTAGAGCAGCAGCAAAAGGACGCAAAAGGAGACAATTCATAGTTTACACATAAATAAAAAGGTCCATTTTTTGATGCAACTGCCAGTGGAAATTGGCTAATTTGAAACTGGGTACAGGAAATTGTTGACCAGCTTGTAGGGTACAGGCCTATAAATCCATCCATTACTCTGCCAGGAGCAGCCAACCCAGGCTCGTTTGCAAACATTTCCTCAGGAAGCTGAAAGTTTCAAGGTAATTTTTCCCACTGTGAGTAGAACCTTTGCTGTCACTCATGTTATCAAAACCCATACCATCCTCATCCTTGCTGCTCTTTAGGCTTGCTGTCTTCCAAACACATAAAACAAACTTAATACTTTTACTTGGAATAGCAGCACACACAGTATTATCAAAAGGAGGATTATTTTTATTTATGTAGAAAGAAAGATGCTCTTAATGAGAACTTATCTGTGTTTCTTATCTTTTGTTTGATATTTGTCCCCACAAGTGAACAACTTTTCAGCCTTTTTTTTTCACATATCTGTTGGGAAACCTGTAGAAAATTCAGGCATACTCTATTTATTGCACCCCTATTGGCTTACCTGCAGAATACTTACAGAAACGATAACAGAGCACACCAGAGATTTATCTGGGTTTTTCTTGATGTTTTATTTTAATCACTGCTTAGTCTTTAAATGTTTACTGCTCCTCAGTATTGTAGAAAAATGTACTTGAAATTTAGTGGCTATAAAATATCCACACTTGGTAGACAGAGCTGTTTTCACTCATACTTGAAGGCTGAACTCGTGGCTGTCAGCTGTTCTGCAGCAGTTTTCCAATGCAGGTATTTTTATGAATGAAACTTAAAACAGGCTCTGTTTTATGGCTCATGACACACTTAGTAATCCTTCAAAATTAAATACTCTGGAGAAAAACCTAACCCTGTGAATTCTGTGATACACAGTCCCCCAACTGTCTCACTCTGTGCTACAGTTAAAATGTGAAATAATTAGAAATGCATTTACCTCAGTATGTTTGCAGTAGCTTTCCTTTCTTGTGGCAGAAGGTCAGGGTCTCTCAAAACTTCCTCCAGCAAATTTAACACATTCATTTTCAGATCGTTGTTCAGCTCAAAATCCTAAAAAGGAAAAAAGTTTTACTACCTTTAGTCCTAACAGTATTGATCAAACAACTGAAATGAAACTGTAATGGTTTTGCCTTTCTTTTTCAATTAGGATGGAATCCTTTTTTTTTTTTTTACTACTACATTTCAAAATATTTAGAGAAAGCTGTGGTAGCGAAACTGGCCACAAAAGTAGGATCTCCCAAAGGCTGGGATTTTTGGGATTTTTCTCCTTTTCGACCTTTGTTTTCTGTGTGGAGATGGGATGATCAGGTAACCCTCCTTTTCTGAGCCATCCCCTGCATCTGGCCAAGACCCACAACATCCTCTCTCCTCCTCTGTGTTCAGTTCTGGCAGCACTGGCCAGCAAGGCAGGACACTGGGCTGCCTCTCACTGACTCCCTGAGCTTCTCTGTTCACCTGCCCCCCGCTCTGGCACTCCTAATCTCTTACCCACCTCGTGGGAAAGGTCTGCTTTTTGGGGAGTACTCAAAATAATGATGAGTTCACTAAATGAGCTGGCCCTGCACTGAAGAGCTTCAGCATTCTGATTGCCTCTGGGGCAGACTGACACCTGGCACAGGACTGCGATTCAGGGGCATGCAACAACCATTTCTGCTGATCTCTGAGTCTGGAGAAACCACCAGGAGAGAGTATTGGACATCCTACAACCACAGAATGCACAAGCTTTGAGGTGGGAAGTTACAGGCAAGCCTTGGTTGGGGTAGACTCCATAAATTCTTGTGTGCAGCTGAAAGCCAGCGTTTTGACAGGAAAACTAAACCCGAACCCTTCAGCTGCCTGGTGCATCACAGATCTTCCCTGATAAGCCACAGCTACTGGCAAGCAGGACCCCGTGTGTGCACGGCTCCCTCTCGTTTCCACGGCAACGGGAGGCACGAAGTTACTGAAAACGGGGAATATTTGGCACCTCGGCGCAAGGGGGTCGTGTTTCACTCCCAAAGAACCCCCGAGCCCCTCCTGTGGGAGCAGCAGAGCCAGCCCCGGCGAGCGCAGCCCAGGTGAGCAGGTGAACACGCCGCACAGAGCACCGGAGCATCCCCGCAGCCCCCGAGGCAGGTGGAGCCTCACCTGGAGACGGCAGGGAACGGGAGGGGAATCAGTGCTCCTCACAGGAGCTGCCACAGCCGTCCTTACGGCGTGTCTGAGAAAGGTTATTGCTCCAAGGAATAACCAGGTTATATTATTATTTCAGGTTTCCAGCGCTCAGAAACCACCTGCCCTGGGCATTTTCCTCCTGTTGCAGCACCCCCTCTCCACTCTTCAGGAGTCTCCTCACCTGGGCCTCAGCTAATTGATAGTCTGGAACCAATTAATACCTGTGTCTTATTTTTTCGGAGATGTTTATTGGTATTTGAGGGTCTTGCAGAATAGGAAGATGCAGCATTAAGCTTTGGATGGGGTATCAAACATTCAGCTCAAAGCCAAGCGAAAATCATTTCTGGGCCCTGCACTGTGTTTTCTCAAACACATTTTGCACAGCCACGCTCTGAAGCACCTCCCTTAGGAGCTGTTTTAGCCTCTTTGCAAGGAAAGACAAGAGAATCTTTTCATATATTTAGGGTATGGAAACGGGACTAATTAGAGAAAACACGAGGAATGTAACTAAACTACGTGACAGTACTGCTCACACCAGTGACCTCAGAAGGAAAATAATCTGAAATGTAAAATGATCAAACTTTAGTAGAAGGAGAAACCTTGAGCCTGCACAGACCTAAGCGAGCAGTGTAATTAACACCAGTGTTGGTCCTGCAGCTCAGTGGCAGGCACTGCACAAAAAGGATGGGTTTCTCTGCAACCTGTGCTACAAAAATACCCCAAATGAGCAGAAACAGGCGTCCAGGAGGTGACACATCCTCCATCCCATTCAGCATTGCTGGGTGAAATCCTCGGGCAGATCACATCATCGTGGTCAGGACCTTATCTCCAAGCACAGCTTTCAAACGACAACTGGTTGATTCTTTCCATTACAAGGTATTTTCTCTCAAGATGTCTTGCTTTATTGAAAACAAACCTATGACCAAAGAAGTCTGGAACCTTAAAAGTTCTTTCATTTGCAAAAAGGATGGGGAAGCCTCGCCTATAATTAATTATCAGACTCAGCCAAACCCAAGAATTTCCAGTTTTTGCATGTTTACATGCTAATTCTTATACTAATGACAATTAATAATCTGATCATTAACAGTAAAACTTGTTTTACTGAGTAATCTCTACCAGATAGTAGTGCTGGAATTGCTGCAGAAACTCAAATTTATGGGTTTCTTTTTTAAAGCAATGTCATCAGTTTCTCATAGTGTGATGAGGGGGAAACAAAAGCTATGAAAAAATTCTGATTGCTATCCCTGGCAATCAGAAGAAAATTGAAGAACTAATCTCTTTTTCTAGTGAAGGTCATTATCTAAGTGGTACTGAGATTCCAGTGTGATGAGCGATACATCTAAAAAAACAGGGAAAATATTGCATTTAAACATGTACTTAACTTTCGTGGAGAAAGGTTGACATAAGAATGATACAAACACCGAAATACTTAGCAACCAATTCTAAGTATAATTTAAAAATAACAAAATAACTCTAAATGCATGCAGATTATATCTATCTGTATTATGGATGTCATACATGAATATTTATCTGTTTATACTGTAAGACACTTAGATCCACAGGTAGCTATTTATGGGCCTAGATATATGTGTATCACAGCTCTCTACATAATTTTACACCACTTTTTCAACTTCTAGTTTAAATTTACACATCAGAGAAGGAATACAGTTGGTCAGACAAGAATCCTTCAGTCTTCCAGCAGGCACATTTCAATCTGACAGTGGTTCAGTTCTTCATGAGAGGGTCACATACCTCTAATATATTTCAGAGTCTACAGTAGCCTAAAGAATTGTGGGTGTTACTCAGATTTGGAATCACTGACCAGAAGAAAAGAGAGTGCAGCAGAGGCAGCAGAAAGCAAGGGAAAAAAACTTACCCGTGCTAAGGTGCCTTTTATAACTAGAAACAGTAGATTTACTGTTGGTGGTTTATACAGAGAATATATTTTCAAGATCTGACAAGAGCTCAGTGAAACCCCAGAAGCTTTTCCTCTCCCCTTTCTTTAAATGTTCCTCAGTGAGAGGAAACATTCTGCATTTAAACAATGTGGGGAAGACTGAATAATAGAAGTACAGAAAAGTAAAATCAAGCTAAAACATGGGAACCTGATTTATGTTTGAGTAGGCGAGTGAGAAGGATTACAAAAGGACAGGAGGGAGGGAAGAAAGAGGCAGGAGGAGAGAGAGAGAGCTACTGAAAGACTGCTTGCAAGGAATTTGGAATATTTTTAGGTAGATGGGGATTGCCTTACAATTTTCATGGATCTGTTCTCATGCCAAAAAGAAAACAGGTAATTATTTCAATGGCAGCAGATGAGTGAGTCTTAATCTTGTGCACAGCAGACCAAACACTATCAGAGTTAAGTGAAGCTACTCCACTGCTGCAGTCCTCTACTACAGTATTTAATTTTGAAGCATAAAAACACACTTCACCTGCCACACACAACTGTGTTGAGCAAAATCTGTGTAAATCCACAGGCAACAAAACAGTAACACAGGTGGAAGGCAGAGATACATGGAATTATAACTGGCTTGCAGGAAAACTCATCCCTGAGCCTGAAATAAGCCTGGCTTACTTCAAGAAACAAACTGTTTCAAGGCAGGGGCCACGAGTCCTAGGGGTTAATTTGCAACGTAGTTAAAATACAGTGTATCTTGCTAAGTGTGGCCTAAGTGTAGTTTGTTCATATTTCTACAATAACCTTAGTATAAACTCACCAGATATCTTATTCATTACTTTATGCCATTTAATACGAGCTGTGGGGCTCATACAGAGGATTTTCTATTTTTTTTTTATTCCAGTGACATAGAAAGAAATTGAATCGGCCACTTCATGTGAGCTACCACTATTTTTAACAAACTTCCTCTTTTTCCACCTCTACAGGAGCCAGTGGGAGTTTTATCCTTGTGAGCCCTTTCTGTCCCCACCAAGGCTCTGCTCCCAGTGATCCTCTGCCTCGTCTTTTGTGTGTTCATTGTTTACAACGGGAGAATCCTGCTCTGCTCCTCCCAGCCACATTTCAGAAACAAAGTGTAAACATGAACATTCTGCTGTTATTTAGGGCAAGAAGAAAGCTCTGCTGGCTTGCAGGTGTCTGAATGAAAAGAAAAGAGGAGGGGTGCGGAATAAAAAGAACTGAAATGTGAACAAAACAATCCGGAACACCAAAAGCTACCTTTCATACCGTGCTGGTTTTGGCTGATGAGCAGCACAGGTTTGGCTACTCTTGCTCAGGGTGGCAAAAACAGGAAAGGATGTGTCACAGCACTGGGGATGGCTTGTTCCCAAACTTTTATCTGTGCCTTGAGAGCTCCTCGGGACATTCATTAGCTCCTTGTGCCCTCCACAAAGGGCTGCAGATCTGCCACTACCATGTGTATGTTTACTTGAAATTTCAGTGAGGCTTCTACAGTGTATGACCCAAGTTTTAAGAGCAATTAATTCTTCTTAAAGCATTGTTTAGCAGGATTTCAAGATGACAAAACCACTTTGTGAAAGCCCGTCCTCACTGAATAGGCTGATGTGTTAATTTTAATGATTCTGTTTTCTGCTCAGAGACAATTTTACATATTAAATGCTGTCCATGCTCAGATAAATTAAAAAAAAAACAAAAAAACAAAAACAGAGCAAGGCTAAATCATCTTCCAGTGTGGTTTTGACACAGCTGCAAGACAGTGGAAGCTCATTGATTCCACAGCACAGACCTTCCAAACCCCAGCCAAGGATTTTCTAGAGCACAGTGAGCAAACACAAGGCCCTGCACTATTTGTTTGGATAACTCCTGCATCCCTGAGCTCATCCACTAACCCTGACCCCGTTCTCACACGCAGGAGAGCAGCAGGCTGAGTGAGCCAGAGGGTTCCAGGGGGAGGCAGGGAGGGTAGGGCAGAGGGAAGTGGGATGATGCGTGTCCTGGAATGGATGGCTGTGAGTGAGTCTTGCACCAGTGCACAAAGCATCAGGACAACCATTGGGCACTGGAGACTCAGAGAGCACCAACACAGAGCTGGTCGAGCTGCAGAATTGCTCACGAGCTGCAGCACTAAAGCAGGTCTGTAGCACCATCTCACACCTGACAGAGAAATAAACACACTTTACTCATCTATTGACTTCGATTCTCTTTGCAGCCAGTGATGGGGAAATGGTGTTTTGCCAGAAAAAAGCGTGCATGGTTGGTCACCTTTAGTGGTGGTGTGGGCTGTTGATGACCACGAAGATCTTGGGACATTGCAAGGAGAACAGTCTCTGGACAGAGAGAAATTGCCCACTTGGTGCTGGGAGTTTTCGCAGCAAAAGCAAATTCAAAGCCAGGTAGAGGGAAAACAATATCAAAATTGCATGTTTATCTGTGCAAACATCCACTTATTTTCACTTATTTTGTAAGCTGGGGGTTTTTCTTTGGTTGGTTGATTTGTTTGGTTTGGTTTTTTTTACTAAAACCTGCCCTTTCTTTGGAGAATCAAACTTGCTCTTGGCTGCTCATGAAGATGAAGAATGTCTCAACCACTGTTGCTGAGTGTCCAGAGAACAATGCAAATAGCTTAAAATGTATAAAAGTTTTTGGCAGGTCTGTTGTTCTTTCAATGCCTATATTGTTTTGTCATTTTGGAAATCGAATAAGCATTTCCTCACCAGACACTGGTGGCTCAGGATTTGCAGTTTGTGTTGTTATTGTAAAATAAGCTTGGAGCTACTGCTCTCCCAGGACTCTACATCTTTACTGCCAACATTTCACATTGTTTGGACAGACAGTAACTCTTCACTTGTCCTCCTTAAAGTAGTCCTGTCCCATATTTTTTGGCAGCAAATGGTCTTTTCTGGTTTGCTTAGGCCTGTCCTTTCTCTCTCCCTAGTCTCACAAGTAAACAACACAAAAAGCTGATTACATGCTCTGCTGCTGCAGCATTTCTTACTTTCCATTCCAAAGCCCTTGCATTTTAAATTATTTGCTATATTGGAATAACAATGGAGTAGGAGAGCTAAAGAACTGAAACCTGACACCTTTGCCATGGAAAAAATAAACGGCAGTGAGAGACCAGGGAGTGCAGGTAACAGCTTCCACTTTGAAAATGCACAATGAACTATTAGTTATTACCTTTGTCCTCTTCATATTTTTAAAAGAATACCAACTGTAAACGTGGTGCAAAAGTAACTGCAAAAGAATTCAGTGAAACTACTTGTAGACATTGCTTAATGTAGATAAAAGTCTTGACATTTCCAGGATCACATAAATTTTAATTAGCATAGAGGATCAACTCATATCACAGAAGATATTTAATATGAACTGGAACACAATAAGCACCTAGAGTAACACAAAACTGTAATAACAGTCTGCTGCCACTTCTGTTACAGCTCAATATTTGCTTGATTTTGACTTTAATTTAACAGGGAGTCAAAACTTGGTGTACATATGCGGCTTCCAGTAACTTGAAATGATTAATCGCTCCCGTGATACCAAGAGAGGTTTTAGTAATCTCTTATGGGCTGTTCAGCTTTCCAAACATAACCAATTTTCCCACTTACACATCTCTTAATTCTGTAGCAAACTTAGCCTCTATGAAAATTAAACCCTCTACGTGGGAAAAAGGGAATTGATTTCACGTAAGACAGTTTGACACTGCTGCAGTTAGCTTTTGAGATGAAATACCCTTTATTAGCAGCACGTAGTGACAAAGGAGTCTGTAAGTGCCATGAAGCACAAGGTGTGCAGAAATCTCTCACTTGCTTCCGAAGAGCCCTCACTTTTCCTTCCTTCCTTCCTTCCTTCCCTCCTTCCTTCCTTCCTCCCTCCCTTCCTTCCTTCCCTCCTTAATTTTCAAACATCTGCATCCATGTAAAATTCTCCCAGCATTTTTCCCACCCGTCAGCCTAAGGGACACTTTTGCCTATGATACTGCACAAACCACCTGGATTTCTTCCCCTCCCTCCTCTGCCAACCCCATTTTGCCACCACGGACCAGACCCAGGGTCCCGCCAGGCCCACGGAGTGCGTGGTCTCCCGTGCACAATTCACCGCAAACGAACAAATAAATACATTTCCGCACGGAAACACGAGTGCTTCCACACGGCCAGGGCAGCTGGGGCAGGCTGCCTGCGGCAGGAGCAGGGTGAAATGCTGATCCCCGTGTGTCTGAGGGGGGATACCTGCGAGTGCTTGGAGACCCAGTGGCGCAGGACGTTGAGGACGCGGTTGGTGGCGGCCCTGCGGATGATGAACTCCTTGTCGCACGTGCGCTCCGAGTTGTTGAACCCTGCACACAAACAAACCCGCGCTGCAGTCAAATTGAAACACAAAAACTGAAATGCCAGAGTTGAAGTACAGAAATTAAAACGCGACAGGAGCGGCTTCGGTAAACTGAAGGCTTACAGGATATTTCTGTGCAATAAAAGGAACGGCGCCCGACGGGCGGTGAAATATGAATGTCTGGACCAAAGAAATTCTGCAGCACCAGTGGAACACAGCCTCGCCCATCAGAACAGAGACACCTCCTGGGGTCAGCACTCAGCTTTAGAAAGGTGAGGAATAACTGCCCATGCAATTAAATTTCAAGGCCTCCCTTCGGCATGGGAGAAATTAAATAAAGTGTATCAAGAAATAAAGTGAATTTAAAAAACCCCTGAAAACAAAGAAGGAGGTTGTTTTTTTTCAGTATGGAAGAAATTTACAGCAAGGAAAAGGACGAGACCAAAGCTAGGCCTGTAATCAAGGCGATTTGAAAAGTCAGTATGATTTAGAAAAGGGAAACATGTACATTTCAGAAGTAGTAAAGAACAAGGGGAGGAGAGTAGTTTAAACACAGAGGAGAAAAAGGTCAGCATGAGAGATCTTCCTTCACAAGAGCAGCATTGTGCAGGCTCTACTAATCAACACTGTTCAAATAAGTTGTTTGGTTTTTTTACCACTGGGATGACAAGAAAATGGGAAGGTATATGGAAAACACATTTATAGACCCAGCTGCCTGAAAACTAAGATGTTCCAGATGCAGCATTTCCCCACTCATCTTTTATGGACTTTTTTTCTTTTTTCTTTTTCCTTTTTTTTTTTCCCTTTTTTTTTTTCGTTAGCAGTATTTACTTATAAAAAATAGTTTTAATAACAAGAAACTTTCTCCCTACATTCACTATTGCTTCTCTTTTCATTCTGCTGTAGCTTTATCAGAAATAAAATCCGTATGCTAAAATGATGATTATATTATTATTTTAATAATAATGAAATCGTTGCACTACACCACTGACTGTCTTAAAAATTGGTAACTCTGGATATACTTGAAAAGTTTGCATTTTTCTACGTTTCTGTCAGTTTTGCTCTTGTACTGTGCTGCTCTCCATTCCACTTGGTGCAGAGTCCAGGAACAGCTGGGAACACCCTCCCATATGACCAGTACTTTACTATTTTTTTGGCATGAAAGCTGCTCGAAAGCCCATGTTTTATTATAAATAGCACAGGCAGATTAAACTTCTATTTATTCTGTGATAAACCCATTGGAGGGTTTTCTAGAGGCTTGTATTAGTTTTGCTCTGCTCTTGTAACAGACAATGCAGAAAGTCCAAATTGCTGCTCTGTATTTTTGGCAAGATAAGCAAGACAGGAACTGTTTCACTCTAGTCTCACATCTTTTACTGCAGGTTAGACCCCAACCCCCAAACATATTTGCTATCTACACTTACATTTCATGGGCATTTTTAAACTATGGTATATTACACTGCAGATGGCATCTAAGATTCAATATCAAAGAAAGTTTAATATTGAAGCATTTTAAGCAGTTTCATCGCCCATAAACAGAAAAATAAAGAAAATCTCTGAGGCTTTTCTCAGCAAAAGGTAACACAGGCAACATTTTGTGTGTTAATTTTCTATGCCTTTCACAGTTAACCTATTGCAGAAGCAATTAGGAACACACATTATAAACTGTTCAATTAGCCACTTAATTGCAGCAATGAAAGTCACAATGAAAATTATATATTAAAGCAGCAAAGTCTTTACCAAGGTAACATTAAGGAAAAGGAGTTTAGTAAGCTGGAAGGAAGAGAGAGAGAAGCCTACAGGGACAGTTTTCAGGGAGCTACAAAAAAAAAATAAAAAGAGGGAAGGAAAAAATTAAAGCCTCCAGAGATCACTTCAGCAAACCCGTATGGTCCTCAGAATTTCATCAATTTTTAAGCAGTAATTAGCTTGTTGCAGAGAATGAGCAACACATTCACCCAGATCCACGTTCTCTGTATTTAATGTTGATGTGTTGAACCAGCAAATGGAGATCTCCAGTTGTGTGAGAGAAGAGCTGAGGTGAGCACAGCTGGCCCCTCCTGTCAGGGAGCTGTGCAGAGCCACAGGGTCCCCCCAGACCTCCTTTCCTCCAGGCTGAGCCCCTTTCCAGCTCCCTCCACACCTCTACACATCTGAATGTGCACACTGACCGCAACAACTAATGTAATCAGGATTCTGGGTGGACCTGCCCACATCCAGACCCGATGGTGAAACAACCTAAAACACCCCACAGTAAATATCTGCTCCTCTCCTGAAGGAAGCAATCTTTCCACATCAGAAATACCAGCAGTATTTCTAATTATTAATCATCTAAGTGGGCAGCTGCCTCAGTGAGTGCTACTTTCAAGTAATGTTTTTCACCATTATCTGTTGAAATTAATATGTACTGGTTCCACAAATAGTATCTGCACATAATGGTGATGCAGAACTTTCACCACAGGCTGTCAAACACAAAGTTAACCTGACAGCATTGCTAGTTTCACTGAATTACTTCTTTCAATATTATTTAATCACTCTGTTCATGTACTTGTCTTCAGATTGTGTTATGCAAAAAATCCAGTCTCACCTTCACATATTTTCTTTTGTGCACTTCAATAAAATCCTGGTATTTTTATAGCTTCCTCTGTCACCAAAGATTAAAAATATAGGTGCTGAATAGACATAAATCTCCACATTTTACAGTTTATTAAAAAGCTAATACTTTTAGCTTCCACTATCACTGAAGATTTTAAAAAGTATGTGCTGGATAGAGAGATAAATTACAGTATTGCACCTCTAAAATCCACCTCACCCCGGAGGAACGTTTGTATCATGGTAAACTCTGCACCATATACTTTAAAGAAATTAAACATGCACATTTTCTTTTCTATTTCAGTTAAGATGTGAAAAACTCTCACTCCAGTAAGCATTTCTGCATCCAATAGGTGTCCCTGCCCATGGCAAGGGGCTGGAACAAGATGTCTTTAGGGTTCCTTCCAAACCAAACCATTCTAAGATTAGTCTGAGATTAATAAAACAGCAAATGATTCCTGACCATAGTAATTAACTTGTCCAAAGTTTTGATGGGATAATAACAATATCCACTTTCAAGGGTTTATCTACACAAAGAGAAATCTGTTCACAAGAACTAGTGCAAGTTGTTCAGAGTCATGAAGTTTCTGGTTTCCTTCTCAGCAAAAAACTTCAAAAAACCTCATTTCAGAGGCTGATTTGATGTGCCAGTTTCAATGAGCTACCCTGGAATCATGCACTGAAGGTGTGCCAGCACCCAGCAATGGGAGAAAATTGCACTCCAGCCTGTGGGGGGATCCCAGCAAGCCCCACAGGGTCCCAGGAGGTGGAAGGAGAGCATTCAGGGCCCACCAGTAGGATGACAAATAACCAAAAGTGATGGATACGCCTGAGAGCTGTCGGCCAGCTTCACCACTCAGCCTGGCTTGAATCCTGACAGCTTTGGCTTAGCAAGCACCAGTGCTGCTTTCTGACCCGGGTAAAGAACAAAAACACACCCCAGGCTTGGGGCACAGCACTTTTCATCCACGGATTAAAACTGAAAAAGGCTCTCCAATATATGCAGCACAAAAGAAAAGACTTCCCAATACATAAGAAGCCCCTAAAAAGGGATTTTTTTTTTTTTTTTAACCTCAACATACCTAAAAAAGTTCAGATGAGTGTTTCCAGGTTCCCATCCTTATTAATCATACATTCTCAAGCAAGTAAATGGGTCTCACACATTTTCACAGAAACGTGTCAGAAAGCGAGTATTTTAATGTTGGTAAGAAATCTAAACTGCAAGTGACCCTGCCCTCCTCCATTTCTTTATTCATGATATTGGGCTGTCATACATTAGCCAGCCAAAGAATGGCAGAGCTGGGAAAGGAAACCTGATGAAAAGAAGGATGAAGGTGATGAGATGCCGTTCACTGTGTAAAGTACAGCCTATTTGCTCAATAATACAGTGCTTCCTCTTTTTTGCAGCTATTAGCACATGATCTTAGACCTCTTGCCTGACCTAAACCATTCTGTGGGTTTTTATATGAGCAATCTGAGGCGCGAGAGCAGTAGCTGTAACATTTAGCCACAGTCTTCTGGCTACCTCGGTTGATGAGAGAGGAATATTTAATCATTCACTACGCCAGGCTTGGAGTTTGTTTCACAAAGGGTCACAAACCAATTCAGCATCAGAACTGACTGTTAAAAGCCAGGAGCAACCCAGAGTCCAGAGCATTTCAGGCATTTAATTTCACTTTCACTGGTCCTTGGGACATATGAAATCATTTTGTTCTAAGAAATATGCCACTGAAAATCCCTGTTGCAACCACCCACGTCAGAAATAATTCCAAGTATGTATTTGATTCTTCTGCCTAAAGCCTCTGCCACACATACAATCTAACTATCAAATCAAGTCAAGGGATTATGGTCTTAGTAAGGTAAATCCCAGGGATTCACATGGACCAGCTGATGTACAATAGTGTAACACAGATAGAGACCTAGTGACTGTGTTTAATTTCTGCAAAATATTTAAGGGAAAGGTTGGTAAACTATTTTTAAATGACCCTTGATTTAGAAAGGCTTTTTCTAATCAAAGAAATTTAAAGAACACAGCATTGAGATAAAGCAGTGCTGTCAAGATTATGCAGTAAACTTGGACTAAATCCAGAAGTCTAAAAATACATCAGTCCAGAAAAATAATTTTAATTTAATGGATGGGAGAGAAAGGTAAATGGCTAAAGAATACCTTCAAGACCAAGATAGTATTTTATCTCCTGGCAATAACACTAAGGTTGCTCTTAGAATTATTATAATCCATGAGATTATATGCTTAAAACATGACTACCAAAAAGAATGAAAATATTCCTTTAAGCTCAAAGAAATATTCAAATTTCAAGATTTGTCCTTCAAAAATCCTTAAAAACAGGGTTGCTGCTATAGCTACAATTAGCACACACTCTTGAGATTTCTGGGTTTTTTAACAGAAATATTCTCTCAGGAGAGCACATCGTCTCACTCTTGAAAAGGAAATCTTCAAAAATCGCTAAACACTGAAAACATGCTTGCTGTTACGAGTTACACAAATTATTATTAAAAATCAATAACTCATCCTAAAGTAAAGTAACCAAATACTGTGCATTTCTGTAAGCTAAAATTCAGCAGCAATACAAGAACATCCTGTCCTTTTCTTCTCTCAGCAGCAGCAAAGGGAGACAACCAGGGGTTAACGTCATGACCTAAACCACTTGTGTACATCTTCAAAATCCCATTTGTTTGCACACAAGAAGTGTCTGTGTGTGCATCCATGGGTAAACTCACAAGTCCAGTTTCTCTGGTGAAGCCTCAGACAAAACCACCCAAATCTTGTGCCTTTGTTTACAGATGTATCTGCAGGAAGGAGCAGATCCCGAATCTCAAAGGCAGTTGCTGCCAATTGTGTTCCCAGATTTCTCAGTACCAAGGCTAATGTGCAATGTGACAGCAGATTTCTTTTCCTACGACTTAGATAAAAAACTATAGGGAACAATTGACAAAGAAGAAGAGCCTTTCTGAGCAACCCTTAGCAATTATATTGGCAAATCTTTAATACACCTTAGGCTTCTTTTTTTTCACTGCAATAATGTTTGAATTATCTGCCATGAACAGTGACAAGAATGGCAACACTGCAGCTGATATTTCTTTGAATTTATACATTTGCCTGTGCTCCTGCTACATCTCTTATCCTTCTGGGTGGAGATACGCAATTTTTACCTATTGATGTTTTTCTGCATTCCAAATGATCCCTAGCTCTTGATTTCCTTAATGACTCTTCATCTACTCTCATAACTTGCTCTGTCTTCAATATGGAGTATAGCTGATATTTATTGCATAATGCTTACAGTCTTTTCAAGAACTATTCAAAGGAAGCTTTCAGACACTTAAAATGCTCAGTGTGCCCTACCACAAAGAGAAAGCTAAAACACAGTCTATGACAATGTACAGATAAAAAGAGAACATCACATAAAATGGCTTTTGGATTTTTTACCTTTAGTTCATTAAAGTTAAAGCAAGTAGTTTGTGAGATTATTCATATTTTTATAATGTCAATAGGAATAAAGGTTAAATGGAAAGGAGGCGATAATTGCAAGGAGCCAAATGTATCATTTTTCAGACCATCTGTGTACGGAGAGTTGACTGTCATGAAAAACAAAAACTGGCACGATGCACGCCAGTCACCAAAAAATCTCTGAACAAAATCTCCATCTCACAAGCAGCTTCCAGACCATTTAGGACTGGGTCATGATGGAATCTTAAACAAATATTAATTATGCATGCAACACTTGGGCGCAGGGGGAATGAAATGAAAGAAAAAAGGCATAAAAATCCTCCCCAAATTTCTCTCCCCACACCACTGCAGCTGGTCAGGACTTACTGCAATAGGTCAGGAAACAAATGCTTCAGGGCTCTGTAACTCAGGAAATGTCCAGTGAAAATACTTATTTCCTGAGCAGCCAGCTCCTCCAACAAACTAGAATAGGATATTAATTCAAAATAAAGGAATATATAAGTAAAAGCAGGAGATCCTAAATTTCTGCTAAACTGGAGAAAAAAAAATCATAATTTTCTCCTATTTCCTAACTCCCAGAGCAGGGATCGCTTGAAGCAAAACTTTAATTTTCAAGCCATTGTCTAAGAAAATAAGATTCAACTGTTTAGCCAATTATCTAAAATTGCAAAGCAACAACTTTCGTTAAAATTTGTGAATGAGCAGCGTGGAACAGGGATCCCATTTGCTCCCTGCCAGGGCATGGCCACCAGCCCTCGATGGCCCCAGCCCCTCAGAGACCCCAGGTCTGGCACAGCCCTGGTCACTCTGCCTTGGTAACAACCTCCTGACAACCCTGCAGCCTCAGAAAGGGACACTGCTTGGGTCTAAAACAGCACTTTTTGGTCACACAATCATTTTCGGCAGAGAGCAGTGGAGTAACTGGTGACGATTTCCCACACGGAGTTTTTTAACTGAGATGGGAACCTCAAGGAAGTTCAATGTGCAGGCCTCGGTGCCCCTCAAACCTCAGCGAATCTGCAGAAACGGGTCTGGGAATCTCATCAAAATGTGTCCCCAAGAGGGAACTAGTGCTCACTTCCCCAGCTCCTGCCTAGAGCCATTAGTCACACAAAAATGACAAGGGAAAAGGCTTGGTTGTCCTGTGTAAAGGACCAGGGGAGGTTAACAAATCCTACTTCTTTATTTCCTTGGAATTAAACGTCTTAAAACTCTGACAGAAGGGGCACTGGGAGAGTCAGAACACAGGCAGGATTGATAAGCAGGACACGATTTGATGGCATCCTGTCTCTCTGACAGCAGATGAGGGGCCCCCAAACTCAGTCCTGGGGCTCCACATGGGAACCAATCACCTCAGGAAGAACAAATAAAATTACAATCTTCTACCAACTGCTTAGATATAGTCTCATCCTAATCTTTAATTGGGATATCACCATCACAATTGTTTTCTTTCACGTCTGGAGTCAGAAGGAGGAAGTTCCACAAAGCTTTCCCAGGATAGGAATGAGATGTTATAGCCCGGAAAATTACTGGAGTGCAGAATTACTACTACAAACAGTAATGTTTATGGCACCACACTGAAAATCAGCTACAAAATGACACACATTTTCTGGATTTGCTTCAGACATGGATACTTTTATACAAACTGAGGAAGAAATATACACCTTTCCACAGGTCAGAGTGTAGCCACTGATGCAATCTGAGGCATTTAGCACAGCACAGGGGTGGGTTACCCAGCCAGCCACATAATGCAGAATCTAGCTCAAAATCACATCAGATATTGTTTGCTTGCCTTTCACGTAACACAGCAAGGAAATCTCTCTCTGCCTGTCCTCTCACAATGGAAAAAAGAAAGCAAATACTCCCCTTAAAAGCCTCATTTAATTCTAATCTTTGCCAAATCCCATACTAACTCAGCTGCCTCCACCAGAATCTCCATCTCAGGAAACATAATGGTGTAATGCCCCTTTATTATTCCTGTGTTCAGAATCAGGGAAATTCTCCCTGAACAGGACAGCTGATAGCCTTGAAAGCAGAACAATATACGTGTCTCTGCGTGCAAGACAGCAACAGCCAAGGAAATTCTGCATCTGTTTAAAGCATCATGTGTGTTTGTACACAGTTTTCCATCTCAGGGCCCAGCAGGATCCCTCTGGGAGTGTCTGCCTGCGCTGTGCTGCGTGGTGCCCCTCCAAGTCACATCACTGAGCTGAAGGCTGAGTGCACCTGGCAGCAGCAGGAGCAGCCACCGCGTCCCCTCCCAGCACGCACGGGGCCTGAGCTCCCTGCCACCACTTGGCACGAGCTCTGTCGTTCCATTACTCCAATTAGTGCTTCTGCCAGAGCAAACAAAACAAAAATATTGTCGCGCTGGGAGCTGGCAAGTTGTTCAAATGACTGCAGAACAGCTCTGCTGGTCACAACCCAAAATAAGCCAAGCAGCTCTCCCTGAAAACTTTCATGAAACTTCCTCATGATAATTTTGATGTTTTAAAATAAACAGCCTTAATCAAGCTGTGCCTGATTTATCAGAATGGAAAGACCCACACAAGACCCACTGTGGGTCTCTATGAAACGTGAATTACTACTTGCAGCTAATTTTCATCCCTCTAATATCGTGCGAGTAATCAAGCAGGGCTAAAGTGTGTCAGACTGAGAGCTCACAGGACTCATCTGGCTGAACCTCAGTGCTTATATAGCTTTCTAGAGATTTGTCATTCTGGAAACCACAGCTGTAATTTACAAAGGTCCATTTCTATTTGCTGTTGCTGTTACAGCTGGGTTATGTTACAGCTGACAAACTCCTACAGCACCTCTGAGGAGAGAAGAACTTTCCACGCTCATTCCAGCGGCTACTGAAGTTGACACTTTCACAAAAGTATTTCCACACTGTTTATCTTCAACCACATTCAGCTGCTTTAAAATTGAGGTTTGGCAGCTCTGCATTCCAGAAAGTATTGAAAGGGCCTACGATGTTTCACCCCAGGCGGTGATCAAGAATACAGTAATAGCCAGCTCAAAATAAATCAGACATTTACAATGCAAAAGGATTACACACTTCCCTTTGTAGGTCTCTTCTTTCACTAATGCACAGGTTATGCACGTAGCTAATGCACTAAAAATCAGTGGAATGTAGGGTATAACTACCTTTTTTTACAAAGTTTTAGATTCAGAAAGGAACTCGATCCCTTCATAGGCAGTGACACGGAGCCAGGTCCCTCAATCCAGAGCCCACGGGCTGCAAGGAAGGCCTTCTCCAAAAAGCAGAACAGGCAGTGGGAGCACATGGCAGCAGCACCAGGAGGGACTTTTGAGTACCCAGGTGTACTGAATTGCTCTGAGGGATGATGCTAGTTGCATTTAGCACCTGCAGCAAATGAACAGAGCAGGTTTTGCTCTGACTTCAGTGAGAATCTGCTGCAGCTGGAAAGGTCTGGTCACTTCTGCAGGCAGACTGTGAGAGCTATGCAAAAGCACAGGGTGCCTCAAAATGGTCTGGCCAACAGTCAGATCAGTTTTGCTAGCCTAAAACCGATAATTTAGATTAAGATTTCTTCTTTGTGAAAAGAGAAGGAGGTAAGTAACTCAAGCCAAAGGTAATTTAGCACCAGAGATGTGTAGTCAGTTAATTGAAAGGGATCGTATACATGCAATTCATTTTTGTGTAGCAGCTTCAAGCTGTCACTTTAATCACTCCTTTGAATCACTAAAATTAGACAGATTAAACCTGTCTGTCCTTCTCGCTAGCCCAGGGCAGATTTTCCTATGTGTAGATCATTATTTGTCAGAGATACTCCTCCAAAGACTCTTTTTTTCCCTGCTTCTTTCTCACCCTCTCCCTCTCACATGTGCTTTAAAAAACAAATGCTTGTACTAAGGGAGCCAGGCCCTCCTGCCAACCACAGCTCCCATCCCACTCCCATCCTCTCCCATAATGTCACCTTGTTCTGGTGAGAAATGGGATGCTCTCCGCAGCGTGGTCGGCAGGCTGGAGGAGGAGGAGGAGGAGGAGGAAGGCAGCTTTGAAGCATGCTGGAAATACAATGTACCAGCTAAAATCGTGTGACAGAGCTGCTGTGTTCATGAGGGAACAGCTCGTCTGTTTGCGTGGAAATATTTGCTTCTTGTCTGATATTAACTGTCCGTGTGGGGAGATCTTTACCCTCCAGCTTGAGCTGAGGAAGACATAAGCTTCTCAAAGTTCTTTTAACCCATCTGGTACAAATACTAAAGAAAAAATACCCAGGATCAGTTTAGATCTTGAATTCAAGTTTTTGTCAGAACAATCTCCTTGAAGCCCATGTTAAGTACAACTGTTTCAAAATAAAATGACTGATTTTGGAATCAACTCCTTTTCTTCAAGTTGTGTTAGACATTCTTAGGAGAGAAGAAATCTGTATGTTTGCTATGCTTATGTAAGTACTTTTTCCTTCATTAATTGTTAACAAAAATGGCATTATTTTGCTAACTTGACTTTATCCATACAACTATGCAGAGATTTTAACTAAAACTCGAATCTCTTCAACTCACAGGGAGCACCTTCATGCCTTGTGAGTTGACAAGTATGAGTGCCTGCAGAGAGTGCAGTTTTGGTAAATGAACACCAAAAGGTGTTTTTCCTTTAAAGATCAGTGCATGATATCTTACTAATCCTGGCACTGTGCACCGATTCTGCGCAGAGCAGACGTAAATAAAAAGTTAGGGAGGGGGGAAAAAAAAGCAACAGCATGTTTCAAAGAATTGTACAAAAATAAAGCAGGGAAAATTGCAAGTTCTAGAAGCCACAGGTGGAAGAAATTATTCTCCATGTAAATTGTTTTTATCTAGTGCCAGGGTTTGTGTGGGTGCTGTGTAGATTACGCTGCTGTTGCTTAACTGCTGTAACATCTGTAGGATTTCTGCAGCAAGACTACAAATGATTGGTGAGTGTTTTGGCAGGAGGTTCCTCTCCCACGTCTCCAGTCTCACTGCTTGTTTTGACACTGGCTGTGTGACAGACTTGGAGAGAGGAGGAATTCACTCCTAAGGAGATGGAGCTCCCTGCAGCTGCAGCTCCACTCCAGGACTATTCACGGCAAAGCTAAAACAAGGGATTAGCAGGATACCTGGTAGGATGGGATCGTTCACATTCAAATTTTTGTAGGGACTTTTCCGTATTATAAGGCAGACATGGGAGCAGATCTAAGGAACTTCTGCGTGGATTTTTTCACTGCTTAAAGCAGACATAAAGAACCAGTTTTATGGAGGTGTACAAACAAAAGGAGAAGAAACTGCTTTAGTCCATTCCTGTGTTAGAATCTGTTTGTATTGTTATACTATTTTTATAAATTGGGAAAGGAATAAGTTGTGCAACAGCCAATTAATGGTGACAGAGCACTTCAGCTGCAGCAAGCCATGAGCCATCCCTCAGAAGAGAAACAACACGTAAAAGACAGAACCTACTCTATTTATTCCTACTGTGCATATCATCATCCATACAGGCCCCAAGCTGTGCACCCTGGGTGCCTTATTTAACTTTCTGTACTTTCACTTCATGTTTCTTTTTATCTTTATCATGCTGTTAAAATAAACAACTAATATGCAAATTTCCTGGAAGAGAACAGAAAAGATATGTTTAAGATAGGTAGAGATTAATATTTAACCAAGCAGACAAATTAAACAATAGGAAAAGTAGCACAGCTTGGCATCATCAAAGCAGCTAACTGTAAAATAAGTGGGAAATTATAGCAATAAAATCAGTAACTTAAAAAGCACCTGCTGAAAGGCATGAGAACCTGAACCATCCTGATTTAGAGAAAGGTTTCATTCACAGTTCAGGGCCACCACAGGCAGTGCTCCCCGGGGTGCTCATCTAAAAAGAGGCAAAGCCATTGTACACCACGTGAGAGCTGTCCAGGGCTTTGCATGCTTATCAGTTCATTAAGTTATCATTGCATGGGGACAGCAATGGTAAAATGCTACGGCCAGAACTCTCCACAGAAGATAACTGCATGTCCTTCATGGCTGGTTCTCAGAGTGTGTGAGCACAGGCCCCTCCTGTGAGTGTGTCACCCAGCTTGTCCCAGTGCATCCCAGTCAGAACTGGGAGATGGGAAGTGGAGAAGAGCTAAGGCCTCATACCTCAGGAAAACAAAATGAAGCAACCAGCAGTAAACAGCCCAAAGATCCCCAAAATCAAATAAATAACCAAATAAGCTAATACATAAAACTTTAAAAACAAGACCAAAACACAAAAAGGCCAGAAAGCTTCAGGGAACAGTGAGGACAGAGGACACACAGGTGATTTGTACCTCCAGATATTCCCCCACAAGCTCCAACTGGTTTAAGCTGCTGGTCCTGTTCTACTTTGCCAGTCTAGTAACCTCAAAGGACCCCTGCTTGCAGGTAACTTTTCACTCTGGAACCCAGGTGAGTCTGTTCCCTTCAGAGTGTCCCTCAGCAGAGCCTCACTGAGCTGCTACTGACTAAACAGATCACAAACTTCTGCTCATTTTGAAACTTGGCCCCGTGAAAACCATCTGACATGTCCTATATCTTGCATCAGAAGAGGCAGCAAATCACCGAGTCATAGAACTGCTAGGGTTGGAAAGGACCCTTACAGCCCTTAGTCCAACCTTTTACCCACACCATGTTCATCACTGCTGCTACCCTTCCCTGGCATCCATCCTTTTACAGAATGGTCTCATCAACCCTCCAGCCTCTCTTCTCTAAACTTCACTTTCACAGAAGTCATTTCATACCTCTCCTCGTCCTTGATTGCAAACTCTCAACCCCTTCCAGCTCTCACTCTCTCACCTCAACCAGGACTGTACATACCCTTCAATATGTGTGCAAATTCTGCATTTGTACTGCGGTACCATAATAGTCTTCCCTGTTCCTTTCCATATAATCCCTGATGCTTCCTTTACCTTTCTGGCTGCTGCTGAGCACCAAGATCATTCCAGAAAATGATCTGTTCTCATCCTCAGTCCTGAGCCAGTCCTTTCAGGTGCAGAGCTCAGACTGTTTTGCCTCGTGTGCATCACTTGGTACTAACCAACACTGGATTTCATCTGCCACTCCACTCCTGTTCCACGTAGGAATATTGTGACTGAACAGAAACCAAAGAACCCCATCAACCTCATCCACTGATTCACTGCTTGGTCACGTCCATCGTACAAAACAAACGAGACCAGGGACCACTGGGAAAAGGAAAGGCATTACTTTTAAAAATCTCACAGTCGTGATAACACACACATGGGAAATAGATAGACTTATCTGATTTAGCCACATTTGAACTTCACAACTCTGCAGCCTCAGTACCACCTCTACCACGAATAATTGCACCCAGTTACAAAACAGGTGATTCCATGGTGTAAGGCCTGGTTTGTAAACTTCAATTTTTATACTCATTACGGGTGGACACTGGATTACTCTAACGTAGTCTCCTGAGACTCAAAAACACCCATTTTCTTGTCGAATCTGCTGCACAACCTTCTGTTTTCTAATCGCTCAGGAGAATGACCTTTAACGAAGAGCTAGCTTCAACAGCAACATGAAAAAGAACTTATAGATGTTAAGAATGTTGTTTTTCCCTTTCAACATTCTCAAGATCTGATGTTCCTTCTAATCACTGCATAATTGAAGATTCTATTTTCTCTCATACTTCAGTATTATAAATATTGAAAAGCAGTGATTTTAACAATACAAAAGCAGTATTTTTTAATTAAGTTAGTTCCTAGTGGGAAAACACAGTATTTTTTAATCTTACTATGATTTCTAAACAATCTGTAAACATACTGGGTTAATTCATAAAGCAAATTGAAATTAATTCATAAAGCAAATTGTGTCAGTGATTTCATGCAGTCTGATTCCACGGGCAGAGAATATTCATCACTCAAACAAAAATTGCTAAATAGAAGTTTGTGACAGGCTCATCACACAGTGTGACTACAAAGCACATACAGGACAAGCACGGAGCCAGACCTAGCCAGCAGGGGTGTAGGAAAGGCAGGTCCAACCTGATCTCCTCCTGCGGCCAGGTGACCCACCCGGAGGATGAGGGGAAGGTGTGGGTGTGCCACCTGGACTCCCACGGCATCTCCTGGAAACGCTGCATCCCAGGGCCCTGGGATAAGGACTGGCTGGTGGCCAGGCCCAGGGACAGTGGGGACAGTGCTGCACCCAGCTGGTGTCCGGCCACCAGCAGTGTCCCCGGGGAGCAGCGCTGGGACAGTCCTGTTCAACACCTCCCGTGATGAGCTGGGCAAGGGGGTGGAGTGCTCTGTCAGTAAGCTCGTGGATGACAGCGAGCTGAGAGGGAGTGTGGATCTGCTGGAGGGCAGGAGGGCTCTGCAGAGGGATCCGGACAGGCTGGACCATGGGCCAAGGCCATTGGTGTGAGGGTCAACAAGGGCAAGTGCCAGGTCCTGCACTTTGCCCTCAACAACGCCCTGCAATCCTGGCTGGGGCACAGGGGCTGGAAAGCTGGGAATGGCTCTGGGGGTGCTGGTGACAGCAGCTGGACATCAGCCCAGGGTGCCCAGGGGGACAAGAAGGCCAATGGCCCCTGGGCTGTATCAGGAACAGTGTGGCCAGCAGGCCCAGGGCAGTGACTGTCCCCTGTGCTGGGCACTGCTGAGGCTCCACCTCGAGTGTCCAGCTCTGGGCCCCTCAGTTCAGGCAGGACACCAAGGGGCTGCAGCGTGTCCAGGGCAGGGAACGGACCTGGGGAAGGGGCTGGAGCCCCAGGAGCGGCTGAGGGAGCTGGAAAGGGGCTCAGCCTGGAGCAAAGGAGGCTCAGGGGGACCTTGTGGCTCTGCACAACTCCCTGACAATGTTGCCAGATGAAGAATTGATTGCACCTGGTGGGTTAATACAATGATCATTTAGCAAAATCGTTAGACTATGGAAGTGCACAATCAAAAGTATGATAAACATTAACCAAGGAAAGGAATAAGAAACTACACTCCATTGATTCAAAGCCTCACAAATTAACGATCTAGGCCAGCTATGCCAGCCTTTCTCCTAAGCAGGGACAGTAGCACCAGTTCACAGGGTGGTCAGACACAACTGTGGGGTCACTGGCCATCAAGGACCACCAAAGACACCCCCAGGACAGGAGAATGCATGTGCTGGTGGGAGGGAACATGTGTTAATGACTTCAGAGAAATGGTTCCCACATATGTGCTTGTTCTGGGAAAACCTGTGAGCATGCATGTCAAATACAGCCTGTGACCAGGAGCCTTTTCTGTGGTCAGCATGCACGGTATTTCAGGAGATACCCTTCATGAATGAGGAATGGCTGCTGCCTAAAGCTGCACTGGTATTGGGGAGGTTTATTTTTATTGATTGTTGGTAACAGGAGGGGACAGATGGAGGGGTCGGGCTCTGCTCCCAGGGAACAGGGACAGGAGGAGAGGGAACGGCCTCAGGCTGGGCCAGGGGAGGCTCAGGGTGAAATCAGCAGGAATTTCCCCATGGAAAGGGAGCTCAGGCCTTGGCAGGGGCTGCCCAGGGAGGTTTGGAGTGCCCATCCCTGCAGGTGTCCAGGGAATTCCTAGAGGTGGCACTCAGTGCTCTGGGCTGGGGACAAGGTGGGCATCGTGCACAGCTGGGACTCCGTGGGCTGGGAGGGATTTTCCAATATAAATTGTTCTCTGATAAAGTTCCTAACACCGAACATCACTGTCTTGTAATCTAAAGATCATGGGAAGCACACAAGACTAAGAGGAGCACTGACCCATACTCATGCAGAAATTATTTTCTCCTGATGTCTTGTCACCCATCAATCAACGACCAGAGCTCCAGACATAGTGGACACAAAATCCACTGAGATCCACGGGGATGATTTACTGTCTTACATAGATTTTTCATGGGTGGTTTTGAGACTGGGGTCTTCAAAGCAGTTTCTTGACATTCCAATGGAAAAGAGGCAAGTGTGAGTTTACAGCTGGATTGTGCTTTGTCACACATAATCAAAATGAACTGTGGATTTGAGTATGTCAGGCCAAAGGGAAATTGATTTTGTAGACTTTAAAAAAATTGGGGTTTATTTGCAACGTGACCTATGAGAGGACTCTGTTAGTGGAAGATATTAATATGTCAAAGAGTACACAGTAAGACAAGCAGCACATTCAAAACTTAAATCAAGTATTTTATGTTGCACTAAATACTTCCAGTCAGTAGCTGCTTTCCAAAGAATATAAAGTACACACTTGCAATAAGTAATACTGCATACTACCCTTGGACATAGAAAACCACATTTTAAAAAATAAAATCTTAAATTGTAAGTGAATAGAAAAAAAATCCAAACAAGAAAGGTATTATCTGGATGCCTAGCAGATCACATACACGTCAAATATTAACCTTCCAGTAATAGGCTGGATTAGAAATATTAAGAAATCAACTAACAGGGTTGGAAAAGCCCTTAAAAATATCCAGCTCCAACACTGCCATGGGCAGGGACACCTTCCACTAGACCAGGTTGCTCCAAGTCCCATCCGACCCGAGCGTTTGCTCGTAAGAACGCAGAGGTCTGTTCTGGAGGAATGTTCACCTTTTGAGAACAGTGTCCCCCCCGTCACCTGTCTGTGCACAGCACACCCCCTCACCTGGCGGGCTCCCGTGCCCAGCTGCAGCTGTGGCAATGGCAAAAGCAGAAGCAGGAGACACCGAGCAGTGGCTGTTGTCAGCAGTCTGCACTGTAAAGGGAAAAGACAGGAAAAAATTAACTTCTACAGACTTTTCATTGAACAACAACAAGACTTAGACTCCTCAGTAATATTTTTAACTTTGCGAACATTGTATTTATTAACATCATCAGATGATTTTCTGTGAAAGACAATAGAAGTATCATAATCACACGTGTGGTTTGTATCTCCACATCAGTATAATTAATGTTGCTACAGAAAAAATATCTAAGACACTGCCAAGGTGAGGAACAAGATATTAATCAAATAGGAGGGGAAAAAAAAAAAAGAGAGAGACAGAAAAACAATGGCATAGAAAATTAACCTAAACAAAAAATTCTGTCAGAGATTTAAGCATATTCACCATCTTCTGATAACTGGATTCACATGTTTTCCTGGGTCGCTGCCCAGGATGAGCAGAGTTTTGCAGATTTTATCAAACTTTCTCTACAGGGAGTGCTGTGAACATTGTCTCTAACTAGAACTCAGGTAGTATGACACTGCCCACAGTTTCCAGCTCCCAAATCTTGCCTTCCTGTCAGAAATGTGCCCAATCACAGAAAATTACTATTGGTTTAAATCTAATGTGCCTTGGCAACTCATTACACAGGTGAGAAGACTCTGCTCTGCTTTTGTTTTAGTCCCAGGTATGAAACACCTGCCCTGAAACCTGGCCTGCAGGAGCAGGCAGCATTTTAGGTGTTCATGGACACAGCTCACAGCCCTGCTAATGATTTCAAAGCGCCACGTGAGAGCTATTTGAGGAGCTCCAGCTCTCTTCTTCCTCTTCAATTGAGCAGCTTATTCAAATTTTGGAATGAATAATGTGGCACCATCTGTAAATGTTCAGTGCTACACAGAGAAACAGACACAGTCACTCCCCATTGACAACAATGGGTGTTGTGTGTTTCATGATTACAGATGGTGCCCAAAATATGTCCCCTCATCAGCTGAAAAAAATATGTCAAAGTCTTGAGAGTTCTGTGAGAACAGGACTGATTCAGTATTAGTCTTGAACTTGGGCACATCCTGCTCAAGCTATTTCAGAACACTGAATCATACTGAAGTCTCAACATGCTTCCATGTCTCATTATTGCTGCTCAAATTTAACAGCCACACTTCACATTTTAATGGCTTTTTTAATTTTTAACACCTGAGAAATAAGAAAAATGCAAGCAGACCAGATGATTCAGACGCTGCTATCGCTTTCAGCTGCCCAGCACAGACCACAGGCACGGTGACCCAGCTCTGTCTGCAGTGACTGGCAGAGCCAGGACCAGCTCTCACCTCCCGGCTGCCGGTAGCGGAGGTGACGCGGCGTGGAAGGGGACCTGCACGGGGACAGCTCTGCAGTGTCCACCACCGAGGTGCTCTCAGGAATGGTCCTGTCCACCGACACAGACTCGAGGACTGCTGCTTTAAAACAGAACAAATGTCAGCACTGATGATCATGCATAATTTGTTTTACAGCTGTTTCGAGCAGCACCGCTCCTGGAACTTGCCATGAGATTCTGCCATTAACCCAGCAATAATTATCCTCTGGATGGAGTTAAAGGAGTGGGAAAGTCTTGTACCAATGGCACAAAAGCTCATAAATAAAGAACCTGGTGAAAACCAGCCAGTTGTCAGTATGCCAGTTTTAAAGTATGTTGGATAAAACTGCACTTTCAATCAGAATATGCAGTGATGTGCACACATGATAAGGGTACTTGAACTCATAGGTTTTCTATGACCTAGGGAAAATAATCCTTGTTGAATAATAGAGTGTAATCAAAATCTGTCCAATAAAATTGCCAAACAGCACTGGAGAGCAGACTAGTCCACGGTGGAGTTCTTTTATCAGAAGAATAAAAAACGGAATGGGAGAAACACTACTTCCAAAATGAGGGAAAACAAGCTGATAAAATACGTCCTGCATTTGATGTGAATGACAGCTCTGCCTGCAGCATAAGCACTGTGTATATAAAGCTAAATATAAACAAGAACTTTGGAAAACAAAAATTCTGAAAGCAAAAAACTCTGAAAGTAGGCAAAGAAGGTGAAAAATCCAGCATGTTAATGGACGGCAGTCATAGAGAACAACAATCACCATAATAATATGTCCTCGGGAACAGAATTTGTGCAGTTGCACTGGATTTAGAGAAAGCCAGAGCTGTTTTTTTGGAACTCTGGCAGTACCAGAGCAACAGGACTACCCATTTCCACCACTCCCCCATGAGATTTCTTTTTAAACTTACTCATCTTCCTCAATATGCTGCATGAAGCTGGGTGACAAAAGGACTTTCTACTGTAGGACAGAGCTCTCTACTTGCAAATTCCTCTGGACTGAGTGCAAGCTGCTCAGCAGGAGATCCCCAAAGGGGTGGGAGACACTGCACTGACAGCAATTTAGCATTTATATGGGCTTCTGGCCATTTCCAAATGTTCTTCATGCTGTCCAGGTAACACTTCCACCTCTGACAGACTACAATGAGAAATGTGAATAACTCTCCAACAGTGCCCAATGCTTGCACTCGGGCAGAACCACCTGCTCTCTACCAGTTCACTTTACAATATGTAGAAAAAATGTTACAGCTAAGACAGCAGTTACCTGTCTGCGATTAACTTTAATGCATGGCCTATATCTTGGGACAGGCTGTGCTATCATCACATTGGTTTGAATGTGGCTACAGTAGTGCACAAGAAGAATTTGCTCAACTTTGCATAGAAAAAACTCTGTTTTATATATATAAATAGTCTGTTATGCAATTCATGTAAAAACGTCCAGCACACTGGATATACAATACCCAGGATTACGCACAACAGCTAACCAGTATTTTTTGAAAGCATAAAGCATGAGCAAAGATCACAGAATCACAGAATGGGCTGAGCTGGAAGGGCCCCCAGGGATCAGAGTCCAGCCCCTGGCCCTGCCCAGACCCCCCAACAGCCCCAGCCTGTGCATCCCTGGCAGCGCTGTCCCAACGCTCCTGGAGCTCTGGCAGCCTCGGGGCCGTGCCCATTCCCTGGGGAGCCTGGGCAGTGCCCAGCACCCTCTGGGGAAGAGCCTTTCCTGATCTCCAGCCTAAGCCTGCCCTGCCCAGCTCCAGCCGCTCCCTGGTCCTGTCCCTGTCCCAGGAGCAGAGACCAGAGCTGCCCCTCGGGAGGAGCTGCAGCCCCCACTGAGCTCTGCCCCCGGGCTCCTCTGCTCCAGCTGAACACACCAAGTGTCCTCAGCTGCTCCTTGTGCAGCCCCTCCAGACCCTTCCCCATCCCCAGGTCTCTGTTTTGGACACTCTCTAAGAGCTTTAGCCCTTTCTGATATTATGGTGCCCAAAACTGTTCCCCAGACTCGAGGTGAGGCTGCACCAGCCAGCGATGCTGGGCCTGGTGCCCCCCAGGACAGGGATGTCCCTCCTGGCTCCAGGGCTGACTCAGATCCAACCAGACACGGACCAGGACCCCCAGGTCCCATCCCACAGCTGCTCTGCAGCCCCTCATTCCCCAGTCCACCCACACAGCCAGGGTGCCCGTCCCAGGTGCAGAACCCCTTGTCAAACCCCACACAGCTGGCGATTTCCCACCCCTCCTTTGCTGAGCTGTCTCTGCAGGGCCTCTCTACCCTCGAGGGAGTCAGCAGCTCCCCCCAGTTTAGTGTCATCAGGAAACTTACTTAGTATTCCTTAGAGTCCTGTGTGCAGTTGCTAATGAAGATGTGGAAGAGCACAGGGCCAAGGATGGAACCCTGGAGCCCCAGCAGTGACCAGTGCCAGCCTGGTGTCACCCCAGCCACCACCACCCTTTGCGCCCAACTCGTGAGCCCGTTGCCCACGGTGTTTTTATCCACCTGGGGGCTGGACAGTTTGCCCAGATGGATCCTGGGAGAGACTGTATCAAAAGCTTTGATGAAGTCCAAAAAGATGACATTACTGCCTCTCCTGGGTCAGCCAGGTGTGTCACCCTGTCACAGAAGGAGCTCAGGTGCGACAAGCAGGACCTTCCCCTCGTGAAGCTGTGCTCACCTATTGTTGCCAGATGAATACCTGTTTGCTCACGTGGTAGGGAAAAGACAATGATTATTTTGTAAAATCACTGGCCTGTGGAACTGCATAATGGGGATCACGTTAAACATCAACCAAGAAGAAGAGCAGGAGAATACACTTTCATCTCGAAAATAATGAATTACATTGGTTGTGCCAACTCAGCTCCAGATTTGGGAAAGTAACACCGAACTCATGGGGCAGTCAAGAGTACATTCAGGGCTGACAACCACCAAGGACCACTGCAGAGACCCCTGGGACAGACAAACTCATGTGAAAAGGGAGGGAACATATGTTGATGACTTTGGGGCAATGGCTATCATATGCATGTTTGTTCTGGGAAAACCTGTGAGCATGCATGTCAAAGACAGCCTGTGACCAGGAGCCTTTTCTGTGGTCAGCATGCACAGTATTTCAGAGGAGATACCCCTCATGCCCCCAGCTGAATGAAGAAGGGCTGCTGCCTAATGCTGCTGGTTTTAGGGAAGTTTTGTCCATTTCTCAGTAACACGATGCCTGTGTTGTTCTCCAGATGTTTTTCAATACCTCCCAGAATAATTTTCTCCATGACCTCACCAGGCACTGAAGTGAGACTGATGGGCCTATAGTTTCCAGGGTCACCCTTCCTGCACGTTTTGCAAACTGGGACAATGTTAACCAGCTTCACTCAGCCGGGACCTCTCCAGATTCCCAAGACTGTTCAAATATCGAGAGAAGCCTCACAATGACATCAGCCAGCTCTTTGAGTATGCTCAGATGAATCACATCAGGACCCATAGACTTACAGGGATCCAGCTGGTGCAGCAGATCCCTACAACTTCAGGATCAACTATGAGTTTATCATTCTCAAGCCATGGTCATTCAGCTCAGGACACTGGGACTCTCTTAGCCCATGTTGAAGAGAGGTAAGGAAAACATTAAATATCCCTGTCTTGTCAAACTCCCTATTTGTGAGGCAACCACCCTCATTCTGGAATGGGCCAATGTAATTTCTGCACTGTTTTCTGCCAATGTGTTTAAAAACCCTCTTTTTATTGTCCTCCAGAGTTCTGGCAAGTTTCAACTCCAGTTAAGCTTTGGCTGCAAAAATTTTCTCCCTGCAGAGCATCATCTCTGTGTTCCTGCAATGTCACCCAGCCTTCTCCTGCTGGGCTTACACCTTCCTTTTCTGCTTTACCTCCAAAAAAAGATCCCTGCTCAGCCAAGCCAACCTTCTGTCTCATCTGCTTGACTTTCAACACTTCAGAGTTGCCTCTTCCTGTGCCCGTAGGAGGTGATGCCTAAAAAGTGACCCACACTAATGGACCCCAGCACCTTTGGAAGAATTTTCCCAGGGATCTTGCTCACTATTTCCCTGAGCAGCCTAAGGTCTGCACTACTCATGTCTAAGGGTGAAATCTTTCTGGCACTTTTTCTCCTAGCAACAGAGATTTTAAACTCAATCACTTTGTGGCTGCTGCAGGAGAGATGGCCACCAATCATGTCATCCATGCAACCCTCTCTGTTGACAAGCAACAAATCAAGGAGAGCATCTTTCCTAGTCAGCTCTCCTAGGACTTGCACATGAAGTTGTCATCCAGGTGTTTTAGTAATCTCCTGGCCTGGATTGTACCAGCTGTGTGATGCTCCCAGCTGTTTTCTGACAGGCTGAAGTACCCCAGAAAGACAAGGGCAGTTGACTTGGATGCATCCCTTAGTTCCTCAAAGAAGCGATGCATCCCTTAGTTCCATTGGTGTTATAGTCCTGATGCCTTTTGGTTTTTGCCTTCTTTTCTTTTATATGTTCTCTGTATTCTTCGCACATCTATTTGTAGCTCTGTAGCCTATTGTATTAGCAGTTAGTTTTCCCAGTGATTTTCCATGCCCTTTCCCCAGGCAGAAAAACAAAACAAATTCCAGAGCTCCAAGCCCTGGGAGGTGCAGGACCCCAGTGCTACCTTGGTTCTTCCTGGGAACCAAGGTTGAGAACAACTCTTCCAGATACATATCATGGACAAAGTACAGCCAGTGCCAAGGGAGGGACTCCAGAGAAAGGGCTTGACCTGGGGGGAATTGCATCACCACTTGTCCTCCTAATTGGTGCTTTTTATCAACTATGCCAATTTCTTAAAACCTGTAAAAATGTACTCACCCCTGTGGGGGTGGGCTTTTGTAGGCATCCTTCCATAACTGCCCCTGAAGGCCTCCAAATAAAGATCCACTCTTATATTACCTCCTTACCAACATTATCTCCAGTTTCATTTCCAGGTTGGGAAAAAGGCAACAGTCTAGGCCAGGAGATCTACAGCAGACTCCCACAGAGAAACCTGCATCATTTGACTGCCCCACGATTCTTACCCAGAGGCTCTCAACCGTGCCACTGCCACTCTGACCTCCCTACATTCTAACCCTTCTGCTACATGCAATGCCTCCCTCTGCCTCACCTGCCCTGCCTGCTCTTCCCAAAGAATCCCTAACTGCTCAGCAGAGCACTTCAATCACAGGACTCACCCCAGTAAGGTTTCACTTATGCCAGTGATGTCAAATCACTGGGACTGGGCCAAGGATTCAAGCTCCTCTTGTTTGCTCCTCATGCTGTGTGTGCTGGAACAGAAACACCTCAGGTGCAGTCTGTTGTAGCCAACACCTCCCACCAGCACTCAGTTCCTTAAATTTTGGCGCATCACCCCACTGCCTCTCAGTACCCAGCCTGGTTTTGTCCCTTTCCCCCTTCCAAAGTATTTTAAAGCTCTATCAATGAGTCCTTCTAGTTCCTATGCTAGAAACCTTTTTCTCCTCTGAGAGGTGCATCCCATCAGGTGTCAGCAGTTCAGGTGTTGTATAGACCATCCCATGGCCAAAAACCCAATATTATCCTGATGACACCAGGCCCTGCTCTTGATAGGCAGACTCTTACAATGCTACAGTGGCTAACTTGCCTGCTAAAAAGGGACTTTTTATTAAACCATAGGCTACATTCTGTAAAAACAATCCCTGGGCATAATGAAACATCTAATTTATTAGCAGGACACCAGTAATTCATCAGTAGGGAGCAGACATAACTTTTCAGTCATATTTGTCTTACTTTGTATTTGGTAATCCTTTTCTCCTTTCCTCTCATTAATTTTTTGTTATTATAGCACTAGCAACTAAAATTGAGTTCCATTTTGCTCATATTTACAGATCAAATTCCTCAGACTGTAAGCCAGGCCATGTACAAACATTTCTAAATATTAATTTTAGGAATAAAAAAAGCTTTTCTAAATTGCATCATTTTCTGTTTGGTGGAACAACAATAAAAAAAGATTACTGCAAACTTCTGTTCCAATTAAGAAGACCATTCCTCTGTCGCCAAAGGAGAAATAATGCCCACTTCTGTTCCCTATGAGACTGCAGCTACCTTCTTGCTTTGCCATCTATAACTGCAATGATCCCACCCTAGATGCCCACACTGAGGTTTGTATCAACCAACTTCAGCCCTGTGGAAGTGAAACCTATTCCAAGGTGCCTTACAGAATCCATAGAGGAGACAGGCATTTGCTCAGGAGCAATTAATCTATTTTAGACTTGTACCTTCTGGAGGGACAACCAGGTGACATTCACACCACCTGGTACAAATGTCACCGATGCACCGAGCACATCACATGCATTATTTATTTGGATTAGTGATGGAATCTTCCTGGAAAACCAGCCCTCTATGCAAACATGTTAAAGCTGTTAGGTCTTTCTTTTCAACTTAATATTTCACTTCCTGTAGTGAATGGTACAACTCAAAAATCTCTCACCTCAGCAAACACAACTGGCACCAAATATTCTCTTCTGCCTTTCTCCCTAGCACTGCACTGAAGTGAAAACAGACAAGGTGGTGTGGGTTGGAATGAGATGAGCTTTAAGGTCCCTTCCAACCCAGACCATTCTGTGATCTACGACTTTGCCACGCGGCTGTTCCTGGGAAGGAGCAGCCAAGCGCTGAGAGCAGAGAGCGCACCGCAGCCCCGAGTGGAGCAGCAGCAGCAAGCAGCACGCCCGGCTCCAGCGTTCTGAGGGTACGGAATACCTCTGCGGATGCTCCTCCTCAGCTTGTTGCACAGGTCCAGGCGCGGGTTCTCCAGGCTGTCCTCGGCCGAGCCCGGGCTCTGCTCGGGGGACGACAGCCCGCGGCTCAGGTCCAGCGGCGCCTTGCTGCCCGTGGGCGGCGGGGACGTGGCCGGGCTGTAGTTTGAGGTAGGACTGCTGGCCACAGACGAAGCTGAGAGGTCGAGGGCTCCGATCCTGGAGTTCAGCGGGGAGGTCAGGGACAGTTTGCGGGTCCGGGCGGGTGAGGAGGTCCTGGAGAGTGACAGGGGAGGGGGAGAGGAGAACTTGCGGCAGAGATGTGGCGACTTCCCGTCAGCCAGGTACTCCCCTCTGCTGTTCTGACTGGTGGCAAAGAACAACTCCAAAGACCTGAGAGTCAGAAACACAAAATGAGCGACACGGTAGCAAACACTGAACAGGTTTAAGTGAAAACGCTTAAATTTTGTGCAAATCTGCATGGCACTGCAAAACCTGTGTGACACTTAGTCCTCAACGCTTGCGCAGATAGCTGAGACAGACCCTCCTAAAAGCTGATGTTCCGTTTACACACTACGAACCTTCTCCTTAGATTAGTGATAAGCAGAAAATAATGGGGAAAACACCCACAAAATGGACAACGACTGAGGCTGCGGCGTCTCTTAGAGGAATCTGTGACGGAAAGGCGTCACCCCCGCGCTCACCTGACGGGAATGGAGGTGAAGGGCCGCCTGTAGATGTCGGAGAGCTTCTCCAGCACCACGGCCGCGGTGGTGAAGATGCGGTAGGTGTGCAGGAAGGTGTTGAGGAAGTCAATGCTCAGGAACCGCAGGTCCGTGAGCCGCTCCAAGAGGCGCTCCACGCTCGCGTAGCGGATCTGGGGGACTTTGCAGGAATTCAGCGTTTTGCTGAAGCAAATATCGATGTCATCTCGGTGAAGACGGGCGTCAGATCTACATAAAAGCAAAATTTAAAACACTTCACCAATGAGTGATCATGGCTAAGGAGTAGCATCCCTTCAGCTGCTCCTGTCAACATAAAAGCAGCAAGTATTCATGCACTATTGCGTTTCAGCAATGCAAGAAAACTCTTAAGCTGTGGTGATACCTGGTTCCATAACTAAGGGAACCTAAATTTTATTTTCAGCAAATGATTTACACTTCAAAGCTTAAGAAACTGTTAATGATGCTTAAATTTCTGAAATGGAACGGTTGGCAGAATTGTCCCCTCTCGTCTCTTTCAGGCTGCTGTGGCCCATAGGTCAACATTACTAAAATCTCAGTATGGAATAATTGATTGCAATTTTTTCTGCTGGGATCAAGCTTTATCTAAAGTAGAGTAATGGATCCTAAAAAAACTCAGCAAAATTAACCCTTTAGCTATGTTTAAGGCTTACCTGAAAATTAACACCTGCCCTGAGGCTCCAAGAATTACTTTTTGTTTTAAAAGAAGAAAGAGGGAACAGCACAAAACATCTCAAATTTCAAAGCAGAAACCAAGGAGAATCTTTGTTTCATTGAAAAAACCAAAACCAAAAAAGGACCACTTTTTTCTGGGACATCAAAATAAAAGTCATTTACATAACCCTACCCATACTGGAGGGGGGTTTCCCCTCAAATTCCGTTTCATTTCGTTTGTAAATAAACAGGATGAATACTAAGTAAAGCATCATTCAATACATCTGATCTTTTCGTTAAAAATTATTGGATTTTCTCAGAAGAAAGATCAGGATATTCCACACACTTCTACACTGTATTACACAAAAGAAGCAACAACAACAAAAAAATCTTGTTTCTTAAGCTGGGCCCTCTGAAAAGTGGTAATTTTTTTTATATGTCATCCATTGACATCTGACTCTGAAAGTCAATGTGTGCTGCAAATCAGACAAGTAACATTTAAGAAAGAGAACATCAAATTTGTGTCTATTGTTAAGATCCTGTATGGTCTTTAGACTTAATATTCCTTTCTGCTGGCACTGGGACTGAGGTCCTGCTGTACTTTGAAAGGGGACTAATGTGCTTTTAAAACCCAGCAGGTGACAGAAGTGTTTACACACTGGAGAGTTCCTGGAATAAAGCTGAAGACAATAAAATGCCTTATTTCCAGGGATCAAAGGTACGTGCCCTAACCGTGCATTCCCAGATGTTTTCTCTCTCCCATTTCTAAGCACAAAGAGAGAAGAGGAAACAGCTACAAAAGAGGCATTTGAGAAACCAAGAGATGTGACAGATAACAGTGAGAAAGGAAATAGTCTTATGTCTATCCCTATGTTTTATTCACTTATATTTCTATTGGATACTAATAAGTAAAACTCTTGTAAATTGAGGTATGTCGAAAATCCAAGTTGTGTTGAAAATCATGCATGGAATCATGTACTGAAAATATCTCACTAGAAACAAAAGCCACTTATTACAATAAATAACTGAGAGAATCCAAAAGTAAGGGAAGCAGGCTGATAAACAATGATGCTACTTTGATGTGATCAGTTAAAATCATGAGAGAAAATAATTTTTTAACCAAAATAACAGAAACATAGAGAGCAAAAACGTCACCTAATATAACAAAATACCTTTGAAAATGGTACCTGTCTGCAGTTACATAAATTCTGAAGACATTTTTTTAAATCTCCAATAAAATTATGAGATGACAGGGAAAAGCTAACTGAGAATAAAATCATTTCTCTGAGGCATAACTGAAGGGAACTACTCAAAACCCAGAAAAGCCTGAGCTGTGATCCAACACTGTGAATTGAGAGTTCACCACTCTGAGTGATCCTTGCAATTCCAAGAAAGGGATTTGAAAAGATATGTTTTGGGATATAGAATCAGTTCCATTAAAGCAAAATGGGTGAAAAAAAATTAAAAGTTTGCATTTTCTAAACACATGCCTACTCCTGTTAAAATTTTTACTGAAGAAACACAACAATCTATTTTGCTCACTGTTGCACTTACTTGATCATATGTGGCACTGTGACTTTGGAGTTCTCTTCAAACACTATTGTCATTAATCCGTTGCACCTTATATTATCAATGCACTGTGAAAATAAACATTGGAAACTGCTGAAATCAAAACACAGGGTAAGGAGACTTATTCCCACACCTTTCACATCCCTGTAAGCTCGAAGCACAGTTTTTGCAGGGTATGGGCTGATTAAGACAAGGTATTTTCTCAAATGAAAAGCAGTGATGCAAGAATTAGAGTAGACATGCTTCTCTAGCCTTTGCCTCTCAGGGTATTCAGTTCAGCAACCTTTTTTTTCCACATGATTAAGTATTTTGAGTTGGAACTGATATTTCCTTTGAAGCTCCTTTGAAAGGGAACAAAACTCATTATCTCTAGTATTTCCTGAAAGAGTGTAAGCTTGAAAAATCAAGACCACAAGAAAGTCAGAATGCTTTATACTCCAAGGGGTACAGTAATACCTTAACCTTTACTCTGAGCAAAAGACCAGGAGGAAATATAAAAAGCTTCCAGAAACACACTTGTAAAAACAAATTCAAGCGGTGCTCCTTGTGGAACACAGCTGTGAGGAAGCTATTCCCTGCAAACTCTTGCATAAATGATTTGGGCTGGGAATTAGGAGGGACTTTCATGTGCACTTTTCAGTAGTTCAGATGTGCCCAAGGAAGGGAACGGAGCTGGGGAAGGGGCTGGAGCCCCAGGAGAGGCTGAGGGAGCTGGGAAGGGGCTCAGCCTGGAGCAAAGGAGGCTCAGGGGGCCCTTGTGGCTCTGCACAACTCCCTGACAGGAGGGGGCAGCCGGGGGGGTCGGGCTCTGCTCCCAGGGAACAGCGACAGGAGGAGAGGGAACGGCCTCAGGCTGGGCCAGGGGAGGCTCAGGGTGGAATCAGCAGGAATTTCCCCATGGAAAGGGTGCTCAGGCCTTGGCAGGGGCTGCCCAGGGAGGTTTGGAGTGCCCATCCCTGGAGGTGCCCAAGGAATTCCTGGAGGTGGCACTCAGGGCTCTGGGCTGGGGACAAGGTGGGGATTGGGCACAGCTGGGGCTCCATGGGCTGGGAGGGATTTTCCAACCTAAATGATCCTGGGATTCTGGGATAACTCAATACTGCCAGCCCGGCCCTTGAAACTTCACAAGGCTGGCAGAGCATCAGATTTACATGGTCTGCAACAAGGACCTGCTATCAAACCCTGCAGGGCTCTTGTCTTTAAAATGCTTTCTTCTTTTATTCATCAAGTATCATACATATATAGAGATATATACACATACATATATATATATGTATATACATAAAAGGACAATCTCCTCACAACAGTAAAAAAGAGTTTCAAAAATTACCACACACATTTATCTTGACTTTAAGAATACACGTAGCCTTCAGGCTCTGGAACATTTCATAGCAGAGCAATGATTGATACCGGATTGCTCAAACCTGATAATCAGAAGTCTCTTCAGGTTTAGATTATAGCTATAAATTTAAAATATCATCTGTGTAGCTTCATGTGTGTTTCAATTCAGGGTTTTAAGATTATTTGGAAAGTGCAACTGCAATAATTCACAGTATGATTTTCTCAAATCACTACTAAAAGCAGTGAGAAACACATTTAATAGAAATATTTATATTTCCCCTATTTGACCCTGAAATGTTTCAAAGAAGACCTTAGCACCAATCGTGGTATCAGATGACTTTTTAAATTATTATAGTTTAGGCTTAGAATGGACTTACTCATGGTCTTAAATGGTCTTTCCGTGCCAGCAAGTAACTCCAATAATTTTACATTTCAATGAAACAACGTAATTCCCTGAAGATCTGTTTTGTAAAAAATTCTTCAACCAGGTCTGTCTGTAAGACAGCAAGTTGCAGCTCATACTGTATTTTGAGATTTTTATTTTCCTATTTTTGTTCTTTCAAAAATGTTAATCCAGCACAAAGTAACTCAGAATACTTATTTTTAAGTAATTTCTACTCATTATGATGGTGATTCATCTGGAGATGTTGCCAGTAATGACAGCAACTTTGGAAATGCATGACATTCCATGCTGGTATTTCTCTAATCAGCTACTTCTCTGTACATTAATAGAGGATAGGACCTGAATTCAGAACTATGAGAGATCTATGTTCCTGTTCGTGTGCATAAACAAAACACAAATAGCCTTGATTTAGCTCTGGGTAGCTGGAAGTTCAGATGTTTTTTGATTGCATTCAACCTCTTTCTGCAAATAGATTGTGACGAAGTTTGTCTATTATGTTTTTAACTAAAATGATTAAAAAAGAACAACTTATCCCTGACATTTAAAAAATTTTAAATACTCTTTTCGTTCATTCTCAACATAGATAGTTCCTGCACACTGTCAGAATGCTCAGCAATTATTTATAATGGTTTCTTAGTATTCATTTTTGGTGGAAAAAAGATTTTATCCCATTTTCTTGCTTCATCACTGATGTGATATAGTATTATTTTCACACTAGGACTCTCAGGTGGTTTTTGATCTGTATGAAAATCACAGACAAACCAGTACTATCCTTTTTCTTAAATCAAAATATGTATCTGGATGGGCTCTCCTTAGCCATAAAAATGATTACCATGATGTTTGCCCAAGGACAAATTTGTAATTTATACCCTATCTCTGTTTTTTTTCCCTGGCGACTCAAATGCAATGACCGAATTTTGGGGAGAACAGGCACCACTAAGGGTTTTTCATACGTCACACGGCAAATCAGAGATGCTCAGCCCCCCTGTGCCAGGGGGTTTCGAAGACCTCACCACAGAGCAGGTGAGGAGAGCAGCGAGGTACCTGGCTGATGTCACTCGTCCACGCAGCCTTCTCCTGCCGTGACGGGGCCAAAAGCACAACAGTGAAAGGAGGAGCATCCGCGGGCTCCACGATGAGCTTGAAATCCAGGTGCCCAAACACCTGCCCAGAACCTTTTGCTTTACAGCCAGAGGGGGAGAAAAGAAGTCGCAATATCAAACTTCAGAGTATAAGACAAAGAAAACAGCGGTTTCATTTAAAAATGAAAATTGCTTTAAAACATCTTCCCGATAAAGAGCAAATCCAATTAGGTATCCAACAACTCATTCTGTTGTTCACATATTCCAAGCACAAAAATACTGGGATTTGCTCTTAGAGATAAAGTTTCTTGTAACACTTGTATGCTACTATACCCTCACCATACTAAAAGTATCACGCAAATTAATGAAACTACTTTCACAATTCAAGTGCAAAACTTGACAAACTGCAGGACGGAAGCCAAAAGAAGCAGCAATAAAATCAGCCTGAGACTGTGTTTTGTAATTCCATTTGAACAAGCTCACAGTCCAGATTTGCTGGGAGCCCAAGACAAAAAACTTCCCATTAATTCGTCCAACTCACTCAATCACCGTGTATTTCAGAAAGCTAATTATCTGATGCATGTTTAAGGCTTTTTTTTTCCCCAAGATGCTGTGGGGGAACTTTTATACAGAAGTCAGCAAATAATTTCTCCCATTTCTCCAGCTAACCCTCTAGAAAATCCAGTAAAGGATGTGAACAGCAGGAACAAATACAACATAACAGCCCCCCATCTGAGCCAACCCGTCCATTATGGGAACAGCCATGCTACTGAATCAGTTTTACACTGTATTCTACTGGTTTCACAAAAACATATCTATTTGCTCTTATGGGAAAAAAAAAAAAGGGTACTAATTTTAGGAAACTAGAAACTGTACTTACTACTGACAGCTGAATTTAACTTACAATCATCATCACTCGCTTCTGTCTCCTCGACCAGTGTGCACTCCATTAGAGACAGAACACCTCCTGTCTGTGGAAACAGCACATTTCACACAAATTTCATTTATTCTCTTTTGTAACAACGTTTAAAAAAACGTTGACATGCCTTACTCTAACATTTACATTACTCAGAGTTCTAAGGAAAATACATCAATTTCATGATGCACATTTTTTCCTTAAAGAACTAAACCTAAACAGATAAAATATAATGTTTTTCTTAATCCAACAGATCAATAGTACAATGTACAAAACTTCCTTCACTTTTACCACACTGCAATTTATGTTACACACAGACTTGTTCGCAAGTTCCAAAAAAGTTAACTACAATTTCCTCTTCTGAATTTAAATGAAATACACACAAGATTTTTTAAAGGTTCTGCTAGACTCTATTTTCCATAAGTACTTGAACTGTTTAAGAGAGGCAAAGTGAGAAAGCACATGAACCTTAATAACCTCTTGGTATGCCGAATTAAAATTCTATTCAACATAATCCACTCTGTGAACTACCAACATCTCTTCATCCAGAAGCCAGCACTATGAAAGCCTGTTTCTCAACACATGTAGCTAGATTGTTCTTAGATGACATTTTAGTTTAAGAGAACATGCTGTTCAGGAAAACAGAATTGACTTTGAAAATTAATTTTATTAGAGCTCTGGAAAATGTTCTTTGGCAATTCTGCAGGGTTGTACTGGCTGATTTATGCACTGAAAACTGACTTAAATTCAGTGCTACACACACTGAATTTATTCACTACTTCAAACAAATAGATACATCAATGCCCTGTTACTAATCCCCAGTTTACTAGAATTAGCTCAGTCTAAAAAAAGAAAATTGGCTGAATTCTATTATTTGCAATGAAAAGACAAAGCAGTTAAACACCACTAACACAAAGCTCAGGTGAAAGCCATAAAAGAGTAAACTGTTGACAGTTCACCAAAGATGTGTTTTCATTTTGCAAATCAAATCATAATATAAAGTCCATACCTTAAGAAGATGCAGTTTTCCTCCTGAACTTCTCGTACAAATTAAAAAGTGTTTTGTAAACAAGAAGCATTGTCTTTCTCCTTCTTTCTTCAAAGACAATGAGCCCAGGCGAACTTTACTCAGCTTTCCCCTCTCAACTGAGGGGACCTGGATAAGGGAACCTGGTAAGGAAGGTGCAAAATTTACTGTATTACAGTAATATTTAGTAGGCAGTGCTCAGGTTGTTAATTCATTAAGTACTGTTACATTAATTAATGCAACACTTCATTCCAGTATCAATGTATATCAGTGTCTCTTTTAAGCACAAGTCAATCACTTTTTTATTGCACAGGTTCCCTTTGTTTCTTATCATAAATAGACTTAAACAAGTACAGTCTAGACTAACACTTATGTACATGGCAGGATTAGATCAAGGACTGATTAGGCAATTAAACACACTAAGAGGCCATTGACCAGAAAATGTGGCTGAACAGCAAACACCACTCTGACAGGCATTACATTTGCAAAAGACAAGGCACTTCCATGCCAAAGAGACAGAGAGTGGAAAGAACATGGAAAAGTTCTTTTTGATGGAAAGGAGTTTGTGTATGTGTGTGTGCCCATGTGCAAGAGAGATGGAAATTAAGCACATTTCTTCTTCTTCTCTGGTACTGCATAATCGTCAGTGCTCCACAGCTCATCTGAAAAGTGTTACCAGTAAAACACTCCCGAACTAAATTGAACCTGCTTACATAAGCCTGAATTTGTGCTTTGCAGAGCTTCAGGCTGGGGACAGCTCTGCTTCTCTGCTGTTTCCCATCTCAGTCTCTGACCAACTTTTCCAGATTGATACCACCATGTGTATCACCTCCAAATTTGGAGCAGGAGTTAAATTTGGCGGTGAAGTGCAACTCCTCTGTAGATTAAACAGAAAGATTTCTACCATACAAGTTGCTGTTAGCAGACAGGGCAGCCGAGAGACCTCCTAGTCTCATTCCCACACATCTCTCCTCACTATTACCTTTACGCTGGCTCGTGCCTTGCTCCAGCATCAGGTACTCACACAGCTAAACTAGCAGGGAAATAATGCTACGGAGAGGCAGCTGACTTAGCTCCCTGGTAGCAGCAAGGTCACAAAAGCACCAAGAAACTGATGATGCAAAGGGAGCTACAGAGCAGAACAAGCAGGAGGAGAAGGCTCTGACCTGCCTCTTCCAGACACAAGCTAGCACAGCTGCATCAAAGCTCAAAGTAGTGGCAGCATCCTGACACAATGCCAGCCTGACAGAATTATCCATGAAAGATTAGATTAGCAATTCTTACTCTGTGTTGTCAAAAGAATTATCTTGCTCCAAGTTCACATATGCAGTCTTAAATTAACAAACAGAGAAATGGCAGTAACTGAGAAAGCTGCTATTTATCTACATATTTTCTACATTTAGCTCTCTCTATATATTTAATTAGTCTTAAGTTATTAATATGTAAATTTCTACTGGCACGGGAAAATACACAGCAGTAAATTTGCCAGAGAACAGTATTCTCTGGCAGACATTTCACATTTAGAGTAAACTTGTGTAACACAACTTGTGTCACCAAAACAGAACAGTGAAGTTATGCTCTACAGTTTTGCAAAGGAATTTGGAATATTTCAGGTTCACTTACATTCTGACCCAAACCCATAAATATTTATTGGCTGTTGTGCATTTCCCCTGGACAAGAAGCCAACCTGCCTCAGCTGTAAGAGAGAGGGAGGAGATCATTTCCATGTGTTGGAACAGTGACTTCTCCGTGTTACAGTGACTGTCCCTCAAGCCACACTGCAAGGCCAGCATGTTCAAAACAATTCCCAGACAAAATTCCCAGGGTACTTTTAGTCCTAAAATTCCACCTACGCATTTAGGGTAGGAATATTCAATCTGTACATTTTGTTTCTGCTCTGCTTAGTAGAGTAATAGTGCCTATAAATGTGATACGCTTACAGATGTAAGTTTACAGGTAACTTTTGTTTATTTACTTATTATTTTATTTTCATTAGAATGCTTTCAGGTCTAACACATCCTGTTCTGCCATAATGGGCTGAAGGTTAAACAATAATCTTGCATGGAGCTGAAATATCACTTAATAAGGGAAAACAGGCCAAACCTCTCTCTAAAAGCAGAAAACAGAGACTGCATTTTCTCTCTTTCACACTTGCAGAGAGGAACACATCTCCTACACGTCCTGCATGGCTCACACCAACCAAGGACCTTGGGCATTCCCATCAGGCTTCAGTGGTTAACAAAACTGGGCATTGGCTCTACCACAGATTTCCTCTTAAGGAAAAAAATGGTCACAATTGGCCAATGTACAGATGCAATGAGCAAGTGAAGCTAATTTTAGAACATTCACTAACAGTATAGTTTGGACAGTAGTGTAATCCCAGGAATTTTTATCCAGCCACAGGCCTAAGCACTTTCAGCACTTCAGTGCTTCAACAGTCACTCTCTCAGCCTTTGCTCAATCCAAGGATTATAAAAGGCTGTATTTATAAACAAACCCAAACATTTGAAAGTCTACATTGAATTGTCTGATTTACCAACTCAGTCTGGCTTTCCCCATGCTGGAGGTTTTGGGGCTTTTTACTCTTCTTGTTGTTTGTTTTTACTGTTCAGAATGTTAAACACTGGAAGATGTTGCTCATTCAGGGGGGTTGTGGAGTCTTTGTCCTTGGAAATAACCAAATCCTGACTGGACATGGCAGAAAGCAACCTCCTCCAGCTGCTTTGAGAGTGGAATGGATCAGTTCCAGAAGCCCCTTCCAACTTCAGCTATTGCATGATATTGGGGTTATGACATCTTTATCAGCAGAGGTAAATTCACAGCAGCTGATGGCAGAAACATCAGAGAGTTTGAAGGCACTAGAGGGGCTCAAGGTGCCCAGCTTGGATGTCAACAGATTTGAGCCTCCCTGCGTGTCCTTTAGCCTCACAAGGAAAATGTTCCTCACACGTTTGTGTGCCTGACTATAAAAACTGTACCTAAGGATGAGGCAGGGGAAATCAGACCCCAAGAAACTCGAGGGAGAATTCACAATCTGCATTGCAAAACACTGCCAGGGACAGTTCCTACGGTCTCAACATATACAACTCAACAGAAGCAATCTCCTCTTAAAAATGTCTGTAATACAGAAAAAAGCTGTAATTAACATCAGAGAGAAAGCCTGAACAAAGGTAATGGCACCTCTCTCCTGTTTTAAGCTGAAAAGGAGGCTCCTGTGCCCATCTACACTAATCTAAACAACAAATAGAAGCCTAACTGAAATTAGATGAGAGGGACATCACTGCCAAAGTGACCCCACGGTCAGATGTAAAAGGAAAATGGGCTCCATTACTTCATTTGCTTTATTCAGATTTCTGCCCTTGCACAGAATCACAGGCAGTGGATGCTCCACCAGATAAACTGATACAACCTTCTGTAACACACACTCATGTCCACTGTCCTATGACTGTATGCCTAGAAATAAATCTTAATTTAATTTACTTACTGGGTTTGGCCTGGGCCTAACACTCCAACAGTAATTTGTTCAGACTGATTCCCACAGGAAAATATCCTAAGTTTTTAGTGATGAAACAGTGGGTACACAGACAAAAAATTACCAGTCAGTGTTTAGGGGAAAACCCCAACAAATAAAAATACATACTTGTATTATGTATTGTAATAATCTTGAAAAAAAATTCTAAAATTTCGTTAGATTTCATGGTACAAGTCAACCTAGGATAATGACAGCTTCATAATTTTTTGGCTGCGGGTGCAAAACAATTTGTTTGCTTTTTCTCAAGGCCATATTCATAACTCTTAAAATTATTAACTTCAGAGATAACAAATGCATATATTTAATGAAGAATCAAGTACTTTAACAGCGTCTATTGTAAAAACAATATTGGAAGTTATTGCAGAAAATCTCACAGTTCGGCCACATAACTTCAGTAACAGCACAAAATGCATTTCAAAATGTATAGAAAGCCTTTTAATTCCCAGCTGTGATATGGCCCCATTAAATACCAGATGTTCTGCTGACGTTATCTGGAAAGGGTTTCGTGAAGGGATGCACCTAATTTATATTTCTAACCTTTCCTGAGTATATTTAATGCTTCTCAGCACAAAGGAGCAAAACCAGTCAAAATCCTACACTACAGATCTGTAGTTACTGTGCACAAACCCAGTAACTTGCTTTAAGAGATCCAGGACTAAAATATTATATAAATGGGAGAAAAACAAGCAGTTAAAGTAAACACCACCAAGTAAGAATTGTAACCAATCTGCAGTTCCTGGCAAAATCTGTCCCTTATTTAAAATACCAAAGTTATTCTAGCATAGTTTTTTTGGAACTTGACAACAAATTCCACCTCTGCTATAACTAATTCTCAACAGAAAGAGTTTCCAAAGCTACTATCAGTAGACAGAAAGGAAAAGAGGGCTGGTCTTCCCCTGATCCATCCCCTTGGGACCACAGTCCAGGCAGTCCCATGGGGGCTTTGCCACTCGTGGGCTGCTGATTTTCATGGCTCCTGAAGAGAACAGCACAGAACTGAGGTCCAGCCACAGCCCAAAATCACCTGTTTTCAGGAATTCTGTGACTCGCCCTGCAGGGGCAGGCTCAGGATGCTGACAGTGCCCAGCCCGACAATGGCAGTGTGAGCCCTGCTGCCTTTAGTGCAGTTTTTTTCACTATTAGATGGACACTTTTGCAGAGGAGTGTCTTACCTTGGCGTATAAAGGTTTGGCTGGTATCTAGCAATATGTCACAGCCCTCCACTATGGTCCTTTCTATGGCCAGGTTCTTCCGGATGTTCTCTGTGTCACTCACCTCGTCGTGCATCACTCTGTTGGGGACAAAGCAAAATGCACTTTATCTCCCCAAAACGTGCCTCACACCTGCTGTGTCTGTGAAGACACAGTGCATGACCTTCACCAACTGCAGCAGAACAGATTTACACACCCAGAGCCTCATCACACCTGAGCAGGTCTCTTGCCTTTTATTCTCTTCTTTGCAAATCATTCTTGTGATCATTTTGATTTTTCAGCAGTGGAGCCAATTTTGCCACACTAGTTCAGTGACTGTTCCTGAACACATCTGACAGATGCCACCGAGCTACAAATGCTTCACAGCTGATAGAAGAGAACTCGATCCTTAATGGACTGGGCTGCCTCAAACAGGGATGCGTTGCCTAGAATTGTGTGGGGCACATTGTAGATTTCCTCTCCATGGCTTTAGGGTCCCACTCTGTCCCTGCTTCATCTTTATATCTCAATGTATCCCTNTCTCTCCTTCAACAACCATAGCCTCAATACTTCACCATTTCCTTTCTCTTACTGTTTTTTAATAGGCATCCTCCCCTTACAGAGAAAAATGCAGATTTTTTTTTTTCAATGCTGAAATCAACCCAGGAGTTCATATGATCTTGTAATGATATTTTCCTAAAGTGGGACTGAACTGCACTTTGTGGAATCTCCTCCTCCCTCAGAACTACATTAAAGGGATGGAAATGAATCACTCTATTTTATATTTATGGTTCATACTGACTTTACAAGCAGAGAGGATCAGTCAGTCTCAGACTCCAGTTCTGAATGGTCAGTGATGAATCAGCTGGATCAGCAATGCACTTTGACATACGAGATGAAGCCAAGCCAAAGCTGATTTATCTGCTCGTGCAGATCTTTTACAGCTCAATATTCTCCAAGCACATCTTTAGTGAATACTCCAGACACTGAATATTTATATCCTGGAGTTCACTCATGGTCTCTTTGTTCACAGCAGAAAACACTGCTTCCCAGAGAGGAGAACCACATTTCTCACAGGGCTGATGAGAGGAACATCTGAGAAAGGTCTGGGGGTTCAGGGAAGAGCTTCATTTTGCAGGTTTCCACAGGGAGCATCAGTTCTCAGAATACATCTTTAGTTCCTGCTTATCTGGCATTATTTGAAGCATATATAAAAGTTGGTTTTCACATTACCATTATAACACAGATAAACTAAGCACTTTCCAAGACCGCTATTATTTTAAATGCCCTTCTCTCTTTAAATTAAGGAAAAAAAATTATTTCTCTATGTAAAGAAAACTGCTCTGTTCATAACCCAGGAGTAGGTGGTTTCTATAGTGATTTTCATTCTCCCTTAACCAAAATACAAGGAGACACTTGTAGATTTAGGTTTGCCAGAAAAAAAAAAAAAAAATAGAAGAGACAAAATATTACACTAGGATATTTTTGGTATTTTTCATTATCTTCTGTTTTGGGCTTGATCCTTCTCTTTAAAATACGTATCTTTTTTAAAGGAGCAAAACCAAATAAAAATAAAGAAAACCAGATTTTTCTTTCCAAAACTTTTAATTCAAAATTATCAGACATAAGGTAGAAAAATCTTACCTTGAAAGTTCTTCTAGTTTGGATTTAGCAAATTCAAGGCTTTTTCTCTCAACGTGTTCGTGTGGCGTGTGAGCCAAAAGTTCATGAAGTGTTATAATATACCTGGGAATCTTGAAACCAAAAAGGTATAATATCAGTAAACCCATATATACCTTCCCTCAATTTTAATAGATTATGAGCATGTAAATTTCTTTTGACATTGAAAATACCAGGTGACCTGTCTGCATTCAGATGAAATTCACATTGCACAAAAGGAGATTGAAGAATGTCCAGTATTTGACTATTAAAGGCTACAGGGTAACAAGGACCCTTCAGAGCTTTTAACCACAGAAAGAAGGACCCTTCAGAGCTTTTAACCAGAACCAAGTGATGGTGCAGCATAAATTGTCTTACACAACACAATTTATGTAGGAGGAGAAGCAACATTATACTCAAGTGGAAAGTCATCAGCAGTGACATAATAACGTTCCTCATCACACGGGAACAGGACCATCTCTTTCCCTCCCCTGACCTGGTTTCAACTCAACCTTAAAAAACTCCAAACCCATAAAAACTTTAAAATATACCACCTCAAAAATTCAAAAAGTATTGTTGTACGTGCTAATGGCTCCTTAGGCTAATATGACTAACTACCACTGACACAAGTGTCACTGATGCCCCTTTTTAAATTTTTTTCTCTATCTGGCTTGCCAGTAACTGAACAAACTGAAGGGGTTCACTGTTCCACTGATGAGTGAAATGTCAGGTTAAATGAAAAAGACACAAAACTATTAGGCCAGTGCTTCACAGATGTCTTAAAACAGCTGCAAATGTCTACTCCAGGCAGATCACAGTAGAATATTGGGAGGGTAAGTAGAGTTTTCAAAATTTTTGCAGTTTATTTTTAATTTCCTGAAGACCAAAGCACTCAGGAACGAAGTGGGGAGAAAGATAGAAAATGTACTCCCTGTAAGGTGCTTATGGCTGCTCTAAGGTGCTGAATATAATTTCTTTCTCTGGACTTTATAATCAGAGGTCCTAAGTCAAGGAACTGCTCCTTGGCCATTTTGTTTGGTGCTGTCCTCATCCCACACCCCTCCTCAACAGTCGTTAGACCCTGAACAAAGATGAGCCAGCAGAGCTGGGGAAGAGATCTCTACAGGCAGAGTCTCGGTGTAACAACAAAATAAGTTAAACTAAAGCAATTTGCAGGAGAGTATTTCTAGTTAAGCAAGAAAAGCCTTCAGTTGATTACAATGTCAGTAACACAAAATGAATCAACCACACAGTAAAACCAAATACACACAAAAAACACACAGGGACTACCTGAAACATGGGGTAGGTAAGGAAAGTTTCCAGCATTCGGCCCTCACACGCTGGGTTGGCTTCATACTGCTTCAAGAGTTTGTCAAAATCTCTGTTTTGTTTACAGTTTGCCAGTACTTGTAGGCTATACTGATGATTCCGAACAAATTCTTGATATATGTTCAGCATTGGCAGCAGAATGTCAAATAAGTCAGCTAGAAAGAGCAGAGAAATGCCTTTTTTTTTTTCCCCAGCCACCCACCTACTGAAATACATTTTCAAAGAAAGTAGTGTTTTCTCTGGAAGTGAATTACTATAATCAGTTCTGTTTCCAAAATACTGACAATTCAGAAACATTAAACACTGCTCATTCACCTGCCCAGTGATGGCTGTTCTGATTATCTAATAGTCAGACAGCATTACCAAAAATGTAAGTCTAATCAATGCTCAGGGCAGAGGAATTCTCAAATACAGACCATTACTCCCTACATGGGATTCCCACTACACCTGATCTTGTGGCTTTAATTCTGCAAATATATTCCCTTCAAAAAGGACTTTCAGGAAATCACGCCTTTTAAAAAAAAATCCCTCCTGAATTTTCAAAAATAAGTCTGAAACTTATACCCCTACAGAAAATAAAGTAACTTACCGAGAATTAAGGTAGGCCAGTTAGCTATTCTTGCTTTTAAGCCCTGGTGAAATATCTCATGAAGAAACATGATTGTTTCACTGAAAAAGAAGTATTTAAACAAACAAAAAGACAATTCTGGTTTTATTTTCTGATTAATAATTCATAGAGAAACATCTCTTCCTCTTTTGCACTTTGCTAGAAAAAAAACCTGAAGACAGTTATTGTTATGGAAATTAAGTGCCTCCTTTTATTGCATTGTTTAAAAACACTAGCTCAGTGCTTCTAAAAAACACATAGTATTTGGTGTAGAAATATTCTACCATTGTATTCATATTCTAACACAGGAAAGGAAACCTGCCTCATGACTAAAGGAACATATTTTCTTTCTCAGAAGTTTGGGGCAGGCTTGGATGCAATCCCAATCCTGTATCTAATGTTAGATGCCTCCTGGGCTGCTTGAAATGCTCACTACAACAGCATTTGGATGCCTGATGAAAAAACAATTCTTTTTTTGCAGGATGTGAAAAGACAAGTGAGAGGGAAGGAGACTCCTTAGGCAGGACAACAGAAAATAGAAGCCTTGACGTTCTCATCCTCGGGGTCTTATCAGGATCATATAAGGCCACTAAGTCCAGTTTCGCTCACTTAAGAGAAAAAAAGGAACAGGAAAGGTGACAGTAAATTATGAGAACTGCCCCAAGAGGCACCATCTGTCCTTTTGTTCCCTAGCAGAGGAAGACACAGAATGTAGGAAGGTAAGGAGGTCACACTGGTTTCAAGCAGCATCACCTGCAGCACCTTTGCCTTGCAGCCCTGGAAATGTGTCTGGCTCAGTGACACCACCTGCACCAGAGCCAGAACAAGGGCCAGGACTCTCTGCCTTCAGCTGAACCAGAACGGGGAGAAGCAGTCAGGGAAACCA